>JAWWEV010000115.1:82103818-82120100 GCA_035583235.1 Hafferia zeledoni | reverse complement strand
CTCGGTGTTGGGGGTGGGGGGAGGCTCTGACCCTCTGTCTTGGAGGGCTGGCAGTTTGCCAGCTCAAACCACGACAGTTTTCCAAACCCCACTAGCACAGCGGGGGTTGCCAACAACATAATCTGGGACAGCACTCAGAGCTTGACTGGGAAAATTTACACTGTGAACATTTTCATGCTTCATGGAATACTGAGGAAATGCCCACATAACCAGAGCACAGTGCCATGCACAGGCACACAGAGGACCCCTCCACTGCCTTGCCTGGTTGACAGAAATAGCACAGTTCTACCAGAGGAGTGCTCTGTCTCAGCTAAAATACACACATGTCCCTACTCACAAGACTCAGAAGGTGACCTGTGTCTCACATCAGTCCATGGTGACAGCCCAGACACGCTGACACAAGACACAGTGAAGATTCTAGTAGGATTAAAAATGTAATAAAAGTAACCACAGAGATATTTTCCACCTGCATTTCTCTGAGGTGAGATCTGCTATTACAAGAAATTCTTACAGAATCAACAGCATATGGTACCTTCTCGCTTGTAACAAGTGACAGGACCTTAGGAAATTATCTCAAGTTGTATCAGAGAAGGTTTAGATTGGATATTAGGAAATTTTTTTTTTTTCATGGAAGGTGTTGTAAAGCATTGGAACAGACCATGCAGGGTAATGGTGGGGTGACCATGCCTGGAAGTGTTAAAAAATATGTGGATATGGTACTTGAGGACATGGCTTAGTGGTGAACATGGTGGTGGTGCTACGTTGACAGCTGGACTTGATCTTAGATGTCTTTGGCAACCTTAATATTTCTATGATTACGCAATGCTGTGTCATCTTAAATAGATTAAGGTTGGGTTAATCAGAAGATCAAAAGTAGCTGTCATCAGAGAAAGGCTATGTAATCAGTAGGGATGTTGTTATAAGCTTCAATTTGTTGAGAACCTTTTCTAATGGTATGAAAGCCCAAAGGGTCACAAAGTTTGTGACAACAACAGCAGCCTGAGGTCACCTCTTCCAAACCAGTGGATTATCCTTTCTTCCCAATCCATCCTATAATACTGTGAATGTCAGATTACTGTGTGCAGCTATTTCAGCTTAATATTTCACTTTCTTCCTTCTAAATATTTTACTTTCTCAGTGCAACAATACATATCAGGGCTTCTGGGCATGGATTTTTCCTTCTGGAATCTGACTCTCTGTCTTCTCCTTGTCCTGGTCTCAATTAGAATCCCAGATGTTTCTTTCCAGCATAGGCTCTCCAAAATCTGCTGCTCCAGAATCTCTTTCTAATCCCTTCTCTTTAACAAGCTTGATTTCTTCATCCTTGCTCAGCCACATAGCTGCACTTGACATAGAATTTGGCCTTTTTTTAGTCCAATTTATGTGGATGGCTGGTATTGCACTGTCACTGTAGTCAGAGATGAGGCATGGCAGTGAAGAGTCCAACTCGTCAGTGGCTTGGATCTAAAATATTCAAGCTTCACTTCACCTATACTATATTTAATTGCTTCCATCTAATTTCACTGGTATCTAACTTTCCATCAGTAACAGTCTCAAGGCCCTCACTATGTTAGAGGCTTAGCCAAAATAAACAGCACTCTGTGTTCTTTACTCTTTAATATCTGTGCTTTAGGCTAAAACAGGAGTGAGGCTTTTTTAATTACAGACCACAAGTGACTGCATGCCAGGGGTGTTTCTCTGTTCAGAAAGGTTATCATTAGCCAGGCAGCTGCTAAAGAATTTGATCCATGGTTTCACACAGCAGTGCTCGATACACTGCATAGCCCTTCTATGGACTTACTAGTAAAGACATTTCTTAAAAATACCCCAAATGATATTGTACTCCCAAGCTGCATCTGAGAGCAGCCAGGATCTCCTTCCACATAAATGTAAGCCTTTATTTTCTCAGGGTTTTGGGTTGGGTTGGTTTGTGGTTTTCTTTGGGAGGGAAGGGGCAGGAGAATTGACTAGGTTACTCTGATCTAATCCAGTTCTGTTTTAGCAGAACTGGGACATGTGTGGGCATGAAAAGCATTAAAATATTTGTATTTCTATATGGTGTGTATTTTAACTCTCTTATACTTCATGGCAGAGTACCGTATATTGTTACATGCAGTAGGACTTTCCCCTCTCCCAACAAATAGTGGCAAAGAGCTTAATCTCGTGCTAACACAGACCTGCTCCTCCATTTAGATTGCATGTGGAGCCAACAGCAGTGGATTTTCATTGCTATAGCGTAATTCTCAGCTGTCATATATGCAGCACAGAATTGGATTACCTGCCTTTTTGCCTAATTTTTCTTCAAATTATTGGGTTGTTTCATGGTGAACAACCACCAGCAGGAGTAACACAGCTGTCTGGAGAACTCTTGGACTGTAAGATAAGAGTGATATGAGCAGGACACCAGGATTTTGGTAGAGAGGTGTAAGTGTGAGTATAATACACCTATGAGCATTGACACAGTACTGCCTAAGCTATCAAAACACAGTCACGTTTAAGAAAGCACAGACTTGAAACCTGATGTTCAGCTTCTTGCCATTTTAACATTAAATGGAGAAGATATCTGATACTCATATGAAACAGGAATGGTCACCACTGTCTGAGGCAGAGCTTGTAGAATCATTTGGCTGATGCTATCTGAGGTGCAAATACCCCTAGAGAAATACTCCTAGAGAGCAGTGACTGGGGCCACCCTCCTCCTAAGTGGATGTGATATTGTGTCTTCTGTAATCATAGAGATCTGTCTAGTGTCCCTGATTCTGCTCCATTTCCCACCACTTCATCAGTGGGCCCCACCTCTTGAAATATCTCTGCAATGAGCAAGGTCTATCCTTTCAGTCACCAGCCAGCTTGAATGTTATAGATAACCATCATCTCTGGATGTCATCTTTGTTTATTTTTAATAGGCAAGTAATACATTTAATTTGTTATATGAATCTGAGGAATGACTCCCTTCTTCTACCATGGTACAATGCGGCATGTTATGACACTGTCCTTTTGAGCCACACAGTCTCTTCTAGAAACATATCTGTTCTTATTTCAAACTCTTCTTTCATATTAACAACTCACCATGCACTAATTATTCTCAACTTCACCCGGCTTCCAATACAGTAATCATAACCTTTGATTTTACACATGGAAGAAACTGAGGTAGGTATGCACTGTGTCCACTTCCCCCATACCCAGACCATCTTTATTGCTTCCTTCCTTAGACAAATCATATACAGATGCAAGAATGATTAAAGTGACAAGGACCAAAGCAATTGTAAAGCCCCTTGAAGCCTCTCTTGCCTTGTGTGGGGACACATCTCACAGAGTCACTCAGCCACACAGAGCAGTCATGGTATTTCAGGAATCTCTCCATCTAACCTATCAGCCCCTCAGTCCTTCTGAGGTGCATTAAGGAAGATCACTTTGGTATTCAGGCTGTTCTTTGGCCAGCAAAAGAGGAATCTGATGCATGTTCTTTCATGCCTCACAGAAATTAAATTTATCAGACATCTTAATGAAAAGCAAATTTAGACAGAGAAAGTACACTGCAATTTTTTCTCACCTTAATTTTTTTATTGAAGTTCACAACCACACAGCTTCTAAAAGCCATTTAAAAGTGGTAAAAATAGATCCTTGGTTACTAATTTTAAAGGGATCATCGTGATTTTAGTAACCTGTCTCACCCACTTTCTGTCAGAAATACTAATTTCCCACTTAGTATCTTCCTGCTGATGACTTGATTTATGGGAATATTTCCAATTGTGAAAGACTTGGGCATTTTGTTCACTTCAGGAGTGGATGTTTGGTGCCCGTTTTTGAAGCTGATGGACCAGCCAAACCCCAGCCTAACTCTGCAGCTGCTGACCTCTGTGCCAGTTAGAGTGATTCTAAAGTGCAAACCACTGCCTGCCAAGATTACTTTCATTTACAAGCACTCATGGCTTTCTTTAGGGCAGGAGTTATTCCTACTCACCTGCAAACTTATGTCCTTCAGCTCCACAAGACTAAGAGTACTGCAGATTAACTTCAGCCTTTGATGGCAAATTTGTTCCCTCACAAGGTGAGAAGGTAGAAGTGAAATATCAGCTGTGGAAGAGGTGAGTTTCTCAAAAAGGACACCCATTGGTTATTTGTGAAGCAGTGGGGACTTCGGTGGCTGTGAAAATAACTCAGTCACATTTAAATGACACTTCACATTCAGGAGAGAATACCTTTTCCTTAACCTTGAGGAGGATCATTCCGAATCAATGTTGAAACCAGTCAACAGTGTGTAAAAGGTCTCTCCTGTGACCCACTCCACAGCTTCGTAGAGGCTTAAAATGATTTAGTGTTTGGCATGCTCAGATTATACTCGCAAACATTTATTCATCGCTCCCTCTCTGTATTCTTATTGTGTGAATGGAAAGACAAATGTAAGAACATTGAAATATGATATTTTGAGATCATGGATCTGGACCTGTGCCCGGTGTCACTTCAGCTTCTTCGTCTCTAGATCACACATAAACTGTTCAGGTGCTCAATATATCGTATCTAGTCTTAAAGTCTGGGCTCACTGCTCCCCAACCTCTAATAGACCCTGTGAGCAATACAAGAAGGACTTTACACTCCATCTCAGCTGTTTCCAAAACCCAAGAAATTGTTGCAATAAAGAGAGAAAAAATGAGTTTAAAAGGAGAAAATAAATTGAATCTGTCAAACCAAATAGCAAGTGGGCTGCCTGGTTAGGTAAATAATTTTTATTGGCTTTTTCCAGCTAATCTGCCTGCAGGATTTATTAGCTCTCTACTATATCCTCAAATAAAGTAGCTGACTTTAGTTCCAGTTTATGCTTTATCCATTAATAATTTCGCACATCCTAGAGAGAATTTGTATTATTTATTAATTTACCTAACCATAATTACAGTCATTGTGGCTGTTTAATGAGAAGTTACTCCAGGCCAAGTTGCTACAATTCGAATGGCATTTTATCATTCTTACAGAGAGGGCTTTTGGAATATTTGGTTCCTAACCCAGGGGCTTCCCCCTGGCCAAAAAAACATTATGAAGAAGGGATAACTAGAATGGGTTATGCCCTGACCTCATGCAAAAGAGAAACACTGCCTGCCTTATTATTATATTAGTACAACTAAGTTAGAGTGTAACCACTCCAGCTTGAGCCATTCAGATTTGCACCGATGTCCACACACAATTCTCATCATGCCAGAACCAGGGAAGACAAGGAGAGAAGAGGCGGAAGAACACTTCGCATCTCTCACCTCTCTGATTTCTGCAGTAACACTGAGATTAAAACTTTTGTTTTCAAGACTATAGATGCACTTGCAACTCCATAGTCTATGATAATGAGCCAACAAGTACCTCTTTATGCAGCCCACTTCTGGGTTGTTCCATGGCTGTGAAAATAAGAAGCTTGAGTTACTTTTGAAAATGTCTTCACGTTTCTCATAGCTTTCCTGTGTGATCTTGTCAGTTTGCTGAAAAGCAAACAGTATGTGGCTCTCAATCGTCAAAGTAATTCTTTCATGCTGTAGTTTTCTCTTTTTAAAGCTCTGAGCACCTGCTAACCTCCAGCCATTCAAGAGACAGTACTGAATGAAATCCCTTCTGTTCGTGAATCCTACACTTCATTACTTTGAAGTGAGCAGGAGAAAGTTCCCCCCATTCATGTATGCCACAGGAAGAGTCTCAGTGTGGCAACATTTTGCCGTGTAGAAATGGCACTGCTGAAGACTGCAGAGCAGGGACAGATCCGTATGACACTTTGGCTGCTTCTCTTTTTTTCTTTATAAAACCTTCTAAGTTGGCTAGCCTGTTAGGAAAGAAATCTGACCCAACTTACCTAAGTGCAGCCAATCAGCTTCGAACAAGATCTCAAGGCATTTGTATGCAGCAGGTTCAAAGCTCCACGAATGTATTTCAGAGAAAAAGTTTCCATTAATAAAAGTAATATTAATTTATATAATGAGATACCATTCAGATAAGACTATCTTATGCTATGTAGGTTCAATTCATATATATGCATTTGCTGTTGGTGATCAAGCTGGCTTTTGGACCTCTGCCTGTGTGAGACCTGAATGATTTCCCATTTTTCAGGCAGCTGAGTTTCTACATTTTCCAAATTTTTAACTTGAACAGGACCAGCATCAGCCTAAAGTCTTTCTACTCCTTCAGCAGTAAGTTATTCTGTATGTCATGGCCCCAAGATGATTATAATTACTCAGACATTTTTATGCATAAAGACTTACAGAATGAATTAGGTTTAAATTTAAATTAAAATTTAAATTTTAAATTTAGACTATGAATTTTAAATTCAGGTCTACATCCCTGAAAGACCAAACCTGGAACCTGGCCACATGATGAATCTGTTCTTCTCACCTATGAAACCTTTGAGATGCTGAGAGGTGTTTGCTCCTCAGGAATGTGAAAACTCTGCCTGCTCACAGACCTGCTCTGGGATTCCAGTGTTTCCACATAGCTAGTCTGTGGGATCATGCTGTTTCATCACAACACTAGATTTCATCAGCTAAGGACTGATATGTGCTTCTGAGATACATAGAGAAGGCAGTCAGGCATTTAGCAGAGCCTAAAAATGTCTTTGAAAATAATGGAGTGTGCAGATTTAAACATTTGAAGAAAGATAGAGGAAAGTAACAAACAAGGCCAAGGAAGGGGAACAAGGAAATAAATAGACATCGAAAGGGAGCAAACCACAGTGCCTGATGTGGCTACTAGCAGAGAGATTCAAGATTTTGTTGCTTACTCAGACACTTGAGTGAAGTTCATTGTGTGGGTAGGAGGCCCTGGGGACAGGCTCAGCAGGACTATGGTCCTCCTGGAGCTGGCAGTGACGTCAGTTGTACCCCAGTGCCAGCTGCACCACAGCCCAAACGTGCAGGAGAGACAGGTGAGGTGGCAAGGGGAGGTGCAAAGACTGAAAAGATTCCATGCAGGGCAGTGACAGGCTGGAGAGCAGCAGACAGAGCCTTCCCACCCTAAGCACAACTCTGTTTACAGGATGCTGCAGTCTGCCGTCTTCTACCATTGATAAACCTCAAAATGGTTGGCTCCAGAGCAAATGAACTCTCATGGTAGGCATACATATCAACCACTATTATATGTCAGACAGCATAAACACAAGTCCTGGAAACTTTGATGTCTTAAGTTTACCTGGCGCTGCAGAGTAGCCAACACCACAGGGTTGATGGCCACCTGCAGCTTTGGAGGGTTTGTGCACCCATCCACCTGAGTGGGCTCTGCCAGGCCAGGCACAACCACAGGTCAGAGAAACCACAGGTAGGATGGGAAAACAAATTATTTGGAGGAAGATATGTGTTATGATATGCTTTTTTGCTATTGTTTTCTTTTTTTATTTTTAAGCAAAGGAAAAAGAAGAATGATTAAGGATGCCAGAATTAAAACTGGAGAAAAGAGGAGATACTGGCATACAAAAATAAAGCATATATAAAAAATTATAATAAAGGTGCACAAATTCTGTAACATTTTCAAAGTTATAGTTACATTAACAGACATGGTGCCAAGAACTTGAATAGAACACTGTAATTCTCTTGTGCTTTTAACCACTTAGTTCTCAATCACATCTGTTTTAAAACCTCTTTTTCAGCAATATCTCAATCATCCTGATGAAATCAAGAGGATTAAGGGCTCAATTCTTTCTGTAAAATACTGCTTTTTTCATATGATCACTTTGCATGAAATTTGAGGCAAATTATATAAAAATAAATATCAACTGTATAAATGGATATGATACATATTGACAAAACTTATAACATACAATATAAATTTCATAACTGCTGCTGTAACTATAAGTAACTGTTTTGTTAAATGCCAACAAAAAGCTGTCATTGCATAGTTAAAATTAAATAGCAGCTTGCAAAACAGCCATGATCTGAAGACAGACATAAAATGCTAACTGCTAAAGCCTTCAGACTCCATGCTTCTTTACTCCACAGGGGAGAGAATGCTGGATGAGCAGGAGAGAATCCCAGGACATCTGATAGCCAGCAAGGGACAGAGAGAAAGAGGGAGCACAGGGTGGCTCTTATATAGAAAAAGAAACAGCAGCTGACACAGCTGTGAACAGGCTTATATTATTTTATTCCTAGTGTAGGAATGACATGCTTAGCAAACATTTCTTGAGGGCTCTATCTCCCAAGCATTGCAAGTAGGATGAGCATGGGTACCCACCGCCTCCCCCTCCATCTCAAGGTTATTAAAAGAATGAAGACATAGGCATGGATTTAATGCCACTGGAACCCGTTCAATCCCCTGGATTGAATTGTACCTAGTCACAATGAGACCTGTTATTTTTTTGCTCAGGAACAGCCATTAAACTTCATTAGTTTGCAGTCCCTACTAACTTCCACTGAAGTCAGAGCTGTGACCTGTCCCCAGAGACACCCAAACCTTGATGCAGGCAGTAGCAGTTACTGCAGCACAGCTCTGGTCTGAGCTTCTGGCTGGACCACTGCTGCAGTATCAATGATTCATACCTGAAGGGGACAATTCTAATTAAAGCACTAACTGGAATTTGCCCATCTAAAATTGTTTATAGAAAAACTCTGGAAACACTACAATTGTGGGAACACAGGGAGACTAGCAACAGGGGCTGCATCATGGGCACACTTCTGCCTCCAGCCATATCATCACATTTACTATCCTTTGCGTGACTGCTGCTTGCACTGAAAATGTCAAAATTCCTTCCAGAGGGAGACACCATGCCATGCCTGGGGCTACTATGGAGGAGAAAGACCAGGAACTTTCAGAGACCTCCACTGAACCCCACAGAGGCCCATCATCCACCACTTGCCTGTGCCCCTGCCTCTCATGGCATGGCAGGTTTTAACATGAAATTCATGAGAGAGCAACACACCCTCCCAGGGAGGAGGCCAGATTTGGAGTTTCAATTTTTCTGACAGCCATAAACATATCTGAAGAGCAAAGTAAAAGGACCATGGTTGATCTCTTTCAGGCATCTCTAACTATAACTTTTTCAAAAAGCAGCCCCTGAAATACTTGACTGATGAGGAAAGGACAAGGAAGATGCACCTACTTTTCCAAAGTGTAGGCTATTTTCTACTTGTCATTCATCTAGGAATTATTGCTTGATCTTCTGTTTTTGTAGGAGAGACCAGGGACACATCAGGAAGTCAGCAATACAAATGGGGCATCTTAGGTCATGTTTTATACCTGTCTTCATCATGACTTCCATTATAACTTTATCTTAAACTTGGCTGCTGCTCTACGTGTCCTCATCTTCCCTTCTCACAGACTGTTATCAAATTTTCCATTGCTCAGCCTTTACCACTGCAGGTTTTCCTGTCCTCCTTTCCGCAGTGACTTCCCCAGTCCTTTGTTTTTTGCTGTCTCTTTTCCCTTTCCTTGTAGTTATAGATATATTCCACGTATATTTTTGTGCTACAAGGTTTCCCTCTTCTCTTCTTCCAATACTCTCATTCAGAGCCCTCTTCCACTGGTTCTCCATCAGCTTTCTCCTCAGTACCCGGTTTGCATGCTCCTGTCTCACTCTGCACGCTTACCCTACTGCACAGCCCCCAGTTCAAACTGGAGCTGGACACACCCTTGTACTACTTAAACCTACATTTACAGTTTTGCTAAAAATTTTCAGAGAACCCATAAAGGCAGCTTTGCCATGCACACATGAAAACAGCTCACCCTCCCCTTCTTGTTGCTTAAATTGTATGCTTTGTTCTTCTTTACCTGACCTCCTTACTGTTTTCTTCACATCCTCCCTCATGATTTAATTTTTCTTCTTCGTGTCATGTTCTCCCACATAGTTTGGATTCTGTTTCCCTTCTCAAAGAAAACAATACTCAGGAAAAAAAGTGTTTTTGAAATCTGTGTTTCCCATTGCCATTTTACTGCATTTCTTCCCTGGGTCATGAAATTCATTGAACCCTCAGTTGTTACCCTAATCTGCATTTATTATTTCCAGCCTCAGCCTGGATCTTTTGCAACCTGCTTTTTATTTTCACCAGTCTTCACAAACCACTTGGAGTTTCTAGACTCCTCTTGGCTATATTCCAGGGCCTGAGCAACTTCTTGATCTTTCTACTACTATTGTACAGTCATATGTGGTTTGTCCATCCTGTGCTGCCTGCCCTCACCCCAGCACCCCACACCCAGCTGCCTGCCTGTAATGAGTTTGACTTACAGCTTTTTCAGTAATTAGAGTTTTTAAAGAAGTGAACTTACAAGAATTTTACACATGTTTTTTACGTAACAGAGGAGGAAGAGTTAGCTTGCTCTTTCTCTTTTTGTTTAGCTTGTCTTCTGAGAGTGAGCTCAGAAGTAGCAAAGAAGAATTTAGACAGCTCTTTGGGTTCTGTTAGTCTTCTTAGCTTAAGTGAGATTGTTTCATTTTTCATTGTTTCTCCTCTCTTGAAGTTTTTATTGTATTTGTCTGTTTCATTTGATTTAGTTTGAGTTTCCCTTTTCCCTTAATCCTTCCCTCTTCCCTATTCCCTTTTACCCCCCTGGGGTGGGGTCCCACATAACTTGTGTGAATAGTGTGTATGTTTATAGATATTAAAAAATATAATTTCTTTTTAATTCAGTTCAGTTTCTTTTGAGTTAGTTTCTTTTCAGTTTTTTTTCCCTTTGCTGAAAAAGCTCTAAAAAAAAAAAAACAAACAGTCCAAGATTAGTAAAAAAACTAAGCCAAACCTGAAACACTGCCACAGTGTTTATAGTGTTAATCTCTTCCATTTGTCTCCTCTCTCTTGCTATTGACTCTAGTGATGGTATTGGCCAGTCTTGTTGGTTGGTTTTCTCCTTCCCTCTCCAGCTTTCTGGGTGATCTAAACCACACATGAGATTTCAGTTTCCATGTGTGTGTCCAGCATATTGTACTTTAATCTGAGCTCCTTCATTACAGTCTGGGATCTCAGACTGTCTCTTAAGCTCTCTATTTATCTGTAACTATAGACAAGCAGAGGGGTAGTTAGGGGAAATTAATGTAATAAAAAGCAGGCAGCAAATGCATGTAAAAACTGCCCAGTTTGGGTTTCTTCAGCCTCACAGTGTTGATTGGAGTTTATGAGCCTTGCTGGGACAGCAATGGGCACTTCTTGTGGCTCAATAACAGCTTTTGACACAAGCAGGGAGAAAACCAGAGGTGCATAGTTAGGGACATTATTGCACCCTGTCACTTCTGATGAGAAAAAGATAGTGGTAATCTGAAATGTTGTTGGGACAGCAGGATACGCAAAGTGAAAATGCGTGTCATGTCTTATTTTCCTGTAGATGTAATCCAGCACCAGAATGGGAAAGAAAACATTTGATGGGGGATATAAGTGAAAGCAACAGCAGTCCTTGGTCTATGATAATATGTTATGGCAATTTAATGATGACAGGGAAGAATTAGTTTATGGGAGAGAGCAGGCAGTATGAATCCTGCTGCACCAGGAGGGTTTCTCTGTTGTGCTTAAAGGGAATAGTGGATTTTACCCATGGCACACCAGCCTGACAGGCACTGGGGTGCTCCTAAGCTGTGGCTCACAGCTCACAGCAGAATGGACAAAGCGGAAACCAATTTTTTTTCTTTATGTTATGATGTGGTTCCTCTTATTCCCAAGATTTTGGCTAGAATCCTCTGCCAAGGCCAATGGAGGGGCAAAGGAGCAGCCCTACAGGAGCCCTCTACAAGGAGTGTTTACATACTAGCAAAAAATGTCATGGCAGCTCTGGTCTTCTTTGACTAAAATGCAGAAAATCCGATCAACAGGATGGAGGGTCCTTAAAAAGAAAAAAAAAAAAGAGGCAAACATTTTCCAGGCATATCTGCATGATATGCTCTTTCCTGTGTTCTGGGAAAGAAGAAACACCCCTGGGACTCAAAGACTCATAAAAAGAAAGATTATTCTACTTAAGTATCTTAGAGGCACCCTTTCCAAGAAGCTTGGAGGTAGCAGGCACTATCCGGAGTATAGATAATATCCATTTACATTACTGCTAAAAGGTCTAGGAGGAAGGAAAGTCTTCAGTCAAATACTCAGCTTTTTGAATCTGTAACATGGATTCCCTCCCTCTTTTCTTCCATTAAGCACACACTCCCCAAAGACTGCAGCTTTATCCCCACAGGTTTTTCACTGCCTATTTTAGTGTGCAGGATATCTGGTGCAGTGATTTTGTAACCATTTCATCCATATTTTTGTTTAGATTGTTACCTTGTAGACCTATCACAGGTCCAGGATTCATGTTTGAAAAACTTCAGCACTATCTTCTCTGATGCCTTTTGCTCACAGCATCAACAGCGCTCAAGATTTCCAACACTCCGGTGCAAAGCCATGCTCAAAAACAGCCTTCTTTCCAAACAGTCTGAAATTCCTATAGAGTCTCCCATTTGCCTTTGTCTGGGCAGAAGTGACCAAGAACAGATTTCCATGGGCAGCTGAAGAAGCTGTATCCTGACTGGCTGCTCAGCTTGCACAGCATCTGCTCTCTTACCACAGGAGATGCTCACAACTGTACAAAGGCTGTTCCTGCAGACACATACTTGTGTATCAGAGTCTATGGTGGTGATTCAGCCACTTGCTTTCACAAATGAGCTTAGTGAATGAGTTAACTTCATTTTAAATATAGCACACCAAGTGAATCCACCAGGTTCAAGAAGTCCTACTGATAGTAGTATTTTTCCTTTATTCCCTTGGCTTATTATTAGTTTAAAAAATGATTAAATTTGCTGAGAGTATTCAGCCTAAACTTCATAGATACGGTGTGGGGAGTTTCAGCCTGGATGAAAATATTTCAAATCTACAAGAACATGAAAACCAGACTTTAGATGGAACCAGAAATTTCAGCAACATAACTAAGGCACTGATAGTTATGCAGCCTGGAGAAAACCATTCATACCGAGTGCAATGATTTATTTATGCTCAGCCAGAGATAACTCCGTCTGTGGCCCAAAACCAGGAGACCCACTTCCACAATCAGTCCCCTAAACCCAGTAGCATCCATGGGCAGATAGACTAAAGAGAAGTGAAAGTAAAGAACATTTACTTCCTTCATACTATATCATAATCATCACTGTGGGACTGATTCTCCAAGCTGGAGATATCCTACAGAGCAATCAGGGAAGCCCATGGGAGGAGCAGAGCCTCATTTGACACGAGGCAGAAGCCACAATTTCCTAATTTGGCTTGAGTTACTGCTGTGATGTGTGAGCTGCTCCATTCCCCAAGGTGCAACTGATATTTGGGTGGATGCAGATTTTAACCTTTTTAATCTTTACTTTGTTTCCGTTTTCAAAAGGCCACAAGATTATTTGTATGATTATTCAAATTGAGTAGAACAAAGAACAGGCACGCCCTAACTGACAAGGAAGACATTATCTTAGGACCATTTCTACCATCCTGTAACACTGTATGAGAACATAATATGAAGAAGGCAGGTGCAGGGAAACCTTTATTTCTGATAAGATTACTATGTTCTGCAATACTTTAATTTTCCTTGACAAAGGAAAGGAAAACACTAGTAAAGATAAATACTTTCTGGCTAACCTCCCTCTCTGTCTCCATGGTGCTAATTTCAAGAAAGCAAGCTGCTGTGTGGCAGGCTTGCAAATGGGAGGGACTTTCCTCTAAAGGTTCAGACTTTATGTGTGGCTCACACTATGACAGAATTCCTAGCTGGATGTGTGTTGATATTCCTTTCCAAAATCTCTCAGGCTTTTTGGCAGTATTTTACATTTTTAAAATATTTTTCTGTTGTAAGAACTGTCTCTCTACCAACAGCAGGTAACCCAAACACTTGATTCCTATGAAACTCCTCCAGGAAGGCAACATTTCCTACATGCTATTTTCATCTAAATCCCATTATTCACTTGATTCCCTTTTCCCACTGATGTATTTGCAGCTCAAATACCTGGCAGGGAGTAGGATTTTCAGTCTGCCCTGTACCGTGAAGTGAGGATTCTGTGCATGGCCTCTTGTCCTGACTTGCCATCATCAGAAAAGCTTTGCGAATCAGTAGGAACAGAACATACACACTTTTGGTAGGCAGTGTGGAAAACACTGTATTGATGTGCACACTAACAGCTCTGCCTCACAAACACAGAGTGGAGCAGGAGCTCATTGACAGGAGGGATTATGAGAAAAACACACACACTTATAATGGCAGGGGCAAAAAAAGTAATCCGAGGAATATCAGTGTTCCCACTGACTCAGAAATATATGCTGCCTTTCATGACTTAAGCATCTAAGGAACTACAGCTGCAACCCCGTTCTGCCTTTTTTGATCACCTTCAAAATATTGCAGTCTTGCAGCTGAGATCTGTCACTCAGACTTGCTGTAAAGACCAAAATGGCCACGGAAGAGAAATGAGCATCACATCATGTTTTGTGCAACTGGGAGGTGTGAGATGATTGCCACTACTTCTCAGAGCCAAAGAGTAAGTAAGTGTGACTGCACTAGACCCAAATGCAAAGGATTGCAAGATCACTCATATGGGAAACTCAAGTTTCACTGACATTTATTCATATGCTGACAACTCTTCCAAACCATCAGTTTCTTTTCCAAGACAAATAATTTTCAACTCTAAATTGATAGGCAGCTAAAAAAATAACAATATGCCTTAAAGGAAAAGGATACTTAAATTTGAGGCTTCCAGGGCACTGGTGAATTTGTTGAACAGAAAATCATTAGGCTAGTCCAAATTAAGATGTTTTAAGAAACTTCTACAAGAGTGGTGATTTTTTTATTCTTTATAAGTCAAGTAATTCCTACTGAGGTTTTACAAATGAAAATATGAAACCACTGGCTGTCAAAACAGGAAATTAGGAAGACACAACCTGTTATGTTTGGTTGATAAGAGGAACAGCAAGTTGTGTTTTTTTTAATGCAACTTGTAGCTGTGCATAGTAATTTAAATGCAGAGCTAATGCTACCTCTACCAGGATGTAGAGTGACAAAGATGGATAACAGAATGATGGAGTGTTGATTCACTGGAATTTTTTTTTACAATTCTGAACACCCAGCAAAATGGTCCTATTGAGTAATGGTACCAAACATTCCTCAATCCATATTCATTTAATTGTAAAGTTGACAGTTCTGTTTGCATGCACTGTAGTGTAAAGCCAGAATAATCACTACGAACCAAAGAATGCTGGTCTTTTGCATGAAGCAGAATGGAAAAACAGAGTTCAAAATTCCTATTGGCCTTATATCTCTGTTTGCAATGGTAAAAGCATTTGAACATTGGCTTAAAAATGTTGGACCTACAGATGTTGTTTCTTTTATCTTTCTATTAACTGTTATAAAATTGAAAAAAACCACAAATCATGCAGCAGCTGCACATTCTTAACATTAAAAAGTAACAATAGCCAAAGGACTTTTTTTCTTCATCCTCTCTCACTGAACTCAAAATGTCAAGTTAGAAACAGGACTGGTAGCAAATAGCAGTCATTGTCACATACAGTGAAGTACATGTGACACACAGCATAGAAACGATGCTTCTACTCAGTAATTCTGCATGTATATGCAGCAACCAATGCTGTTTCAGCCCGTCCCAATGGGGATACACAAGCTTCAGCTGAATACATGGTGACAGTCCCTGCAATTTAATTTCTGTGAATGTGGATCAGATTTCTGATGAGAATTAAGATTCTTGTAAGCATGGACTATAGGAACAACTTTATTTAGTCAGAAAAAGCTCAACGGGTTCAGTGTCTTGTATCTAAGAAGTGAGCAAACAGAAATGCCAGGAATATAAGAGTAGCAAAAAGAAAGAAGCATATTCAAGATGTTCACTCAGCAACCCCTAGCCTTCAATTGCTTAAAGCTCCTGGAGTTCCAGACCAAATCTATTTGGTGTATCTCTTCTGTGGTCTTGTCTCATTTTCAGTGTAAATTCTTGCTACTGCTTGATTAACACAGAACCAACTCATTGGTATGTCTTGATCCTAGCTCCTATTAGCTTCATCTGATGTCTCCTCAGTCCTTAAAGGAACAGAAAACAGTCCATCTCTATCCATTCATACTCCACCAAAACTCTTGCATTTTTAGAGATCTCTGTCATCTTGCCCTTCAGCTATGTATGTTGCAGGTTGGCAAGTCCTTGCTCAGACAGCTTCTTTTCACACAGAAACTGTGTTCATCATCCTCCTCTCACTGCTTCCAGTCCCAACTGCACCCCTCCTGAGTCAGAGAATCATAGAATAGATTCATAGAATCGACTGGGCTGGAAAAGACCTCCAAGATCATTGAGTCCAACCCTTGGTCCATCTCTAGTCCATTTACTAGATCATGGCACTCAGTA
>JAWWEV010000115.1:82087710-82103718 GCA_035583235.1 Hafferia zeledoni | reverse complement strand
GAGAAGAGACCAACCCCCACCTGGCTAGAACTTCCCTTCAGGTAGTTATAGACAGTGATGAGGTCACTTCTGAGCCTTCTCAAGAGGGATCAGAACAGCACAGAGCACTAAAGACATACATGAATCATAGGCTTACGCCAGTGGCACAATGCTGTTCTCACTTCCTTGTGTCCTTTCTAACCTAGCTATGATTTAGGACTGGTTTTGAAATCTTCCGTGCTGCTATTCTCCCTCTAGTTGTGTACCCCTAATCATGGCATGCAGAGCACTGAACATTTCTTTTTGAAGCTTTAATGCTTCTTTCTCCAGCACAAATAGCACCTGTCCTTTGGTGAAGGACTCAGTCTTACTGTCTCTCAGAGCACTGCACTTTCAGGCTCAGGTCATGGTACTACCCTATAAATTGTATTTCCCCACTTCAGCAGCCTAAGAGAACACAGGACAAATGGAGTTCACGAAGCCTCCAATTCACCTCTTTGCAAAGCCATTCCTGCATTCTCTGATCAAAATGTACCATGATAAAAAGATTTTACAGCTGTTTTCTGGAAACTTGTCATGGCATAAATGTTCAAAGCTTCATAGAGCAGTTCAGTCCCACTGCTCAGAGCTGCCTGAAGCGCTTTTGCTCTTCAGGGCCACAGAACAATTACGTACCTCTCTCTGGCAATGCAAAGCTGCCACTCTCCTTTGACTGTTTCAGGGTTTGGAAGTCTAAGATGCTCACTCTTCTCATTTATGCACTGGGTGCCCATGTCCACATCTGGCCCCTGGGAAGCAATGCAAACCCACCCTTAGACAAGCAAAGGGACTCCCTCCACCAGGACTGTTGTGTTTCATCAGCTGCATTGGGAGGTTGGATCAAGCTGATCCCTGAGCTCTTGTAAGCAGCAGTGCTCTGTTGTCACCCTGCCATAAACAGCTTGTAAAGCATTTTAAATAAAAAATGAATGATGGTGTTAGTGCTCTGCATGAATGATTCTGTGGACTCAGCGCTCTAATAAATCACCCACATGCAGGGTGAGGGCAATGCTCAAGACATAGAGGGAGGTTTGTAGGTTGCAGAGAGAATGAGCACAAAATCCTTTTCTGGGAATGAAAGGGGGTGGGGGGGAAGGGAAAAACAAGAAGAATAACTATAGGTGCTGCATCTCTTTGATAAAGGAGGAGATTTTCAATATTTCAGCCGTACTTGCTTTAATTAGAAACCTATTGGTAGAGGAGAATTGAAGCCAGTTTGTAACTAACCAGTCAATGTAGTCATCATAGCATGAAATCATGCTACAAGGCCAAAAATATGCTTTGCTAACCATCCATTAAATCTTAATCTCAAGTTTTGCAAGTCATTAAATTTGCAGAGAAACTTCACTTCAGTCAAGTAAATCAGGAGCAACACAGCTTCTTTGCTTGCAGAAACAACCCTTGGTGAGGCAATCAGCTCAGAAATGAGCATAAGCTTCTCCTCACTTTTCAAGTCTCATATTTGTAGTTTTATTTTAAAATTAATATAACTCTCACAAAAAAAGTTGGACTGGAAGAGCCAGAAACAAAGCTCAGAAGTAATTAAATGCTGGATTCAGCTTTGCAGAATCTATTTATCAACTCCTCTCAACTATTGACTCCTGCCTTTGATCTGACTTGAAGTAACAATCTCTCAGACAGAAGTAACTCAATTTCCTGACTTTCTTAAACGTTGCTTTCTCTTCTGAGATCCCTGATGCTACCTTAGTGCAAATGGACCAGACAGGGCAAAAAAGATAGTGTTGATTCTCACCAGCTCTCAAACCAAGGGAAAGTATTCTGGCCACTGGATAAAAATTCAGCCACTGAGGTACTGAATGACTTCTGCCTTTGCTTTTGTGGAGAATCAGCAGAACTGGGCACCACCAGCTTAAAAGTGGTACTGGATGAATAAGTCTTGGAGAACAAGATTATTTCTTTCTGAAAAGTCCCTAATGCCTACATCAGGATGTGCATGAGGGGCTGAATTTTTCCAAGCTCTAAACATCCAACAGCTTCTGCAAAGCTGTGGGGGTCTACATTTTAGGCACCCATTTTTTGAAAGCTTTTTCTAGGAATCTGCTTCACACCCACCTCCATCACTTTCAGTTAGCAAAGTGTGAGAACCTGACATGTAAATGACAATGGAGCTGAGCTACGGCTGAAGTCGTTCCTTTAATTCACTGACATTTCTGGGACAGTGAAACTAAAAATGTCTGAACATTCAGGAGAAGAGCTTTTGTTTTGTACACTAATAGTCCCCCTTGTTCTGCTTATGCAATTGTCATCATTTATTCTCATTCCCAACCCAGCAGTGTAAAGCAGATACCAGGGATAGTGAGACTCAGGAACACTGCCCTTTCCCCTGCTCCTAAAATAAAAAGAAATATAGGTGCTGGCTGTAGCCTCTCCAGTGCTCACCTCCACAAAACAAGCATTTATTCCTGCTGTAATGCTGTGCTGACAAGGCCATCATCTTTTTGCAGTGATCGTGTCTCAGCAGAGAAAGGAGCTGCAAAGCAGGATGGCTGAGTAGGACCTCTCTGCTAGCAGCCTCTCCCCCTTGTTGCTTGCAGCACTCACAGATCTTGCTGTAGAGATTCATCTGAGTCATCTGTCACTGCATCCACTGTTGCATGTGGGAATAAGCTGACCTCTCTCTGGGATCCAGGTTCCATGATCCTACAAAGTTACCTGAAGAAAAGAAATCCCATACTCCAAACCACAGCTGTGAAACACTCTCCCAAGATCCATTGTATAGCCTTGCATACAAATGCAAAAAAGTTGAAAGACATCCATGCAAAATGAAAATATTGTATTAAATGCTTCTAGAAATGTGTGACTTGCAGAACAGGAAAAAAATCATCCAAAGATGTAATTTGTGTTATATTTTAAATTTTACTTAAACTACAGGCACAGTGAAGTAGGTGGGCAAGTTCTAATGAGAGATGTTTTGATTGGAGAAGGCAGGGGGTTTATTATTTACCTTTCCAGTAAGAAATCATGTAGTTACAGGTTTTGTTGCAGAATTACATTTTACTGTTCTAAACAGGAAAGCCATTTGTTCATTTTTGTTAAATGCCAGAGTCATTTTCTACTAACACTCTGCCACTTACAGGTTTGGACTTCTGACTTGCAGAGCCTTTCAGCTCCTCATAGTCCTTGCAATTTTTATTGATAAAACTATCTGCTTTACTCTGGACTAATACATTTTATTCAAGACCTGTCCTCACCCTGCACAAAAATTCTCTCCCCCCTTGCTGAAACAGATGTCCTACCACCTGGTTCCAATGTTCTCAGAGCACATCCTGTCTGTACCTGCAACATCACATGGGTACAGAGAGCTGTCCTGGGCACCCACAGCATCCCAGCTGCCCAGCCTCAGCACAGAATGCAATGTTTGCACTGAACCTTGTGAGAGGAGTGGGGCAGGGTGCCCACAGTGACCTGCACATGCCATGGCCACCTGGTTGATATCCCTACCCAAGCCGGACACTCTAATACTACCTCATGTGTCAGCTTTATCAGCCATAGTCACATTTTGCCCTTCATCTCACAACCAGCTAAAAGATGTGAAGCCAAAACGTAAGAAACTAGAGCAAAACAGGATCTCTTACTGAACATCCTTTACTACAGAATTAATTTGTAACAAATAGTTTAAAATAAGAGAGAACTCAACATTTCTCTCTTTGTCTTAATCACTGAAGAGGACCAATGTGGAAACTAAGAATATTCCCGAATGTGCTTCGAGCCTGGAGTAAACCAGAGTCAGGTTAACACATGGGGTACAGCTGGCACTGCACCAGGTCTGCCTGTGCTGTGCAGTACCCATGAGACCTTGCATCTTTCCTCTCATGTCACACAGCTGCAGAAGCAGCTCTACAACTTTCTCAAAGATAGCTTAGTCTTTGTCAATGACCATAGAACTTAATATCCCTAGACATGTTTGTGTGGTGGGAATCAGCTATTCATTAAGTGTGGGATGCACCTCTTAGTCTGTGCTTGCAAATACTGTCAGTAATTTAGCATGCATCCTTGCTCCCACTGACAAATAGTCTCATGGATTAATTAGCAATTTTGGATCCTTTTCAAACAGGGTCAAAAATGCTTAGCTCAATATATAAGAGAAAGCTGGGGTAAAGATAAATTATACTAAATTCTAAAGATAGTGTGCCTGTCATGCCACAGCAACTAATAAATGCAATTGATTTCAAATTGAGGAATTTCTCCTATATACTTTTGTATCCCATGCCACATTCTTCTGTGCATGATCAACAGCTCAGAAAACCTGCCAAGATTTTATAAAAGCAATTGCCCCACTGCATCCAGGAGGCTGGAGTGGGTAGTCAGGGGTATAAGATCACTGTGGTAGAGGAAGTAGGATACGGGATCTGGGTTAGGAGTCTACAGGGGTAAGAAGTCAGAAGGGATAGCTTGCAGATAACCTCCAGGGAATACACGTGAGAATAATGAGGGGAGTGTATATTTAGAAACTGACCTGAAAAAACATAATTCATGGTTTCTGTTGTGTCAAGAGTGAACTGAACCAATGTAAATATTTGTCCTCTCTTCCTTACTGCAGATCAAGTGAAATCCTGGCTCACAGGGACTGTTTTTCAGATCTGTATAGTTGCACAATACCAATAAAAAGCTCCAAACTTTATTACTTGCTTGTGCAAATGCACTGAACAGCCTTGAGACTTGAGGCCTGTAATTGAGTCATGTGAAATGTTACACCCATTACTCTTCTTGCCAAACTAGTACTAGTTAAAGCCTCCCAGTAGGGTTCACAGGGTTCTAGAACCTTGCCTTTGACAAAGAGTGTCAAAGACATGCCCTGCTCCAGAGAACAGCTTCATCCTTCACCAAAGTCTACTCGAGGAATTTCCCAGCTGGCATTGCCTGATCAGTGGTTATTTGAGGAATGTGTCTATCAGATTTAATATACAGACCTTTATTTGAAAATTATAATTTAATATGTGAAATAGTGAGTTTATTCTGCCATAGGAAAATTGGTAGGTATTAAAGTGGAGTATTGGAAATGATTGCTAAATAAAAGCAGGAACGTGAAGAAAAATGGATGAGGAAACAAAAGAACCCTGTGGGGTATGCCATTAAAAACTGTTCAAGCTTCACCTTCCATCTTTCCCTTGGTAAAGATATCTGCTCTTTTTCAAGAGTAAGGAAAGGCAGGCAGCAGATACAGAACCAGAGTCCCAAATTCCCTTTCCTCTCTCTACCCTGGCTGGAATATCCTGTACTAGTTATCCATTCCTTATAAGTGCCCACCTTCTTAGTTCCTCTGACCCAGCAAAGGAGCATTTTATAAAGAAGGGAGAGCAGGTTCCCATCCTCTGGCAATTCACCTTTCATTTGCTTCTCCTACTTGGCATATCTTCATTACTTGTTTTTTTCAATATGTAGCTTTTGAAAAACATTGTGGAAAATCTCCAAAATCACAAAACGTGAGAAACAAGCAACTCATCATAATTTTATCAGGCTCCAAATATTACTGTCAAAATAATAGCGTCTGATGCATACATGTATATGAAGTGCAGATTTTTCCAATGTGAAAACTTTTTATTTATTCACTAGGTTACCAGTGACAGAAATTCAGAAGTTATGATCAAGATCTGCATTGCAACTTTAATACATAGGTAGTTATTTTGAAGATAATATAATCTGTGATAAAAAATTGAGTGAATTTACAAGGAATAAATCACACCAGAAATCTGACTGTTGTGCTTGATGAAATTATGAAAATAAATGGGAAATAGGAATGAGGTTGATGGGTTATTTTGATTTTGCAAAGCATGTGAAAAAGTGGTATGAAATCTACAAAAAGATTACATCAGGATTGGCTGGAAGATGAACAAATGGTTTGTGAAGAGATTAAAAAACTGTAACAAGGGATGACAAATAATTTTATGATAAAATGGCTGTGTGATGACATATAGAAAAAGTACTGTTGAGTTTAAAGATACTTCAAGAAAGCATGAGTCCTTTAGAAGTTCAGATTTTGATCCTCTTCACTGAGCAAAACTGAAGAAAATCCCAGGAGACACCTTTGAATCCATAGGCATAATAATCACATTTCAAATCCAATGGGACCATTTTCTTCAAGAAAGAAAATGTAGGAGTTTAAAACTAATCAGAAGTCAGTTTAATTTCCTAGTCACTTGGATACCTCTGTAAATATTAACAATGCCTTGTAAACAATTTTTGCAGGTGGTCTGGAAAACGCATTCCATGTACAGGCAGTGCTAGGATGGAGAGGTTAGCAAAACCATGCAGCAATAATGTAATGAGGATCAGAAAGATAAGAGAATAAGTATTAGCCAAATTAAAGCTACCCAGGAAAATATAGGTTGCAGTATAGAAAACAAGATAAAAGATTATAAACCATACAGACAGCTAAAATAACAATGACTAGCTGAAGTTGGGGCTGTGGATGCTGGTACACATAGTTTGGGGTGGGCTGGGACTGTGCATACAAACTGTGCAGTTCTGAAACTCACCATTTGAATTGTATTTGAAAGCACAATAAAGCCCTGGAAAAAGCAACATATGCAAAAATTTTTAAAGATTCTGTGAAAACCATATAAAAGGAACCAAACCCTGAGGTGCTGTCCATTGAATAGCACAGAGGTTTTCTGCTTCCATTGGTCAGCTGTCTAAAACCCAGTTTATGTCTTCAAGAAACAAGCTCCCTTTTCCCATCTTTTTAGTACTTTTATGTCCAGTTTACAAACACTTCTCTTAAATCACTTGAAGAGTGTTTTAATGTTTTTACTGTGCATTTCTTGCCCAGTATGAGGGTATACAATAACACAAAACAGTAAAATGGATGAGAAGAAGTTGACTAAATCTTCCCAAAACTCGACAGGCTTCATCTGAGAAGAGGGAAGGTTCTTTCTCTATTTTTATTTTCGTTGGGAAAAGCTGCTCACCCTTAATTGTGATTCTGATAAAAACAGACAAGTATGACTTGTTGAAAACAATTGGACCTATAGTATTTTCCAGGTTCTGCAATTAATAATATGTCAAACAATGGGATATTGGTGCATGAAGAGGCGATGCAAACAATATTCCCATACAGTAGCTGTCTACCTACAGGCTGATTTGATTTACCAAACTGAGAGAATGACACTCATCTAAACTTGTTCACAATTAGAGTAACTCCTGCCCAGATCATCAGAAAAATGTCCTGTTCAAGACAGAGAATTCCCCCAAGGCACAAATAAAAATAACAGATATTATCTACTAGCATGCTGTCATGGAGTTTTGCGTCAAGTTATGCCTTTACCATCACTAGGAGGAAGTATTGTTTTCAGTGGGGTAGCATGGTGTTTCACATTCATAACTGCATGGATGTGAGGAGATTGGAGACTGTTGGAGGGAGGAGAGGAGGAGAGTAGGAAGATTGAAGAAGCTCAAGACTGAAAGGTCAGAACATCTGAGCAGGGTACCTGGTGAGCACAGGACTCAGGGGGTTCTTACCAATTGAAAGTCACCTTAAAAGGATAACAGTGGTTCCTCTTTATTCAATTTGGCTCATCTTGATGCCTGTCTAACCACCATCTTCTTAGAGAAAGAGTAGCAGCAATTAGTGTAGTAAGTACACTATATTAACTCTGCAAAGATGCTGATTAGCACTTCTAGACACAAAAATATAGGTTGGAAGAATGGCATGACATGTCTTTGTCTCTCACATATCAGTACTTAGAAACACTCATTTTTCTCCAGTCCCATTTCAATCCCTGGATGTAAACATCTTTCTCCATGTATAATGAGCCCAAAAGTAGGGGGACCTTTTGCCCACCCCAGTAACCACTCTCCCTCTGAATGTTGCATCTCAGAGTGTCACCACCTATCACAGCACATCACAGACACATCTCTCCTGGGTGTCATGAATTAACTTCAGAGACAAGATAATGTCTCATCACGTCTTTGCTTTCACTCTATTGACAAAAGGCATGACCTTAAGTATGGGTCTCATACTGCCCTCACTAAACTAACCAGGCTAGCAAATAACCTCTTCTGCTCTGTGCCACACTCTGGCATTCTCCACAGATATTAGGAAAGCCATAGCTGCAGCAAGGAAGGTGCCTTCACCTATGGCAAGTGTCATGAATCTCACTTGAGAACTACCTGAAGCTGTAAACAACACTTTGGTGGCACATGAGAGTGATTTTTTTTTTCTGTTATTTGTGAAACAGGACAAGGCAGGGCATTCCAGAAGTGGTTGTTTGCTTTCCATTGAATACAAATTTATGTCTTCAACTAAAGGAGAAAGTGGTGCTTGGGTGAGTAAATGGGAGGTTTTCTTGAATCTCAGATATTAAATATCTCAGTGTTAAAAGGATAATGCCTGTTGTAGTAGCTCATCAGATTTTCTTTGAAGAAAGCTCGATGAGCCATGCAGTAACTTCAAGGTCTCAAATTTCCATTACAAAAGGAAAAGTAGATTCTAGGTATAGCAAAGGGTTTGCCTGTTGTTTTTCAAGTAAATAAAAAGTTTTGGTATTTATTAGGGCAATTTTCAAATTGAGACTAATAATGAAAATAATCACTAGGAAATAGACTTAGACTTGGAAAGTAAAGACATATTTTTTGCTACCAAATGCAGTGTGCCATTTTCCAGTTCTTGATGCCCTCTGGCATAGTGGGCCTACACCCATGCTGTCACCTCTGACCCAGCACCTAACCTTCCTGTTGGGAGTGATCCTTGGACCATGCTGACATTTCAAACCTACAACATTATATGCTGTACATAAAAGAAAACTTAATCTAAGAATTGTTTTTTATTCAAAATAATTTTCTGATTTTTTTTTGTAGATTGAATAAATGCAATCAGCAAGAAAGTTAAACTAACTAATTCCTCAGTGACAAATGGCATATTTCTATGCTAAAACACTACCTAATTCTTTTACTTATTCTCCTTCTAAGTCTTCAGCTTCATAAACTTCTTTTAGGATGAACAGCTCCTAAGATTTCATTACTGATATACAGGAGTTCAGTAATCAAATGATCTAGGGGATGATTCATATAAATCAAACACTTATAAATCTTACTCTTAATGCCAATATACATATTTTATGGAGGTATGGGGTTTTAGACAAATACACACCATTCACAATAAGACAGAGAACATAAGTGTAATATTTCATAGATCCAAGGGACCCATTAAATAATCTTGTCTTATTTCTCAAACAGCTGTTGATAAGAAGTACTTAACTTGTTCATTAAAAATTCACCACTGATTACAGCTGCAGCTTCCTACTCAGCATGACTGGAATGGCAACTGATAACTATTTGAATGTGAAAACAACTGCCATGGTCATTCAGGAACACAGAAGGCTGCAATGGCACTGCTGTTGAGAAAGGTGAATGACTGTCCTTCTTGGCAAATTCTCCATCTCCTGCACCTGCCTGGACAACTCAGGAAGCTATTTCAAATATGCAACAGCACTAGATTATTTTGTTTTTCTTTAACAAAAAAAAAAAAAAAAAAGCACAGCCCAAGAAAGTGTTATTTTCTTGTTCAATTTCAAAGAAATTAAGGAAAATATATGAGCAAATCTTCTACTAGTTTATTGGAGCAAAGGACCGCTCTTCAGACAGCCTAAATGATAGGATTAGGAGAGGTCACTGGAAAAGAATTGATTGATGAATAAACAGTAGGGAATAATCAAAGTATCACATTCATTTAATGTGAAACCCCATCCCCTTCCATGAAGTTTGTCATAATCTGAAGTGGTTTTCTATTAAAAAAGATATAAACTAAAAAAACCAACAAACAAACAAACAAAAAATCCATACTGAGAGAAGACATGAAGTCCCCTACCTGTCATTTTAGATGTTATCAAAGATGGACAGAAGGTTCCTTAGGGGATGAAGGGAAATAGCTGAGATACACAGAAACTTCTGCTATTTGTGTCATTTTTGAGAGGTTCTGCTTCTTTGAAGACAGAGCATGACAAAAACCCACCAAAAAAAAAAAAAAAAAAAGGAGAACAGAAAAATCAACAGTAAAGGGAAAAATTCATGTCCATATTGGACAGTTTCTCTTACCAGAGGAAGACTTACCCCTGGAGGAAGACACGCCCAGGACTCAGCCTGTCATCGCTACTGAGCCCAAACAAGCTCATGCCAGCCCCAGATCGTACATGAAGGCTTTGTTTTAAGTGCCTGCCTGACCTGTAAGGTTCACTGCAGTGCTGCACAAGATAGCAGGCTGGTCAAATATACCTTTTGAAACAGAAACCAAGTCAGAGGAGATTTCGAAAACAAAATGAACTGAAGTTTCATTTGATAAACTGTCTTGAATCTTTTGTTTCCAACCTGGTGACTGACACCTGGATCCTTTTCTTGCTCAGGGATATCTCTTAAACAGGTTTTCAGGAGGCAGAAGAGACCAAATCACACAGTAGACTAAGCAACCGTGATGTCTCTGCTCACTCCTTTTGGGGCCAGTTCAGGTAATATGAGTTCCCTCTTTGTTTTGATTAATGGTTAACACCTGTGATGTGCTGACCCTGGCTGGACACCAGGTGCCCACCCAAGCTGCTCTGTCACTCCCCTCCTCATCTGGACCAGAGGAGAAAAATGCAACTAAAGGCTCATGGGTCAAGATAAGGACAAGGAGAGAACACTCAGCAGTTACAATCACAGACAAAACTCAATTTGGGGAGAATAGCTTAATTTATTAACAATCAAATCAGAATCAGGTAATTAGAAATAAAAGCAAATCTTAAAACTCCTTCCCCACACCTCTCCCTCCTTTCCAGGCTCAACTTCACAAAAGAATTTTCTATCTCCCCCCACAAGCATCACAAGAGGGAACAAGGTATGGGGGCTGTAGTCAGATCACACATTGGTTCTTGTGCTTTTTCCTCCTCAGGGGGAGAATTCTTTCACTCTTCCCCTGCTCCAGCATGGGATCCCTCCCCCAGGAGACAGTTGTCCATGAACTTCCCCAGTATGGCTCCTTCCCACAGATTTCAGTTCTTTACAAACTGCTCGAGACTGAGTCCCTTCCCTGGGGTGCAGTCCTTCAGGAACAGGCTGCCCCAGTGGGGGTCCACCATGGGCTCCTCTCTCCACAGGTCCATGCTCCAGTGCAGGCTTCCTACAGAGTCATAGCCTTCTTCAGACATCTACCTGTTCTGGCATGGTTTCCTCCAGGGGCTGCAGGTGGACCTCTTCTTCAGTGGAGACCTCCAGAGGAACAGCTGCCTCACCATGGTCTTCACCAGGGGCTGCAGGGGAATCTCTGCTCCAGCACCTGGAGCACCAACTCCTCTCCTTCTTCACTGACCTTGGTGTCTGCAGGGCTATTCCTCTCACGTATTCTGATTCCTGTCTCCCAGCTGAAGGCTGTTGTGCAGTTTTCCTCCTACCACTTCTTAAATATGTTATCCCAGAGGCACTACCACCATCTCTGACAGTCTCAGCCTTGACCAGTGGCAGGTCTGTCTCAGAGCTGGCTGGCATTGGCTTTGTCAGACAGAGGAGAAAGCTTCTGGCAGCTTCTCAAAGAAGCCATCCCTTTTTACCAAAACCTTGATAGACAATTCTGGTACAGCACTGCATTTGTCAATTTCTGGCTTCACATTTGTGTTTCTCAGTCACAATTTTAGTTCCCAAGATCAGTGAAGATGGTTTTCTTCCTTGAATTCATTAGTTCTTATGTATTTAACTTTTACTGAAAAGTATAAATCATTTTATGAAATAAGCAGAGTTACTTTTAACATCAGACTAGTGCAGGTCTTCATCTAACCAAAGATACAAACTGAATATTCACAAGGAAGCAAATGTTACCTAAAAACCTTCTTATGGCTTGTATAATTGCTTCTTACCAAAGAAACACAACCCAATATCTTGTTTTGTTCAGTTTGTTCCAGGATCAGTGGCTTTTGTTTGTTCCTTATGAGTGGCCATTTCCTTTTCTTTTCTCTGGCACCTGACAGAGTACTCTTGAAAAGAAAGCCACAAAATCTCAGCTGCTTTAAGATTCTTGTTTTGCAGGTAAGTTTAATAGATTTCAGTGAGAAAAGCAAATCATTATAGAATAATTATATGGCACCTCAAATATTCTGATGGCACATGTGAAGTATATTATTAAGTTATACAGCAGCATAATCATCCAGATGGGAACTCCTACTAAAAGTCCGGCTCCCAAAGGCAAGTAAAGGCACAATCATAAGATAGACACACATACAAAGAGACTATTGTATGGTTCCAAAAAAATTGTCTTTTGAGAAATGCTATTTCATCACTGAATGGCTATTTTGCCTGATACTATTCACTTTTATTGGTTGAAGCTATTACTGTAGTACTGTTATGGGAATTTTTATCTTAAAAAGGTGGTAATGAGTCACCTGGTCGATTTAGCACAAATGAGAATTCACTGGAGAGTTTCTGAGTGGGTAATGTCTTCCTAAACTCAGAGCTCAATTAAGCAACTGAAGAGTGATTTCCTTTAGGAGAGCTTAGGCACAGGTGGAAGTAAAAAACATGGTTTAAGAAGGAAATTTCAGGCAAGAAACGGTATTGCTGAATTGAAGTTTAACACGGAGTTCTAATCAGTTGGGAATAATTAGATTTTATACACCAAAAATAAAAAAGTTTCAACATAAACTTCAGCAGCAATGTCTGCCTAGAAGAGCACATGTTTGGGCAGCCAGACGACCCACTGTTCTAGGTATGGAGGGAGCTACAGCCAGGTTTTCAGGATTGTCTAAAAGTCTCACCAGGAAAGCTCTTGTCCATTACTAGGTTGTGCTGTTGTGAAGGGATTTGGGAGTTCAGACATTCATCCTGCCTCATGTTGGTCCATTGTCCCAAATTATCCCACTGCCTCCCCCACATGGACAAGTAGCTGGGAACAATACAGGGAGTCATACCAGGTTTTTGGCCATGCCTGCCCAGATTTCTACTGTGGTTTCATCTGTAGGACAGGGAAATTCATCCTTCTGCATGAGGTCAGAAAACAGCTCTGACAGTGTTCATGTGATCCCTTCTCCTTTTTCCAAGCTTCTGATGTTTCACTGGCAGCCAGCATAAAAGCAAAGCCAGTGTCAGGCTGCATTACCTCTCCTTGCATCAGCAGCCACAGACTCCCAGCATTTTAGCATGGGTTGGAGGCTCTCCTGGGAGCAGGTCTCACTGAGCCCCCACTCCAGTCACTGCTGCCTTTGCAAAACTCAGTTTCATGTCTTCCACACTAACAAATGCTGACTTGTAAAACTTCAATTAAGCAAAATCTTTCTTTAAAGATTTTTTGAATCATGGGGTTTTGTCTTTGTATTAGGGCTGTGGATGCCCATCTGAAATATTTTCATCATGTTTTGAAATATCTAATATTTTCTCACCAGTTTTTGGAAGCTTTATCAAACTTGCTAACTTTAAGGATTCGTAGACAAAAGTAATTTTCTTTTTCTTTTTCTTTTTCTTTTTCTTTTTCTTTTATGTCTCTAGGATGGAATCATACTGCTTATAACATGTATTGACTGCTGCTATTTCCAAGAAGGACATAGAGAACTTACAGAAAAATCTCTTCTGGAGGTGCAAGAAGAAGACAAGCAGTTGGTTTACCAGATTAGTAGAAAGGTGCCTTTCAGCTGAAGAGCCAACATTTAAGAGCTGTCCTTGTTCTGCCAAAAAGTAGGCTGGACATTACAAAAGAGACAAAGACCAAGACTGGAAAACCAATTAATCCTTGACAGATACCTATTAGGAATAGCATATTTCCTTATGTCTCTACCTTTTTATTTGGATTGTTTTCTAAAAGAACACAGTATTATTATCATGCATTATCACTCATGGAAAATGCTAAAACATGGTCTCACAAGAGCTACAGAACAAGTGCCTGGTTCTGTTTTGAAGAAGAGACTGGGCAGCTATGGTATGGATCTCAGCCTGATGGACAGCCTTGATGCCTCTAACCTCAGGGGGAAGGAATTGCATTCCCACAGCATTCATTAGGTGTAATGGAAGTGGAAACATAGGTTAGAAAGAATGAAGATACTAAAATAGCGTATAAGAATAGGGGGGATATTTTTACACTCCAATGCACATGGAGTGCCCATTAATTTTAATAGGAGCTTTGCACTGCAATTATTAATGGAAGAACATGCCCTGTTGTATTCTTTTATGGGACTCTGGCAATATTCAGTGACATTGTGAAGGAAGGCTAAAGTACTATCGACATACAGGGAATGGAGAAAGGAAATTATGTGGCTGCAGTAAAGAGGTTCATATAATTTAAACCAAGATTGCTTAAGAAATGGATCTAGGGTTGAGGTCTCTGAAAGAACACTGACCCTAAGAAGAGAAGGTCAGGGAAAGGGACTACTGCTGCAAGTTACTGTGAAGACCCCAAAAAACATTTCTAGAAACTACAGAGTAACACATCTGAAGAGATGATCCAGCTATTGAAACACTTCAATGTTTCAGGTTGTCACCAGCCTGAGAACTTGGATGGGATCATTCAGCCTTAAGGCTGCTAGAAATACTCAAGAACCTCCAAGTGACGGATTATTGGGTGCACTGGGATGCAGTGCACCATTATCATGATTGATGTCATTCATCATCAGTTGCCACAGTATGAGTAAAATAATGTATGTGTATAATAAGACTTTTGCATGTAGCTCTATAAATTAATAAATAAATATAGACAAATTATGTGAAATACCACAAGTGAGGCAACACATCTGGTTTTAGTCATACCACACTGTTATCTTCACTGTTGTCAGTTGCCTTTCCTAGATGTTATGAAACATCAACACTTACATAATTTTAGAATCATGTTTTTGCTTGATGGAAGTATTTTTCATTAAATTAAGTGCTTACAAACATCAGTTTAATTTTCCTTCATTACAGACATTTTCCTTACTATAACAGAGAGCTCAAGGAATACAAAAAGTAAATTATTTCTGAAATCCTGGTGCTTTTATGTGCTTTAACATTGGCTTTTCTGATGCAGAGTGGAAGTTAAGATTTATTGAGTGACATCTGGTTAATTAAACATTTATTTCCTACAGCACTTTAAAAGAATCATAATGCAAAAAGTCAACATTGAGAGAGTAATTAAAGTACACCTAAAGAGCAGAATTAACCTTGTAGTTCACTGTAATCAGAAACAAAATGGGAACAATATGTTTAGAGAATTATCTCCTTTATTAGGTTGCCATTAACAGAAACCTGTTTATATATTTGAAATCTCATTTTGCAAGCTTCCATTTTGCTTGTACCCATCAGTGTAACTTAATCCCTCAGAATGGATGACTGTATCAGAAGTAAGCACAGCTTAGTTCTGTTTTGAAGACATATGCTATCTCAGAGGCACTGTAGTTATTTGGGAGTGCCGCATGACTTTCTAGGGTTTCAGTATATTTTCTTTGACAGCATCAGCTGCAGAAGATTTAGAAATTTAACAATACAGTCATAACAATAACAGTCATTGGTAAATGCCTGCTAAAAAGTATAAAGCTACCATATCACTAGAATATACAGTGGCCTTTCCCTGGGTTTCTGCCAGGTTGTGCTTGCAAAGCCTCAGCTACTTTTTCTGAACAGTAGATTTTCAAGTGAATCTGGATGTGAAATGGAAGGGAACCTTGGATAGTAGGGAAGAAATGTCAAGCTGGTCAAGAAATTCTCTGTGGTGTGATAAACAATCATATCCCTAAATTCTGTACGGAATATTGGGTTTTGGCCAAATTCAGCTTGCAGATATGGAGACTGCCATCTAGGCCTTTCATGTCAGGTCTCATCACCCAGCTGAGCCCTTCACTCAGAGCAGTGTCCCTGTGTCTTGGGTTGAGCTGGCAAAACGCCAACTGTCTGAGACAGAGTAAAAAAGGTTCTTCCCCCCCCCCCCCACCAGCTAAAGGAGAAAGAAGAGGGAGAGGAAAAAAAAACCTCAAACCCCAGGTTTATGCTTAAAACTAACTACATGTATTTATACAGAAAAGAGAACATTAAAACTACAATACAACACACACT
>JAWWEV010000115.1:82011567-82087610 GCA_035583235.1 Hafferia zeledoni | reverse complement strand
GTCACCTGACAATTTTCAGGCCTAGTCCAAACTTTAAAACCCAAATTTAGGCCCCACCTGGCTGAAACCATGACACCCTGCTCACCTCCTCCCGCTAACACAGGGCACCAAATCATCTGCTAAGGAGCAAATACATTAAAAGGAGGAATACATTAAAATCTTCGACTGAGGTCACAAGGAGAGACTGAAGTAAAGTTGTTCCAAGCACTCTGAGTCACAGATGGTTAATAATGTGTGAGAAATGGTCAGAGAACCAATCATGTTGCAAAGCTTTGTGTTTAGAAAACAACCGTTCAAAGTAAAAAAAAAAATTATTTAAAAATAAACAAAACCATCTAAATCTAAAATCCATGAAGTAGTCAAGGAAAAGTGTGAGCTATTTTGATTTTCTTTTCATCAATCAAGGTAAATCTATTTGAGCCTTCTATTTACGCTACCTAATGTCATAATCACAGCTCAAAAGCTTTGGCCCAGTCCCGGAGATTTGCCATAATTGGCCTTAAGAGAAACCCAGCTGGATGAATCCTGTGACTGGAGCACCCTGTTGGATGGTTACAGGCTCTTCAGGAGGGATAGGCAGTTGACCCTGAAACTCTATAGGGTCTGCTGCTCCAGCTGGACCCCTACAAATCTGTGGGTGGGGCCTGATGGAATTCATCAGAGAATCCTCAAAGACCTGGCTGATGTCATCTCAAAACTTCCCCAATGATTTTTGAGTGGTCTTGGGAATCTGGAGAGGTCCCAAATGACTGGAACCTGGTGAACATTGTCTTGATTTTCAAGAAGGGCAAGAAGGAGGACCCCAGAATCTACAGGCCTGTCAGTCTCACTTCAGTGCCTGGTAAAGTTGTGGAGAAGATTATTCTGGGAAGTATTGAATAACACCTGAAAGACAATGCAGTCATTGGTCACAGCCAACACAGCTTCATGAGAGGAAGGTCCTGCTTATCAAACTTGCTTTCCTTTTATGACAAGGAAGTTGATCAAGGGAAGCCAACTAATGGCATCTTTTTGGAATTCAGTAAAGCATTCCATACTGTCTCTCACAGGATCCTGCTGGACAAAAAGTCCAGCCCACAGCTGGATAAACACATCATGTGGTGGGTGAGCAATTGGCTCATGGATGGAGGACAGAAGGTAATAGTGAATGGGGGAACATCACACTAGTGACCTGTCACTAGTGGGGTTCTACAGGGCTCTGTGTTAGGCCCTGTTCTCTTCAACATCTTCATAAATTATTTGGGTGCAGGACTGGAAGGGATCCTAAGGAAGTTTGCAGATGACATAAAACTGGAGGAACTGTTGACTCCCTCGAAGCCAGTGAGACCTTGCAGAGAAACCTTGACAAATGAGAGGGCCGGGCAATCACCAACCATAGGAAATTCAACAAGGGAAAGTGTTGGATTTTGCACCTGGGATGGGGCAATTCCACATGTACATACGGACTGGGGAATGAAATGCTGGAAAGCAGTGCCATGGAAAGGGACCTGGGGGTCCTAGTCGATGGCAAGTTGAATCTGAGTCAGCAGTGCCCTGGCAGCCAGGAGGGCCAACCATGTCCTGGAGGGCATCAGGCAAAGCATCACCAGTTGGTCGAGGGAGGGAATTGTCCTGCTCTGCTCTGCACTGGGGTGGCCTCACCTTGAATATTGTGTGCAGTTTGGGGCACCATATTGTAAGAAAGATTGTAAGCCATTAGAAAGTGTCCAAAGGAGGGCAATGAAGATGGTGAAGGGCTTTGAGGGGAAGCTGTATGAGGAGCGACTGAGGGCACTTGGTCTGTTCAGGCTGAAGAAGAGGAGACTGAAGGGAGACCTCATTGCCATCTACTTCTTTGTGAGGGGAAGTGGAGGGGCAGGCACTGATCTCTGTGGTGACCGGTGACAGGACCCAAGGGAATGGCCTGAGATTGTGTCAGGGAAAGCTTAGGTTGGATATGAGAAGAAAGTTCTTCACCCAGAGGGTGATTGGGCACTGGAACAGGCTCCCCAGGGAAGTGGTCACACCTCAAGCCTGACAGAGTTCAACAAGTGTTTGGATGATACTTTCAGGCACATGATGTGACTCCTGGGGATGATCCTGTGCAGGGCTGGAAGCTGGACTCGATGATCCTTGTGGGTTCCTTCCAATTTGGCAGATTCTGTGATAATTCTCTATGGTTTGTCAGGGTGGTTACAAAAGGAACAATTACAGTGTCTAATATTATGGCTTTAAGGAATGCAGAGTAGGATTGAGTTCATTTATATGAACAAATGGCATTTTTATTCCAATGAATGAGAGTAATTTTATTTATAAAGAACAGGATTATAAGAGACAATGTGTAGGAGTGACTTGGCTTTAGCCCCTGCACTCCCCATGTTAGGCAAGCAAGGTCAGGCTGACCTTGGGGCAGATGGAAGGAAAACTCAAAGGAAGGGGCTGGCCAGTGTGAATAGCTGGCCTCCAGCCAACAGGAAAAAGACCCCTGGCTCCTGCACAGACTTTGACCTATCCCTAGGCTGATTCCAGTTCACGTGTTCCCCTTGAAAACCCTATGTAAGTTGTTCCCCTCCAATAAAGTTGTCTGAACGTTCATGCTTTTAAACTTGGCGTACGGTTCTATCTCTGTGAGAATCTGCACGTATGACTCGAAGCCCAAACCTGGGGTCACGTCGGGGCTTGGCCGCGGGGACACGGAAAACCCGCTTGCTACGCAGCAGTTTTTTCCCTACAACAATGCAATTCAAGGCAGAACTCTACACATAGATATGGTGTACAAAAGCCTGGAAAAGTGTGTGATTGGGACTGGCATGGGATTGCTAGCAAGAGTTCCCATCTGGTGTGACTACCAGGCACAATGATGACTGAAACACCCGGAGATGAGAAAAAAGGCAAATACAAACTTTCAGTGGCCTGACTCACCTACATGAACAAAGGAAAAACTCTCAAGCTGAAGACTAGGAAAGTGGAGGCATTTTAACTACCCCAGCTACTGTAACCATGGTATATGTTTGCTTATAAGAGCTCCAAGGTTTCAGACACCATGTTTTGCTTCAAAAGAGAATCTAGAGCTTTATTTTCACCCTTTACTTTTACTTAAAAATCTTGGTTACGATTCCTCCACTGCTTTCCTGCTGGGTCTCCTGTGCCAACTTGTCAGAGTCCTGAACGCCTCTGAACCAAAGGCTTTATTATGTAAATTGACATCATGTGATTATATTACTAGTCTCAGTTAATTTTTACAGGTTGATTCTCTCCTTGTTATGTACCTGCCTCAGGTTTTCCATAGTCTGTCTTTCCTGATGAAAGTTTTTTGCTATTCATGATATATTCCTTATTTTAAGAACAGATATGGTAGAAATGAAAAAAAGGCAAACCAAACAAACAAACCAACACACACAAAAAAAACCCCCAAACCAAACACTACAAAACCAAACCAAACCACAAGACCCACAAAACCAAAACCAAACAGAAAACAGAAAAAAACCTCAAAAAAGAAAACCTACCACAAACTACACAGTATTTTTCTCTAGAACAGAAGAAATGCTGTGAGTTTTTTAGTTCAAAACTAACATTAGACTTGCTAAGTGGTGGCCATATTCTCTGTAGCCTGCAGATGTTCTCTTTCCCTATCCCCCATTTTAAGTTTGCAAAGCTCCTCTTTGGAGGCAATTGTCCTGGTTGCTCATCCTAAATCAAGCTCCACACCAGCCCACAGCAGAAGCTTCAAAGAGCTCTTTTAAATAAATTAGTCTCACAAAAAGTTTCTTTGCAAATCATTAACATTCCCATTTCAGGTAGAAGATAATATATGCAACACATTACCACTCTTTACAGAACCTTTATGTTTCTTTTTAAACGGAACAGACCTGAGAATACATCTAGTTTCTCCAAGACTTTTGCACTCTAATAACTTACTTAGCACACTATTACCAAATTGCACATTACTTTTATATTATCTTTTTTTTGCAATTTTGTTTTCAGAATTGCCATTCTGTCCTTTTCTCATTTCTCAGAAATGCTTTGCACTCTTAGGACTTTATTAAAATAAACATCAAGACCGATTCAAGCACCTGGATTTTTTTTCTCTTCTCTTCTCTTTAGCAAATACAGAAAAATATTTGCCCTCAATCTTCCAAATCTTTTCAAAGATGGCATATTTTCTTACCACCTTGCAGTCCATTACAAAACAAGCAGTTTCTGGTAGTTTCTCTGGTACTAGTCTTAATCTTTTTTAATGCTCCCCTAGCTCTCCTTGTTTACATGCGGAATTTTACATTTTCTGTGAAGTTGCTGTAAAAATGTATGCAGGATATGGAAGATCCATGAGGCTTTTAACAGCTCCTTCATGTCTAATGTCTTTCAGAGTATCACCAGCAGCACTCTGCCTCTGCTCTTCTCCATGGTAGAGCACCACGAAGCAACCGTGGGGCTGGAAGAAAACATGAATCAATACACAGTTCTAAGTATGAGCTGTTACCCTGATTGTCTTCTGGATGATCACATAGAGTGAGTATTTGGGAGAGAAACTCAAAGCCAAAGAAATGAAATTAAAACCTTATTCACTGCAATTGTTCTCATTGCCAACTAAAACATCAGTTCCAGTGCTGAGGTCTGCCATTTTGTGCTCACATGGCACAGTGAATTGAAGCCTCAGAATCTGGAGCTCTTCAGTGACTCCTCCCACACACAGAATATTTCTTTGCACAAGGTGTAGTCTCAATTTAAAGACTTGCAGTGGGACAAAATCCATCACATACTCAAGGGCATTTCATCACTCAGCTACATTCTTGCATCTCATTTCTAGTCTGAAGTTCTCTGTGTGTTGTTTCTTTCCATTCAATGCCTTTGTTTGCAATCTTAAATAGTTTTTAGTCATGAGAAGTTTTTCCAGGGAATGTTGAACCAAATGGCACTGTGCTGGGTGGCTTTCAGTTTGCACTCACTCTTTCCTCCTCTGCTGTGGCCGTGCTTGAACCACCAGTAGCACTTTGCTATGGTGAGTACCATGCACTTCTCTTGCCCTATAGTCAGGTGCAGCTTTACCAGACTTTGAAGTGAATCCATAACCAGACTGGTCCAGTCTGGTTTCTCAATCCACCCTGGGAAGGAAGAGTCATTGCCATATTTTTGATGTTAATTTCTAAAACAAACAAAAACTCCAAACCAAACAAATAAACTAACAACTTGGAAAATACTCACCTTAAAGTCAGACAAATTTTGTCTGAGGCCTCAAAACTATTTTCTGGCATTTTAATTATGGTCTAATATAAATGCATATACAGTTTAGCTATAGGTGTTTCCCTGCCCTAACCAACAGGCTAAGTTATGAGTGCTCACATCTGCTTCTCCAAATCTGTCCCTCAGCCTACTGCACTTCCAGGATGCTCTGAATGCCAGCAGAGTTTGGAAAAATGCCTCTCTCAGGATACACAGGGAGAATCTGCAAGAAGTTATAGGTTCAGTCCTTCTTACAGGTTAAGTGCTTCAGCCACTTAGGTATTTTGCAAAGGGCAGGCAGGATCTTGCCATAATCATGTCTGCAAGTAACATGTGTGACTTCTAAGCAAATCTCAAATCAGGGGTGATTTAGATGGCTTTAGCTTCATTTTGATATTCATCAGATGTTTTCATTAATAGTATTTTCAGCAAAACAAATTTTTCCAATTTGTTTAACTTAACAGGTTTTTTTCATTCAATATTAGATGTTGAAAACCAAACATGAAATCAGGAGAGGTGGGGAGAGGGTCTCTCTATTCTTTCTATGTTTTCTGTTTCCAACACCAAATGCCTGGGTTTTACTAATTTTGTTCTTTTTTTTTCTCAGTTTCTCTGAACTCCTGAAAACTTTCTCAAGCTTCAGCATCAGTTTCAAGAGTGTTAAAATAGCAATTAATCTCAACTTTAATTTTTCTTCTTCTCCCTCTGAGACTTTGTGAAAGCAGAAAAAAATCTTGAAAAGTTAAGAAACCAAAAGGAAAGTAAGAAAAAAAAGCACAAAGTCCCTCTGAATCTAATTCATTTCATTGCATTTAGTGAAAAAAAATGCATGCATTTGGGAATTGTGCAGACTGAGACTGAGAAAAAAAAAAAAATATTGATTTTTAAAGATCTGGTGAAATTGTCACCTGGAAATAACTTAAACAATAAAATTGGATCAAAAATTATTTAGAAAGTTGTTTTCCTCTTTGAATAACACTCCAAGACTCTAGAGAAAGGTGTAAACAGAAAAAATATTCTGAAGTGATCTTCGAATTGTTCAATTTCATTTGGGTTTTTAAAAAGAAGTCCCAAAGAGAACAGAAGAATCACAAAACCATCCATTTGGGGGGGAAAGGAAGTAAGTGTCTATGCACTGTGACCAAACTAGTGTCTTGGAGCTGTTGTGTTTCATACATGTCAAGGTTTGCTTGTCTTTGCATTCCACTTAAATCATTAGTTTTTAAAGGTGAGTCTACTTTTAAGTGTATAATCTTGTATTCCAACCACCTGCTAAAGTAAATACCAAAGAAGATATTTTCCCAAAGCCCTCCAAATGAAAACTGGAGGTGCCTAAAAATACTGAAGTAAGACAACTACATTTGCACATGGCAGTGTAGGCAAAAAGCCAGAGTACAAATATAGGGCATCAGGGTAAGTAGTTGAAGCAGACTGGCTTTTGTAGTAGAAGGGAGATTCTCCTTGCATAAGGTTCAAGCTACAACATTTTGTCCAGTAACCCCTGTGCCAAGATAGTAAACAACGTTACAGACCCTACTGCAATATTAGAATATTAGGTTAGTATAGCTGACAGAGACTCAAGAAAGAAATTAATTGAATTGTATTGATTTAAATTAACTTAGAAGAAAAAAAAGATACCGCAGCCTCATAAGTAAAGGTTATTCCACTTACAAATGCCAGTGTTTCAGCTTTTTAGGAAGGGTTTATCTAAATCAAGAAGTATTAAAAAAAAAAAACAAACAAACAACAAAAAAACAGTAGTGTGAGGGTAACAGTGAGTTAAACTGAAATCTCTTTAATGAGGACAATGAGGAGACTGCATTGTTGCTCTAATATAAGAGAGAATGAGGAAGAAGCAAAACAAATAAAGCCAGGAGATGCTCAGTGTCTGTTGTGTTTTAAATGTTTGCACGTTAAGAACAAACCTTGTATGTTTTAAAAATATTTTGTAGCCTGGGAAACACATTCATCCATATAACTCATCTGAAATAGATCTATTCACATACACATTGCTCTTTGCAGTAGTCACCAAGTTAGATGGAAGCCTTCCTTTTTGGCAGTTTTGATATATAGATGGCATATGGCAGCAGCATCTTGCGTTATTTATTTGTAATTCTGCGTACATGGTTTACATTCTGAGGTTGAGGACCTGTGTACCACCTGGCTACTCTGTCTATTCTCACGCCAGCAAAATTCCTAATGAATACTACTGTGCTCATGAAAACCTTCTAAGGCTGCTCACCAGGATGGGAGTGCCCTTCAGATTCTGTGAAACTCTTTCAATTAACTTCAGTGGGTGGCAAAGGCCAAAGAAAACAATGTCATGTTCACATCACTACAATTTCAGTGCAAAGGTAATTAGCATAGCACCAGTTGATTGATCAGTGATTCTCACTTGACCATAAACCTCTATATTTTATCTCTATAATTTATCTAAATTAAATTAAGTAAACCAGTAGATTAATTAACTGATATATTCTAAGATCAGAAGAAATCTCTGTACTGAAGTATTCTGGTCTTCATAATAAGGGTGTGGAATGCAATCTTGTTGTTGCTGGGTCTCTATTATCAATATCATGAGGAGATACCAGTCTTCAAGGGGGATGCACGGGCTTGATTAAAGATTTCAGGCCATGGCACTCCAGAGCAGCAAAGGACATCGAGGACCTCTGGTTGCCTACAGTATGTTAAAATCCAGCATCTTATTTCCTCCTGGAGTTGTGCTGATTGGGCTCAAGGCACTTGTGAAATCTCTCACTGCCAAACTGAAAGGGATACCAAAACACTTTCTACCAGTATACATCATTTCAGACTATGATGAGAGGGCCTGAATGAAAACAAGTAAAGAGCTGTATATTTCCTGAAGACAAAAATTAACATCTATCCACCCTAAATTAGAGTGACAAATTAGTACAAACATTGTAATAGCTTGCATGAAGCCAAACTAACATTGGCTGCTGTGTTCTAAGGGGAAAAATCATTCCTCCTCCTATTTTGTACATACCACTATTTGCTGAATATTAATCTATTTAGATGTTAAATTCCTATTCCCCCCACAAGGCATTATACAGTAATATATATGCAAAATATTAAAACAAAAATAGATTTGCCTACACATCAGCATTTCAAATGCTCATTAACACCAGGACAAACAAAACACTGTGTTCCAGTCCTCTCTACATCATCTGTTATTTGGATATGCTAAGTATAATGAGGTAGAACCTTAATACTTGTGAGGGGGAAAAAAAGTTATTTTTTATCTTTCATTTCGAACAAACATGATACAATGCGCTTATGCAGATTAGAAACCAGAAAACCACAAGCCTGGATAATGGGGACATAGACCCAGAGCACAGATTCACCCAAGAAATTACTATTTCCAATATGCTCACCAGCATTTTATGCTCTTGCTCTCTCTCTTTGCTATGTTTGTTCATCTTCATTTCAAACCAAGTGACTAGGAACTCTATTTTTCATTAATGACTAACCTGAACATATTTGTGTGAATGCTCCAGTGCCAGAAAAAAATGTAATTTATTGTACAAGACCTTTTCAATGCTACGTAGTAAGTCTATTCATCTAGTGTAGCCAGTACTGAGGTCAGTGGAGATCACCAGTCTGAGGCCAGATTTAGTCAGAGAGTAGCTTTGGGATGTATGATGTTATTTGATATATCTAGACAGTACAAAACAGAGAAGACAAAATGTGTTCCAGGGAGCAGAATGCTCCTTGACAGCATGGACATTTTGTTTCCACACAGGTTCAAATAGCTTTTACTGTGATCTAGCTGATGACAAGTGGGAAAACTTAAAAAATAGCAACAGAGTCTATTCTGACATTAATTCAGATTGTTGTTTGTGAGGAAGTTTCTGATGGGACAAGATGGGATCGGATGATAAAATATTCCAGAAATGCTGTTTCTATCTATATTTTGTGAGACCAGACCAAACAATCAATTCACTGTTGTCCTCGTCTTTTCCAAAGTAATTCCCAGAAGAGTTCTGTTATGACAAAGTACTCTGTTGGAAAGGGGTGACATTTTCCATTTATTTTGTGTTAGAATAAACTACACAAAGAAAATAAAAAAGAGTACAAAGCATCATCAAAAAAATGACGGCTTATTATTCTTAAGAAAAAATTGAACAATGGTGGAACAGAAGTTTCCAACTACAACAGCAACCAAATAAAGAGAACTGTCTGTGTTATATTATGGTAAATTACAGGAAATTAATTTAAAAATATTTAATTAAATTGCCTTTTCTTGTTTTCAGATGTAGCTGTAGTATTTTATGTAAGATATTTTGGGGTTTTTGATTCCTTTCTTGTACTGTAAGTGCTACCCATTGATAGCAGAAAAAAGCCAGAACAGAATAATTAGCCTTATAAAAATTTAAGGTCAGTAATTAATGCATTAGAAAGTTCTATATTCTTTTTTTCTTTCTTTCTTTTTTTTTAACAAGATCTTGAGCAGCTTTCAAATCTTTTTGTAATTTACCTGTTTTTCCCATCTCATCTGTTTGAGAGATGGACTCTGCTCTGAAATCTGAATGAACCTGAAAGGTTCAGCAAAATGTTATCAATTTTCTAAATATATTTGTGTCAGTGAGGCATTTTCCCACACAAGATGCCAGCCACGTGTATAAAACCAGAATTTGAGGGTATGTAACTATTGCTCTGATTTGTAACCTTTTCTTCATGCTTCAATCCTGTAAATCTGTTAAACAAGGTTCCTATACCTGTTAAAGAAGGTATGAGTCATTAGAAAAAATCACCTCCTTCTTCTCAGATATTTGCCATTCTCCAAGTGCCATCACCAGAGAGTATTTAATTCAAGACAGAATAATTTTTAGCTTGAAGGCATGACACTGTAATAATATAAGCATAAAAACAACTTCTTTCTCATAAGCACCATACAAAGTGACAGTCTGATATTACCCAGCATGCAACTCCAGCAGTGGCCAAAGATGACATTCATATGTCAGAGAAGCTACATGAGTGTAAGGGGCAACTGTCAAGATGGACTGTAAAGAACAATCCCCTGGACTCTCCATGCAACCATCTCTGCTGTGATGAGACTCTAGGAAAGCTCCAGCCCCTCCACACCCAGGGGTGCTTTGTAGCTTGAGCCCTGTTAAGCAGCACTCATTGTAACAACTTCTTTCTGTTTTCAACCCAGAACGAACCAGCTGAATTCCATGCTGCCATCATCAGCCTCCACAGGATTTTGTTCCCCATGTCAGTGGCATCAGTCTTCCTTTCAATCCTGTGAAAAATCAAAATGAGCCTCAAAGCAATGAGGGCTCCAGTAGGCCAAGAGAGGCAGACAGTGTCATCAACAGGACCACACTTTTGGGGATAGCAACATGAGAGGTTGGTATCATTTATTGTCACCAGCAATCACAGAATTGAGAATCACAACCTTTAGCAAACATACCATCAAAAAGCAAATTAAGTACCGTCCCTTCATAGTCTAAAGTTTTCAAACATTTGTTGCTATAAGTCTGCTTTTCTCAAGGCATCATCTTTTGTCCAGCATCATTTCTTCACTATCCCATAAGGCTCAGTGAGTTTGGTGTGTGGCTGATACTCACACTCCCTGCCTTGACTGTGGCATGAGAGATTTATCATCATGTCTTTTGATGGCCAGAAGATGATTAAACCTGGTTGTTGATTTTAAAAATGTGGGAACATTTATCAGTAATAACCTTTCTCCAGGAAAGCATTCAGCAAGGACAGTCCCAAATTCCAGTTTATTTCTACAGTGGTCTCCTTGGGTTAGGAAAGATTAAGGGCGTCCTTGTCCCTGTTGAGTGCACCTACTGCCAGGGAGTAAATGAGGAGGGAGGAGGGTGGCTCATTGATATTGCCAATAACAAGCATGAGCCAAGAAAGTGAGGGTACAGGAGGTCTTTACAGTCAGCCACACAGCTGACCAAAGAATATTTATTGTCTAAATACTTCCCAAATAATTTTCTGTGCAGGATAGGAGCTACAGGCAGAAGGCAGGGCAGTGCTGGCTGGCTGTGTACAAGCAGGTTCTGGAGATGTTCTCAGATGGGGAGGTCATCCCTGTTGCAATGCTTCTTGGGCAGCTCTCCTTAGAAAGGACTCATTTGCACTGTATGGACCCTACTCACTGGAGTCACAACAACTAGAAGAGTGCAGTTAGTGCAGAAAATAAAATGCCATCTGATCAGAACAACAAGGCCACTGAAATATTCAGAGTGGATTAGTACAAATTCCAGATGGCAATAAGAATACATTGTCAAATAGTAAGGAAAAGCATCCTGGGTTAGAACAAACTTGGTTTTCCTTTTGTTAACTCTGAAAGAGACATGACTTGCAAAAACTTTAACTTCTGTTTATGCAAAAAATGGGTCTACCATGACACATCTTAATTCTCTGGAAACTTCAAATATAATTTCCTCCTCCTTTTATCCATATGTTCCTCCACAGACTGATGTGGCCTAATATGAATAAGAATCAGACCCTTCTGTGCCTCAATGCCCTCAATATCCCTCTTGTAGAATCAGGTAAAGCATACTACTCATGAGAGTCCGGAGCACAGCACTTAGTCATTCAATGATTTTAATATGACACAGTTTTAGCTTAGAGACCCGATACAGCTTTAAATCTGAAAATTGAAAACTTCTTTTAGTAGAGTAAGGTCTTATTCCAGCCATTTAAGGCTACATCCACAAAGACTTGCGTCCTATAATTAGAATTTGTTCTCTAGGAACTGCAAACATAACAGACAGTCAAACAAAGGGCAAATCTGTGGTCTGCTTGGGTTAAAGCTGAACATGAGCTTGTTCATGCCAGGTTGCAGAGTGAATGGAATACAATATGACAAAACAACTAAGCTGTTCTTACTTGGCAAGAACCAGACAACAACGTTACTGCAGAGTTTGCAATGGTGGAGTTGGCAGTATAGTTCATTTTAATGAATTGTATTACATTAGACATTTATTTTGTTTAGAACAAGCCAGGATTCTTTCAAGTGAGCTATATCATGTCCTCCTAATGCTCAAGAACAGGCATTAAAAGCAAACATCATGTACCTACTCACATATATACATATGTGCACACACATGTATACATTTATAATTTGTAGAAGCAGCAACCAACAATAGTTGGGAAGCCACCTGTATGCATAGAGGTTTTCTTTTCACTCCTCCTTCTTGCTCATCATTCCAAATTTCTGTCAAATCCCATTTGTATACCATGTATTTAAGCAGGTAAGCTCTGTTTTGTATATAAATATATATAAATTCCTTAATCCTTAGGATTCCATCTCTCGGCCAACTGCTGCTTCCACTGCTAAATACACAGAAATTCATGTTGTTCTAGGCTATTGTTAACTCAGTATCATTTATATGAAATATTGACAACAAATTCTGTCTCTAACTAATACTTCTTAACATATGGCATATCAAATGTGTGTACCCAGACGGATACCATGCACTCCAGGTATAAATTTACCCTGTACATGTGTCAAGTCAGTAATTTGTTGACAGACTGTGTCACATCACACAAAGTACTGAACGTGAAAGCAGCCATGAAATGAACGTAACAGGGACTGCCTCTGCCATAGGACATCAATGGTATGCTAAATAGTTTAGATGAGATGATAGAAATCTGGATCTTCCTACCCAATTATATAAGGCAGGAGAAATTCTCCAGCAAAAAAAAAAAAAAAAAAAAAAAAAAAAAAAAAAAAAAAAAAAAAAAAAAAAAAAAAAAAGGGTGTTCTCTTTAGCTTGTGTAGGAGCAAGAAAGCAAGAACAGGAAATGGAGTCAGGGCAACTAGAATGTTCTGACACTTCACATAAAACCTGTCTGAAAAATCAACTGTTTCTGATGGTTTTTCTCCTAGTGTCTAGTTAAAGTATTAGAAGCAGAGACAAACCTTGACAGAAACACTGAAACTACCTGCTTTGATTTCTCAGATAAATTTGTGACACCAAGTCTTAGGAGCAATTCAAAAAGAAAAAGAGGAAATACATTAATACAATGCATTTTAAAAGCCCTATGTCATGTTGCATTTACTCTTGAAACATGACGTGAATTTCTGACAGCAGAAGATGATATGTACGTATTCATGTATATCCTAAGGAAAATGACTAGCTAAAAAACCTCCCTCAAAGGGAGAAAAGCCTCGTAAAACACTTCAGCAACAAGAGAGAGGGACATTTTCTCTGAGCTAATTTTGTGATAGCAAACCAAAAAATGCCATTACATATAAGTGCAAATTGTTTTCTCTCAATCATGAAAAATAAAAACAGCATTAATAAAAAACTGGGCACAAAGGAATCATCTTAGAGATTTGTTTGTGTATTTGTTAGGCAATCACTTTCAAATTAGCCTTGAAGTTTCTGATCCTCTAACACTTCTTGAGATTGCCTGCTTTCATTGTTTACTGTTATATATGTGATAACAATAAAGGCTGAGGGATTTGGGGCTTAGCACAAAAAGCTTAGACTTGAGACACAAGTTCTCTGCTCAGACATATCCTTGACATACAGTTCAAAGCACATCCAACAGATCTCTCCAGGATCCTCTGCCTTGGCCCAGCAGCTGGCTGTGCATGAGGCATTTGCTGCTAACAAGCCACCAGACAATTGCACATGAAGGTCTCACTTGAGGGACCTCACAGTCAGGCTACAAAAAAGCTCTGGCCATGCATCTGGCCAGAACTACTTGTGTGAGAGGCAAAAGGAGGGAGACATGGGTGGACACTGCTCTTCATGGAAGATTTGACACATCAGGAGAGTCTGCAGCTGCCAAAAAACTTGGTAGGGCATCACAGATGCTGGTGGCTGGTGTGGGTCCTCCCTTGCTGAAGAGTGATATAACTCCCCAAAGCCCCAGCTGGATGGCCAGGCAGGAACAGAACCAATTATTGTTTAGAGAGGAACATGATGGAAATGCCTGCATAACATAGTGCTTAACTTTCTTTTTTTAATAGAGGGGCTATTAAAACAGATGCTTTGTATCTCATCGACAGTTGTAACTTAACATCTGAGTTTCAACTCAGTTTTCCATTCAATTAGGGCTATTAAAGTCATCTCGACATTTGAGAAGTTAAGATGATTTGCAGACTGCAGAAGTTTGAGCTCAGTAGACAAAAGAAGCTGTTTTTTCTTTGTGAGCCTTATGGATCTGATACTAAAAAAAGGCAGTGTGTCCTACTCAAATACTCCCTGTTACAATGCCAAATGGGAATCTGGCGCTAGAAGCCGGAACTGGCAATAGGCAGAAGTCCTGATTTGTGATGTGAAAGGCAAAGTAATGCTCAGAAATAACTGTCAATCACTGATAGAGATGGAACCATTTTAGTAAAATGAAGTTAAGTAGCCCATCTGAATAATTTATTGTGGCAGCATAATCTGCAGATTTCAGCTGTGATTACAATATAAGACTCTATTAAAGACTAAAAAGTACAGAGAATAAAGCTCAGAATAAATCAGAATCATAAAACCAGTCAGCAAGTGGAGAGGAAAAGTTCTCAGCAGAACTTTCTAGTTCTATGCGCTGCAGGCACAGAGGAGTGTGTTTTTTGGGAGTTGCTGGGAATTTGGTTCATGAGTTTGGATGACAAGGTAGACATCTACCTAGAATTCTGTTGGTTTGGGGGTTTTGTCCAGAAAGATGTTGAAGTTCCTTGTGAATTTAATGCAAATTGTGGGGATCGATGTTTCTGGTGATTGAAGCATTTATGAATACAGCTTTCAATTTGGATTCCACAAAATTCAGTGCTAGCGCATTGCCACAAGAAAATTGAGATTTCTGAGGAAAGTTTCATCTCTGCAGATTATTGGGGTTTTGACAGACAGATTAACACAGTAAGCCTTACTCCTCTCTTCTGCCTCTGAATTCTATTATCAGTAGTAAATTAAGTTTGATACAAAATAAAATACTAAAAACACTGGGCTTTATAAATGGAGCATAGTCAGATTTAACCACTTTTTCTATAATAAATGAGTTCTGAATTTTTACCTAAGCAACTACTCTATAAGCCCTGACTTACCCTGCAATGCTTTATGTGAGTTGTACAGCCATATACAACACACTGTTTTTATTCTAGGGTTTGGAAGGCACAACAAGTGCTTTGAAGTCCATGCCCAAAACAGTTTTGGAGACAGCAGCTGTCTCTTTCCTCTCACACAATGGGGTCTCAGTCAATGACAGTGGCTTCTGGGCAGTTTATGATGAGCATAAATAAAGAAAACAGAGCTTGCTGCACAGGCTCTGAGAAGCACAGGAGTGAAGGAAAAATGAAAAACACAGTGGTCCAGATTGAAACCTGATGGATAGAAAGGCAGAAGTGGTGTTTGCACAGATGTCTCCCAGTGGAACCTGTCTTCAGTCTCTACATGTTAAGGTTGTGATGAATGACACAGAAGGAACAAAGACTGTTCTTTCAGTTCAGCAAGGAGAGGATGTAAACTTAGTTTAAAATTAAAGCAAAATCTAAAAATATGCTTTCCTCAGCAAAAAGTGATAGCTAGATTAAACCTCCCACTGAGAACTGGTCTAAGCAGAAGAAAGGGAGCTGTAAACAAAAGATTTCTTGCAGTTATATTTGTGTCTTCTGGCCATTGTTGAATCCCCAAAGACTTCTAAGAAAGAGAAGAGAAAGAAGCAGACCTAAATACAGGTGATGGCAGCTGGAAGGTAATGCAGGAAAATTTGGACACCTAAGTTCAAACTGCCCCACTGGGTTTTTTCTCTAGTCCCTACACATATGAAGATAAAAGGCAAAATTAAACCACAACAACAAAAATTTAAGAAAAGGACTCTATGCTATAAGTCATGGCAATAGAAACATACATGTAAAAAGTAGTGCATACAGGTAAACAGCTGAATATCAGAGTAAACCCCCACATGTTCTGATGCGTGGTTTTCTACCATCTGTGCTTCCAGACTTTTTTAAGTCTGAATTTTTTTTAAATCATTGTCATAAATTATTTTTTAAATCAGCCCTAATGCTGGTTGTCCCGTTCCCCTCCCCCTCTGCTCCAGGGGGACATACCAAAGCTCTCTGTGCTGGCATCTGTGGCAGAAGTGGCAGGTTTGTGTTTTCCAGTTTTGAAGGACATAATGCATTGCTGAAATAGACCAACAGTCTCACCCAGTATTGGTCTCAGTGGTGATAATGAAAGTAGTTACTTATGGGAGCACAGGAGCCTAAACACTTTCTCATACTTTATTTTTACTAGATTCCCTCATACTCCTGATGGTTTCTCTTTATATACTTAAATGGACTTAAATGTATTTAATTGCTTTTTCAACCTGCCAACGTGTCCTCTTTCATGTCCAGTGGTGCCAAACTCCAGAATCTCACCACCTGTTTTCACAGCAGCCTTACCCACATCTGTGTTAAGCCATTCTGCTTGTTTCAATCAGTGCCCTTTTTCGGGTTATTTGATGATTACTGATACTGCAGGCAGCACACCTGGGATCTCCATGGTTCTGAAAAACCCCAGTGAACTTCCTCTACATACTTCTCCTTCCCTGCGTTCCCTTCTCAGGAAGTGTGGTTGCTTTAAAAATATTGTTTTCATTTAACAATTATAATTTTTCAAAACTGGGAATGGTTATATAGTAATGAGAGTCCTTGGAAAGTACAGTAGTCAGCAATATGAAGTGGCATTTACCAACTGTAATTACTATATTTTTATCCTTATGCTTAGGTAAAGAAAATACCTATGACAGTAGTTGGCAAACAAAGTTCTCATGATATATTCTACTCACCAGCAACCCTGTGCTTATTTTGGTTAGTTCTGTTGCCCTTCACTGCACAACACAAGTAAAACCTGCTCTAGTGTGTAGCAGTTTATAATTTATCTATCAAAGGTATTTATAGAGCACTGGTCCCCAGAGTATTCAGGCTCTAGCCCCACTGATGTGTTAGAAGAGAGGGAATAAGGCTTACTACAAAGGACTTTTCCCTGGAAAAAGGCTTGGTGAAGCTGCTTGTATAGACCTTCCTTTGAAAATCCGAAGATTTTAAGAAAATATTGTTAAAGGAAATGTTGCAGCCTGAATGCAAAAAAAGGAGAAGAGGAGATAGCCTAAGTTGTAAGAAATATTGGAATGATATGTTGGAAGTAAAAATGTCAATAAAGCTCAAAAATCAAGAAATGTTTTCATATGCTGAGAAAATAATTTAATTTCATTTTATTCTGATAGTTTCATTCCTATCCAAAGCACCAAGGTCCCAAGTAACCAAGGTCATATGTACTAAAAAGTCATCCTGATCAGTTAAAATTGTATCTTCATCAACCAGCACTGGTTGCAAGATGAGGTCTCCTACCACCATGACACAGGAAAAGGTTATGGGGTTTGTGGTCTAGTGAGGGACATGAACTTATCATGCCTTATGCCTATCCTCCCAATATCCATCATCTCTGAAAAAGCTGGAAAAGGAACAAGCCTGCCAAACCACACACACTGGAAAAACACTGGATTTAGAATTCTCATCTCCAGCCACAAGACAAATGAAGAAATGTGTGCCTCAGTATCTTACGGTGTGATTTATGCCCTGCTCAACACCTCTCTGAGTTCAGACTGACACCAGCAAAAAGGGCTCGATGGGAGCCAAAGTCTAACCCAGACATGAGGTTAATGCTGTACATCAGCTCCATTAACACTTAGAAAAATTACATGCAAGAAAGATGTATGAAGGCTGTTAGCTGGACTACAAGGACTGGGTCTACATGTGGCAGGTTTAAGCACTGTCTTGGTGAAGAACTGCAGCCTGTCAGCCCCACATTACTCCTCACAGCATATAAAGCCCACCCAAACATCAGAGATGTTGCAAACAGCCTTCTTCCCTTCCTCCTTTTTCTCCAGAGGGCATTGTCAAGAAGTCTTTCTGGAAGGATTTTAAAAGCAGCTAAGATAAAGTATGCATTTAAGAATAAATATATTTAAAACAACAAGCCCTCAAAAATTTAAACCCATCTGTTCCTGCAGAATATAAATTCAAATACTATTCATACACACTTTAACTTAGTGCTCATGAGAAAAAGAAAAAAAAAGATGAAGCTGTTTGCTGATTTCCTTGACAATGTTCATGTGACATATCCCTCCTTGAGACTAAAAAGCTGGCTACACACCACAAAGTGGCTCATTTTAAGGCAGGTTCTCCTACAGCCACCAGGCAGGGAAGAGTGAAGGGCTTGAAGACTGGAGTTGAGGAACTGTGGAAAGATAGCTGGGGATAAAGTTAGAGGAAACTGAGAAGTTACATTCACACCCTAACAGAAGTTATAACAGTATGGAAATTAAAGTGATGCCCTGCCCCCACTGGGCATGTGCTCTATATTTTATTGACCATACTCTGTGCACACTGAATACTTTTATTGAGATTAGAGCTTCTCTAGGTATTGCGTTGAATACATTTCTGGAGTCAGATACTATCACTGGCAACCCTCTAACCTTAACCTTCACAATTTTATATTTTATGTTACTAAAGAGTATTATTCCATAAACTGTGTGAGTCCTTCACTGGTGCTAGCAGTCGCTGGCAGGGGGTAACATATTTGAAGAAAATGGAAGACCTGCTGAGGTGTGTTGAGGTGGGAAAACCCACTGAGGAGTCTTCCTTATGCTGCTGGCATGTGCCCCTGAATCAGTCAGTTGAATCACCCTCTGATCCAGCAGGACTGTTCAGTGAAGAGTCCCAATAACTGGACTCGGACAAACTGGTCAGGCACAAGGGTCTCAGCTTTCCTGGGGCACTGACAGACAAATCAAACACTAAGGGTTAAGGAATTCTCCCCTTTTCACATGACAGGGATATTAGAGGATGAGACCTAAGCACCTTGTTAGTAACAGTGGGTGAAGAAGAGACCAAAAAGTGTGGTGGGATGGAATAAAACAAACTTCCCATAGAGGGGAAGTGGAGCTCCTTTAGAGAAAATTATGTCCTCTAAATTAGGAGACTCTTTTCCAGTGACCAGCGGTGGGCAAATGGATTAATGGCATCCTTGATCAGCCTTTCTGGTAGAAGCAAGCAGAGTTTTACCTCCAGCAGGTGAGAAGTGGGAGATGGGAGTGCCCAGCATGGTCACTACATAACAAGGTTGGGGAGAGATACCAACAGTCCCATGGAGCTGGCTGGGAGGCACACAGCAGGCAGCTCAGCGATCCCATCGCCTTCAGTTCACCTGAGGCTTTGAGTCTGTCATCACCACAGGAGTCCAAGTTTTTCAACTTTGTGAAACAGCAGCTGCCCATCAGGGTAACCTTACCAAGGGTGAGACAGGATCTAGGAAGATTCTCATAGCAAATCAGGCTGGCTTTGGCTTCTCTCCCCTTCAAAGTCAGACAAGGAGGGAGGTCCTTGATGAGGGGCACAGGTCAGATGAGCAGAAACCAAAGTTTCTGCTTTCACCTGCCCATCTCTTGGCTGCCTATCTCCTGGTGACACTGGAGGCAGCAGAGTCACACTGGTGCTGAAGGATCGTGTGTTATTAATTTGATGTGATGCCAAGGCTTTCCAGCAGAGCACCAGAGAAAGAATGGAACAGCAATTTAACAACCTGAGTCTCCACAAAGGATAAATGAATTTTCATGGGCAGAAGTGGAGAGGAAAAAGCATTATCTATCCCAAGCACTTGTCTTCAGCTGAAAATTTTAAAAGCCTGACTTTCTTACAAAAAGACTTCAGGAATTTTTATAATAGTACATCATACGCTAAATATAGGGCTGTTACTGACTTTCCTAAAAAGAGACAAATATAACACAATAAACTGCCTGTTCCAAAGAAGTTTCCTCCCCCAAGATCTTTCTATTTAGTTAATAGAAACAAAATGGATACTCTGCTGGGCATCATTTTGGATCAAACCCATGGCTTCCTTTTCTTTCTTGGAAGTATTTTATAGGGGAAAAAAAAAGTCAAAAAAAATCTCATCCAAATCTGAATTAGAAAACCCCACACACAAACCTATTGCAAGTGCAGGTCTTGGTGAAAAATCAGAAAGTACCAAGGAGGACAGCAGTAATCCCAAGATTAAAAAAATGAATTGTAACAGGTTAGGAAATCATGTTCATAAGTGGGGATTTAATAGAAGTGACCAAAATCATAAATAACTGACATAACAGAAGCTTCTTTTTAGTTTCAGTGCAGAAGACTGGATAAGGAGAACACAAATGCAAGCTAAGAAAAACAAATTTAAAGTAAGTTTTAAGAAAAATCACTTTTCATCTTTCATAGGAGTAAGCAGGTTAAAAGACCTGCTGCTCAAAGCTCTGAGGTGATGACATTGGGATTGCTCAGGAAGGAGACTAGACTTGAAAGTGTTGTAAAATAAGCAAACTGCACCAAGTGAAATAGCTTCTACTTGTTGGTTCCTATGTGTTCTGTTTTTATAAATGTTTCTACTTTCAATATTATCTACCCTTGCTGGTAAATCTAACACTCTGTACTGTGATTTTTCAAACTCATTAAAATACTAAGTATTTATTAGATCAAGAAAGTGACAAGTTTCTGTAAGAACTTGATATTTAAGTAACTTGATGTTTAGGATACAATATCTAAGCATCATTCTGATGTTTTAGATACACAAGGAAAGAAACACTGCTGATCTCTGAACACATAACAAGTGTAATCATGCTAATGACAGGAATCATAACCCAACACAAATGCAGAGAATTAGACTTGTCATGTATATTCTATCATGTTTTTGCTAAAAAGGAAGTTTTCTTCAAGCTGCAAACACTGAAAGAAGCTCCTCTGTACCATCAGCATTACATGACAGCCTTGAAAGGTCATTGTGCGTCAGCATTTCTAGGATGCCCTAGCAACCACTCACAACCTACATGAAGCAAGACTGTCTTTGCCTAGGTTTCCTGGAGCATGGTTCTCCATGGCAGCTGTGAAGGACCAAAGGCAAGGATGTTTTTATTTATCCCTTACATTTTATTTTCTGGCATATCAATTTATGCTTGGGTTCAGAAAGCTGCTCTGGCTTATGAATTCAACCAGGCATGCAGGAAGGCACATTTGAAATCCTGCTGGAACAAGGTCTGAGTCATTTCTTCAGAGCCCAGAAAAATCAATATCTCCCTGGATTTTGGATCAAAGCAAAACCTGGTGTTGGTTGGATTTTTTGCTCCCAACCAGCTCTTGATGCTCTTCACACAGATTAGGCAAGTCATTCTCCCTTATGAGCCATGTCTGGATCATACAGAAACTAAACATCCTCTAGCCAGGAGAGCTCACATGCACTTATGGAGTCAAAGCATGGCAATGGTTTGCACCAACATGAACCACTCTTCAAAACAAAAAGTTAAGCAACACTGGTAATTGAAATTTGGCTGTTATAATGCTATTCTCCATGTAGAATAATTTTAAATGTGAGCAGTTTATCAGATTTTCCAGATGTTTGAGTGGGATCTTTTGTTTTCCTTTATTTCTGTTTTTTGGGGAATGGGAAATGGGAGTGTTGTGTATGTGCTTTAGTAGAGATGATTCAATTGAAACTGGCTTTCTCTCTCACAACTTATTGCAATAGTAGATTTATACAGGTAGGAGTGCAGAGGTAATGGTGGCAAACAGAGCAGCTCATGTTGTGAACATTGGCAAACACAACCTAAGCTTTAATTTTCTATTGTATTCTTCCCAACAACCTTAAAAATTTTGAAATGCGTTAGTCAAAGTCATCAGGCTAACTGAGGAAAAAGCACAATTTGTATAGCAAGATTTAATTAGACATCTCCTAAAAAAGAAACTGAATTTTACTTAGCTTTTGGGGTTATTTTGCATTCCTTTCTAACTGCACATCCCTCCAAAAATGCTTTTTTTTCAACAAACTTCTATTCACAGCCTTTATTTAATTATGCAGACAATAAATGGTTGTGAAGTAGTTATTCTGTTCTTCCTTTGATCCACTATGAGAACTGTTATTATCTGCTCAACTTTGATCATATATGTGAGAGTAAATTCAGAACAAACAGTGTTTATAAAAAAAGATAAGTCCAAAGATAGGTCCATTGTATTTTCTTGAAACAGTTAAGATATCACCTATTAGATTTTTTCTGCCATACAAAGAGTTCTCAAGAGCCATTTATTGAGGGTAACTCAGACAGTTTCTGCAGTTGGTATCTGGAAGAGAGAAGGTATCCGGATCAAGGTGCTGGCTCAGCTCTTCTTCAGACTCTTTAAATGACCCCTCAGAGACACTTTGATCTCTCCACATGCAGAAATGCTGATGAATTTGCATTGCTGGTGTCTGTCCTTATCACTCTCTCTGGGAGCAATGTGGAAAGGAGGAAAAGCACTGGCCCATGGGTATAGCCTTGCACACCAAGGAAGGATGGCAGCGCAGTGTCATCCCCTTGCAATCCCCACAAACTTATTCCACTAATTCTGTGTTTAAAGGGAAATTGGCTGGTAGAGGTATGCAGGACGTGCATCATTCTTTTATGTGCCTCCTTGGTATGTGGCTCAGAATTAGGCTTTTTGAAAGTCCTCCTCCTTTGAGAGCTGTCACACTCCTATTTTATGTCTAAAAATTCTAGTTTAAAGAGCAACATGTGAGCAGCCCATGAAATTTGTCATTGTTTCAAGCATTTTTTATAATTTCTTAAAGATAGAATTACTGGTCCATAATTGCTAAGGCCATTACCACTTGGAATTCTTGTTTGGTCTTTCTTTTTAAATGAATAAGTGTTTGGTATTTGCTAGTCCTCTGGGGTGTAATATTAAAGTCTGTACCAACTTGATAGAAAAACTCTTAAAACTCAGATTAGCACAGTTTAAAAAATAGACAGAAAATGTGTGTTGAATACAATTGATTGACAATTGAATACAATCGTTTGACAAGCATAGGTTCTCTTGACATCTTTAACCTCTAACAGTGAATGAGTCCTCCTTTCCACAAGTCAAAAGACTGGGCAAGCCTCTTTTTGGCATTTGTTGGTAAAAAGTGAGTTGAGGAAATGGTCTTGCTCCTGTGCTGTATTCATACTGCCTTTGACTGTCTCACTTTCTCTCAGACTCTCCAGCTAATCTCATCTTTGATTCTGTTTCCAATTTTCAGGAAAACCCTGTCCATTGAGGTAAAGAGAGATTGTAGAAAACAGCTCTTAATACTGCAGTTTGCTATCTCACCAAGATGTTTAAAAATAGAAAAACAAAACACTCTACACAGAGAATAGAGTTAGTGCATACTATTTCACACAATTGGAGAGGAAATTGAGGAAATTTTAGTTTATGCTTTGACTGCTAAATCTTAAAAAATACTAATATCCATGTTCACAATCACCCTCACTGAAGAGACATCTGAATTGATTTTTCCTCAAATTTTATAGACAAGGAAATGTATATTTTTTACTGATTATTCTTTAAACATGTAATGGGGTAAAATGTACTTCTTGTTGGCTCAAAGTCTGTGTACCAGACTTCCCTGCTTGTTTAATGTCAGTGTCAGTGGGAAGCCTTGCTGTGCTCCTCTTCCTGCCTTCTCAGTGACCACTTGTGGCTCCTCCAGATGCTTCTCCTCTGACTGAATCCAAGCAGTAAAAGAGGCACAATCCACCCCTCATCTTTGCCCTTGCCACTCCTGTTTCACCTTTTCCATTTCCTTTTCACCATTATATCTGTTTGGAATGATTTCAGTAAAGACTGCCTGTGTTCCATAAGGTGACTCGGCTTCTGGCTCACCTGCTCTGTGTCAAATTCCAAATTCTTCATTCAGACAGGACACCTATGACCTGAAACAGTTGCTCTGCCCTCCACTGTTTGGGACGGGCACCACCAAGGGAATTTCTTGACGTCACTAACTTGTCTGGAAGTCATATGCTGCATTTCCCATTTCATCTTGTGCCTGCCTGAGTGCTGCTGTTCCTCCTACTCCAGAAGGCACAGAGGGCATCCCACTCCTTACCTTGCTCCCCATAGCAGCTGCTGCTGCTCCTACGGCTGCAGGAGAGCAGAAATGAGAGGACTGGAATGGATCCCTCCGGACATGCCCTTAGTCCCGTTCTGGAAGAGCAAGAACAGAGTTGTTTCACAAACAAGTCTTAGGAAAGGGAAGGAAAGCAGCTCTGCCCCTGACCCCACTCCTCATCCATACCCAGATCTATCCAGATTTTATTAAAACTTCTCCCCAGAGAGAGAGGGAGAAGGCTGTGTGTCTTCGGAGTCATCTGTGCCCTCAGTACAGTCACCATTTGTAATCAAAAGAGCATTGTCATACCTGTACTTTTGCAAATATTGATATTTTAAAATTACAAGTTTAAATGAGAAACATCAAATATGAAGCTTGGCAGATGCTTACCCATGTTTTCTTTATTCATTTTTATGAAAATATAACAAGCACTTCAGTCTGACAGTTTTTCCTTTTTTTTCCCCCTAAAAATTAACACAGCTCTTCCTGTTTGTTCACATCAATAAAGAAATTACATACTTATACATAATTAGCAGTGATTTAAATATAGAAACATATAGATACATGGAAGAAAATATTCCTATATGTGCCTATTTCTGTATTTCAGTGGGTGTTTAGGTTATTCTGATAGAACCACATTAGAAGGAGAGCACACATATAGAATTTTGTCAATTTTAATGCAGTTATTTGACCTGTAAAATGGTACATAATTATGTAATTTGGGTAAATAGTCTTAGTACTTGTGATATGCAGCTATCTGGCAAAATGCTATTCAGAAATGCCAGCCCATTGTGGTGGCATTTTCAGGGTTAGTTGAAATAAAGCAATCACAGAAGTTCTTCTTCGCCCCATTTCTCACATGAAATGCCCATTTGCTCACTGCACTGCACATTCACCCTTGCCCCTGCTGCCTTGCTCACATTCACGTTAACATTTCTTTCATATCCACTGGCATCTTCATAAGTGTTTCATTACTAATTATTTTCCTCTGTCAGAAAGTAAAACATTGCTGGCATTTCTGATCTTATCTAACCATGGACCACTTCTCATCTAACCATGCACAGCAAGTCTTTCATTTTTCAAGGGTTTCCATTAATTTTCTGTGTGACCATTCGGCATGAGATAAGTGACCAAAACCAGCTCTGACTTCTGACCTTGGTCTCAATTCAATAAAGCACAAAAATTGCCCTTTCACTGCAAAGGCATTACATTGGGTGCAGGTGTCAAGGCACTGGGGGGCTGCAGGGGTGGCCCCTGTAAGACATGGCCAGGGCCTGCCCTGTGCCAGGCAGAGACATTTCCAGCCAGATGAAGGAGAAGCAGCAAGGAGTGGTTATGAACAGACAGCAAACCCCAGTTTTATACTCCTCTGAGGAGAGAATCAGGATGAAACAGTAAAGCATAGCATAAGAAAAGGGGAAGGAAAGGTCCTAGTTTAATGTTTGTAATTTTGCTTCTTCCTACTCTAATCTATTTTAACTGGCAATAAATTAAAACTAATTTTCCCCCAGTCAAGTCCTATTTTCTTGCCCCATCCCACTGGAGAGGGTGAAGTGAGCTGCTGGGTGGGAGTTTGGCTGTTAGCCATGGCTAAGCCTCAGCAAAAAGATTTTCTTTGGATGTTTGTGTTCTAAATCCCTCAGACCTAAGAGAATTTCCATCAAGCCTAAAATTTCAGAAACAGGGCTCAAGCCCTACCTGATCTCTGCCCTCCTTTTATTCCCGTTCAGTGAAACATTTCAGCAATCCCCTTAGATGCAACAGCTAAGCAAAGCACCTGAGCAGGATTTAGGCATTAATAAACAAAAACTTTAATTGTCACAGTCGAAATAGTGATTCAGTTCACTTTCTGCCAGTTGCTGGAAGGTGCCTAGAAGTGTGCCACATTATTCTTGCTTAGTTTTCATTCTCAGAGCTCTAAACTGGTCTGTATTTCCAGCTAATGCACAGTTTATCAGAGCTTCCCCAGGTATCGCCGAAGCAAGGAGGAAGGTGGGCACTCAGACACATACACACATACACAATGAAATGGGAGAAATGTACAGCAGGCCATAATTAACCACTCAACAGCTGCTAATGAGAACCATTTGTTGGAAAATTTAAGACTGGTCTTCATAAGTAATAAATGTTACCTCTGCATTTCTAGGGACTGATGCTGTTCTCAGGGATCTGGGCTTGCAGATCTCCAATTTGAGAGGTTTTGATTTGATACAGTGCTCTGTAATTAATTAGGAACCTCATTAGGAGAAACAAGGCTTTGCCATGTCATAACATTTTGAAGGGAATGTGCAATGTGACAGGCAGTGAACTCTTAAAGTGAAGACCTTCACCCTTGCTCTAAAACTCAGAGAGCTCCTCTTTAATACTGCAAGCACCCAGGGAAAGCTAGAAATTTTATTTCCTTATCTATTTCTGCTGTGGCTAGTCCTGCAACCACAGATATTTACAATGTAAAATATGAATTTTCTCAGAATTCTCAGCGTCCTTTCAAGGTCTGGAGATATCCTTGGAAAGGATGTCATTACCTAATCTGACAAGTTTGTGCAGCAGGCATGCACTGAGTATACTTTAATACACACATTGTTAATTGAACTTATGTCACATACAAGTAATCATTAGGAAAGGGTACATGATGGAAAAAGAAACTGTCATTTTAAATCAGCTACATACTACAGATATGGATTTCTAATATACCTCTCATTATGGTGATTACAAGCCCTTATAAATTATCAGCTAGGTCTTCAGGAATATCACTTCCTTTGTGTCCCTCTGCTTTAAGTTATTGTTCCTAAAAAGAGGACAATTAAAATTTGCAGCCAACAGCTCCTCAAACACACTAAAAAAAAGATTTGTTTCTGAGGCTCTTTCTCAGTTGTTTTGGCCTAATATTTATTTTACATAAGCACATTTCATATACTTTCTCTTTATGGCCAACAGACAGAGCAGTCTTACAGACTCCTTAACTGGCCATCACAAGTTTCTGAGTTTGAAAGGACGTTCAGTGGATGCCAGGAACATGCCCATGAGGAGCTGGTTAGCCACTCATGCCCTGGCCTCTATCTGTACGAGTGAGCCAAGGCTGGTCAAGGATGGCAGCTGCAATATGTGTCCCTGCCCCAGAAACTGTGAGACTCTTGCACTCATCCAGTCAAGCAGAAGGGTCCCTGCAACTGAGACAAGGGAAATGTCAAAGGAATCAAGTGAAATGGCAAGGTGTCAGACAGAGAAAAAAAGGAGATATTTACTTGTCTTTGTTATTAGTCAGTCTTCTGGTCTGGTCTGTTGAAATACAACAGCCAGTAATAACATACATCTGTATATTTCATCAGTTCTGCATTTAATCAAAAAGGTGGGTTTTGGGCCTAGAGTCCCAAAAGATGCAAAGCTTAACTGCAGGAGGCTCCTTTCCACAATTTTAGGTGACACAGGAGTATTATGCTTTCACCTGGGCCAAGAGCTGGCACAAACAGGCTGAGTGTGTGACCCATAGGTGACAGGGCAGTGTGTTAGACTTATGTGGGCCATGAACCAATGTCTGACAGGACACCACGTCTGAAACCATTGCAGAGGTTAAGTGAGAGGCCAGCATGGCCAGAGGAACTGTTGGCCAGTACTGACCCATGTCTGTAATGATCCTCAGGGCTGGTGACAAGGGCTGTCACATGGATGTCCGACACCATGTAGCATCTGAGCTGGCACCGTCATAGGCTGGGGCCAAGCCAGTGCCCAAAGATCACTGCTGTGACCAGCTGGAAGGACCATCACTAACTCATTGAGGAGGTGAGAGGGACAGGCCTCAGTTGATGGAGGTGTCTGAGCGCATGGAAAGCTGTGTCTGGCAGAGCTCATCCCTTTCTTGACCTGCTAAATTAGACTCAGTTTTGCAGCATCACTTTGTCTGGTGTTCCTTTTCCTCCCCTTGGCATTAGGCAAATCACATAATAAAAAATGGCAAACTTGAAATATTCATTAGAAAAAGACCCAGGAATATTTTATCTTTGTCCTAGTAACAACCTAACAAAAAAAGCCACTGAAAAGTTCTTATTACAATTTTAAACTTAAAGCTGCATAAAGGAGGAGGAAAAAAGCTGAAATAGCTGTAGATAAAATCTTATTTAGAAAAACAGGGCCATGGTACAAGGAACACAGCCATCAGTCCCCCTCAGGGTAACAGCCAATGCTTTTCATGAAGTCTTGTTGACACCAACAGGGCTGCTATGAGTGAACTAAGCAGAGTGGTAATGAATCAAGTTTAATGTAGCATTCTAAATTTCAGTGCTCTGTAAGAATGAGAGGTAGGTAACTGACAGCAGGACTGTGACAAGTGCCCGTTAAAGACGCCTTTGGTAGAGGACAGATAAAATAGCACTGTAAAATACTGCACTTTCAACAATGGATTAACCCCCATGGTTGCTTTTGGGAAGAACATTGTTGCTCTCTTTTGCTTGTAATCAACATTGGTCAGCTAACCCATGGACGCTTGATTGAATTTATCCCTTTGTTAAATGCATAGGAAATTTCACAGGCAACCTAAACAGACTTTATTAGCAGAGACTTAATGATTCAGTTGTCTATTAAGGAGAAGAGACGAAGGTACAAGGCACCATTTTCTCACAAATATGCAAGATAATCCTGCAGAAAAAAAAGCTGGGTTGACTCTATCCTCTTAGTTTTAATGCTCCCTGCCCTTTTTCAAGTGGATATCTGAAACAATAGGAGTAGAGATAATGCTAAGGGAAATACCTAACTAATTCAAGACGTTTTTTAATCTCAGGCTCATACCTCTGAGACTGTGGTCCTGTGATCACTAGTGCTTATCAAGGTCCTATCAGGCCACTCATTAGTACGAATATGATCCAGAGCAGGCACAGGCTGATGGTCATATTTCTGTTGAATCACCTCCACAAACAGGAAAGGATTTATTCCAACTTTATGGAATCAGGAGCACTGGCTGCAGAGGACAGCTGAAACCTGATCTTGTGTAAGGCTTCTCAGTACAAAGTTAGCCCATCCAACTTTTCTGGAACAAGTCTGAAACCACAGGATGAGTTCATATTATGTCAACCCACTGTATCATTTTGAGTCCAGTGTCAGGAATCCTGAGTCAGACACACCATGCCATGGAACCACAGCCTCTAACTCAAAGTCCAAGCAGGTCTCTTTGCAGCCTCAAAGAGGTTAATTCACTCATTAATTCACCTGAACTCTTTAAAGAGTGTTGTCTGTTGACTCCAGGCTAGTTATATTAACACCCACCAAGGCTTAGTAAAAAGTTAAAGAGTTTCTGATATTTTAACAGTAAAACTACCAAGGTTTCAGATGTGCATTATTAATACTGCATGAAGCAGCAGCAACAGCAAGGACTTGATAGCCTGGACAGAAGTGTGAGTTGTAATGTCCTCACACTGTGACCCCGGGCTGGAAGCACTGAACTACACAGCTCAGATTGACATCTTGCAAGTCTCCACCGTGGACTTGTGCATGCTTGCTTGTACATGCTGTTAAATGTGGCAACATGCTGATGTAGGGCTGGTAGCAACAAAGGAACATGCTGCAGTTACTCAAGCCTAAAATATGACTTTTAATATTTAATTACAATGTTGTAGGTAAACACCATTTCTGCTTTCAGTGGCCTTTCATGGACTTCTGCTTTTGGATTGGTAGTGTGTATTTGAACTTTCCGAGACCTTTTCATCACTGGATAATTCAAGTTTGCTTGAGGGATATATTCCATCATACTTGTACACATTTGGGGAGAAATTCAGTTAGCACAATGCCTCAGAATTGCCTGTATTTCTCTAAAATCCAAATCTGATCATTTTAAGAGCAAAACAGAGACATAACTTGCATAATACCCATACCACTGTGATTTTCATCACCCCTGTGGAAGATCTAAGCTACATAGCAAGCATTTTGTGGCACTTTTTAACAGCAAACACAAGTCCTTTCTTTATGTTTTATCTTCCTTTCCTCTTTGGCTTCTTGCAGTAGGTTTTTTCCTGGCTCCAGGGAGAGCAGAGATCAATAAAACAAAACTAATATTAGAAACATCTTCAGACGAGCAGCATCCATGGGTGTGCTGCCCTCATGCCATGTGCCCACAGCAGCAGTGCCGTGACATGATGTTGGACCACCCCCAGTCATGGACTGGGGGATGTGAATGCCCCAGCACTCACTCCCTGCTTGCAATAACTGTACCCCTTGCAGGTAATTGGAAGAAGGAAAGGTGTATAATAATGTTTACGTGATTACTTTCAGTCGCGGGTATCTCAAGGGTAGATTAAAATTATTCTCAGGGTTGAGAATAATATTACTATATTGTTGCAATGCCTAAGGAGCTACAGCAGTTTGGAAATAACTGGATATTACTTTTCCTCGAGTACTGGGCTCATCTGGAAGATACTAAACAAGTTGGACAATAGGAGATTGCAGTTTGCTACATAGCCATGGAGTTGCATGGTTCTCACAAAGGGTATTTTGAGCAGCAGCATCACCAACACTCTCATCCTACAGTACATGGCCAGGTATGCTTAGAATCTTGCAGGTTTAATATCCGTCCACAGAAATCATGGAAAGGAGACTCATGTTCCTGCCTACAGTCATCTCATTACTGTCAAGATCTAGGGAACTGCATTTTCAAGACCATTTGCCAATGAAATGCAAAAATGGCCAATATTTGTTCCTCTTATCTCTTGTTTCACAGTAGGAAAAACAGCATGCATTTCTGTAATAGCTATGTAATGCCATGAGAAAAACAGTATCCAGAGGTAACAAGGTTACTTTTTAGTCTGTCCAGTTTTCTATAAGGCATCATCAACAGCCTTCTTAACTTGTTAGCAGCGCAGCATTCTCTTTGCAGCTTGTTCAGTTCTACCTCCAGTGCTTAAATATGATTTGATAAAAATAGCTCTTTCAGAAACCACACAACAACATTTCAATTCAGGTAATCAGAGTTTGACTTAAAGCAAAATGGGTAATGAAATTACTGTCCGGTAACCAAAAATAAACAGAGAAAAGAGTCATCTTGTAGGGTGCTGGTCAGCACCAAATGTTGCTGTTCCCAGAGAAGGCTGGCAAGGATGGAGAACAAAATCTTTCCCTTTTCATATATCAATTTAAACCCAGAATGCCAAGGGTTTTCCATGGAGATCATCTTTAATACCTCCTATATAGGCAGTGGAGGTTGGGGAAGCCAGAGTTGGGGGGGGAGGGGATGATCTGACCTTAAGTGCCACTTTCAAATTAAAATAGACTTATAACTTCCAAAAATAATTGGCGCTGAGTTGCTTCTAAGAATAATACCTCCAATTAGTGAAAACATACTGACTGGAAAGCAATTTTCTACAAAACAGCTGCTAGGACTGTCAGTGAGTCTGAAAGAAAGCTGTGTAATTACAGCAGCCAATTCAGTGGAGAAGGAGAGGCTGGCTCCTCCCTCCCCATCCTGTGTTTAATTTGAAGTCAGGAATGACAGCAAGTTCAAAGGACTAAGGTACAGTTGGAACAGTCTCAAAGAAGACTGTGGAAAATAAGCCTACTAGCTTGTTATCAGCACACAGCATGAGACTGGAGAAGCAAAGATGAGGAAAACCCAATAATAAGTTTCAAGCTTATATAAGGTGAGAGGAAAAACCTCTATGGAACTGAAATCTGCATCTCCCTTATATCCACCCACATGCACAAGGAATGGATATATTAATCTCAATTTACTGTATTTTTCCATCAGATACACAGAGAATAGGGCAAATAGTGCCTTCTTTTCATAAATCAGATATCACCCCGAAGCATAAGAAGAGCCTTGAAATATAGTGGAGTGCATTTGATTTCCAAAATCTCTATTACAGTGGCAATAAAATTACAGAAAGTAGAGTCAGAAGTGGCTGTATGCAAATGAATGCCTAGTAAAATTGGAAGTTTTTAAAATGTATTTCTAAACTGTAGAGCAATAAACCCATGCTCACATTATCATCAACACTCAGGCACTTAAAGATTTGCTAGACACATTCACCACGCCTGCATCCCTCTCCTTTTTTCCTCAGTACAATCTAATTAAATGAACAGCAGGATAACATTTCTGAAATGTACGCATAACAACACAGGCAAATATGTTATTTCTGATTCTCAGGCTGTTATTCCCAGTGTAAATATTGTCCATCTTTGCTTTCTTCTCTGTGTTTTTAAGATAACGAATAGGAAGACAACACACACAATCAATCTTCCAGTTCACACACCTGAAACTATAATCTAAGAATGACACAACATAAAACATACACCAGTACTGGAGCACAGTGCACATGGAGGCTAGGAGATTCTTTCAATCTGGGCAACACCTTTGGAAAAGGCTGCAGAGTGAACCAGGGGCCTTACCCATAAGATTAGCAAACTTGCCAAGAAGCAGCAAATGAGGAGCAAGCTGGAGGAGGATGCTGAGATGTATAAGAGCCCTTTACAAAGCTTTACAGCTTTACAAAGGCTGTACACCTGCCAGGCTGAGGGACCTGGGGGATGTTGGCCAAGTTTTGAAGTGGACTTCTGGAGCTTCATGAATCCCAAAGTGCTCTGCAACTTTTGTGGCCCTATGTGTCCAAGATGATGATCGCTAAGTGATGCTTTGTTACTGCCGTGGGTTTCAGAGAGAATGGAATGGGAAGGAGAGGCAGGGTGAGCTTTGTGCCCTTCAATGGACTGACACATAGCTGTAGGGAGAGCAAATTCCCTGATCCTAATGTATCCCTAAGCATAACTGGGCAGTGCTTTCTTTACTGGTGGCTAGAATGTATTTTTCAAATGGCTGATCTGCTCTTTGGGCCATACATTTCTTGCCAGTGCACTCAGGCACAGATACCTCTGTCAGACACACAGAATCGCACTGACATAAACACAATTTCAGCTGCAGAAAGGTGGCCATTCTAAGTTTCTTTGCACTTTGTTACTGACTCAAAGAGCACTCTCTAGGAAAGGGATTCTCCCCCTGCCATCTTCTGGGTTGGAGTCATGCCTGGGACCTGCAGCACCACGTTCCTGACATACAGCATGTTCTAATGGGAATCAGAAAGCTTCAGAGGGGACAGATAATGCTTTTATTTTGCCAACAGCATGTAGAGGCATGGGGAAATGGCAGCCACATAGAAGATCCCAATTCTCCCAATTTATAATTTTCAGTTTTATCCAACTCACTCTATTCAACAGGCTATTGCTCTTCCTTTGTGCTGTGCCAGGGCCACAAAGACTTAAGGTCCCGAATCCCCAGCAAAAAAATAATGTGCAGACCAGAGATGCCCTCGAGTTTTAAGCCATACAAGCTGAGCTCCCGATTCACCTGCTGGGCAACCTGCCAGTAATTGATCTGCAGCACTTCATCTTGCTGCAAGATGATATCCCATCCGCTTGGGATGAATTCTTAATGATATTAAAGAATTTATATGGCCAATGCTGGAATATTTTTTTTCCTTTAACTTTCAAAAAAATCACTTCTGCTACAGACAACATCATCATAACTGCCACAGGAAAGGAAGTGAAAATGAGGATTAGCCAGCAGATAGCATCTGTAGGTCATATCCATGGATGAGGAAGGGAACAGGGTCATTTTAATTCTAGAAGCAATTTGGTTTCTGAAGCTTGTGTCCATTTACATTTAAGTGGTTATTGCATCCTGCTTATGCATTTATGTCCATTGTTTAACTTCAGGCTCCCAGATAGTCCACAGACAACATTTACACTTTTTTTATCAAGTATTTCTAGAACATTTTCCCTGTATTCTCTGTCCTGTAAGTTAAGCTTCAATGTTGTACATCCATTCAGGAGAACTATTTTCTGCTGACTAGATTTTTCCAGGTCTTTCTGCCACAGCTTTTTTTCAGCTTTTCAAGACAATGGCCAGCTTTCTTTTCAAAGGGTTCTGAAATCCTTCATGGGCATCCAAAAAAGGAGTTTCTCTCTTCTTTGAAGTACAAAAGTATTTGAGATTTTCTTCGGTCTTCTACAAGGTGAAGGTCCTGAAACAAATATAAAGTTATTTTCCTTAGCAGCCTTACAAGCATAACATCAATGCTTTCCGTGGAACAGTTCTCAATGGAACAGATTTATATAATCCCTGTACCTCAAAAAAGGATACCTTGCAATTACACCAACTCTTTTTGTGAGAAACTTGGGAAGTTTTAGTGCATCACTGAGCAATTAACATCTGTGATTTCCTACTGAGTTCTGAGATTTAAATCAATTAGCAGTAATTGGGACTGTTTATAGAGGCCTTTCAAGCAGAACAAGCATATGTTGGAATTTGAAATTAAGTATTTAATTTCCTGCACCAAGTGACCATCCTACAGATTTTGAAAAATATTTTGACCAAGTGTGTTGGTTGAGTCAGTAACTCATTGTTCTTAGCAGAAGCTATTTCTAGTTTAAACAAAACAGAAATAATGAAGTTTGGAGAAAAAAAGTGATTTTCACTTTATTTTTATGTTCTCAATTTCTCAACATCTAATTATTTATGCTGCACTAAAATCACATGAACCTGAAATAACATGAATTAATTAATTGTAACAAAACAGCTAACCTTGCATGGAGTGGTCTTGAAAATGTTCTCCTGCCTGCTAAGGTAATAAACCTACCATACCAAATGACACTCAAAAGTGATGTATGCAGTTTTTGGAAGGGATCAAACCCACTGATAACAGTAGTTAGTGGTGCAGAACTGTATGCCCAGTTTTAAACAAACCTGCTGTTCTTTCAGTATGGAGAAGGTATCAAATCAAGAAGTTAACTGGGAGTTTGCTGTGACATTTCCCTGGCCACTTGAAAACTAATTCTCCAATTAATCCCAAGATACTGCACCAGGAGGATGGAAGGAGAAATACGGTCCTAAACTTTTCATGGTTTGGGAGCTTTCCAAACCTTCAAATGAGAAAAGAGGGTGGATAGATTAGAGTCTACAAGTTCTTGATGACTTTAAGTGGATTTACTAGTGCTACCACTTCTGGAAACTGCCTTGACAGAGGAGACTGAAAGTAGTTGCCAATGTGTTGCAGATGCCTCAGCACCCACCTGCAGAGGAATAGAGATGTTATCTATCCCTTTATTGAATGGGAACCAGATGCTAGCGCATAGTTGTGACACAGAGAAGCTAAGATTCACGAGTGATGATGAGGAGCAGTTTGACCATTACACTGAAAGGAATGCTAGACAGTGGCCGCTGATGTGAAAATGACTATTGCATATTAGAGCTAAGGCAGAAGGATTAGTACAAAAGCTTATTTCCATGCTGCTACGTTGTCATGGAAATCTATAACAAATACAATCATTATTGGAGAAAGCAAATTCAATGGAAAAATACTTTTAAAAATTTGAAAGTTGATTGGAGACTCAATTATATTTTATTCAGGTCAATAGGCACTGTCATTGAAGAGAACAATTATTGAATAGCAAACAAGATCCAAAGCCATCATTACTCAGTAATAAGCAAAGCCTGGAGCTGCCTTAGCAACTATAACCTGGGAACAACATCATCAACCATTTGCTTAAAGCTAAACAAATGTTTCCGTTAGGAAACATCTGAGCAGAGTGGTGTGGGGTTGTCTATGGAAGTGGACACAACACAAATTCTTTGTGGATATATCTGAATTTTTCAGGAGTGTTCTCTGTCCCCATTACTCCCTTTGCAAGTGTCCTTCCTGGGGGACAGGGATACAGGGCCCGAAAAAGTCACTAATCCCCACAATGCCTTTGCAAAAGGTACAGGGCTGAGCACTGTCAGGCTACAGCAGGACCATCAGAACTTTCTCTTTCTGTTGCCACCCAAGGTGTTTTCACAGCTTCTTCTCACAGGCATGTTTACTCCTCTTCCAAAGCGAGAAGCCTGCTAGTTTAATTTTCCTCAAATCTTCAGCCAAATTGTCACTTGACCTCTGCTCTTCCTTATCTGTGTGGTATGTGGTCTGTTTCTTCCCTCCTTTTCAGTCCTCTGTATTCTTTGGCCACTCCACCAGTACCCTTGCCTCTCCAGTGTGCTTTGGATCTTTCTGCCATTGGCATTTACAATCTGAGTAAACACAGCCACAAAGGGTTTGTCCTGTTGAGTATCATGTCTCCAAGGTGAACATTTACCTCCCTGGCTTTGTCTGAAAGGCAAATGCCAACAGTGCTGTTACTCCAATAGTAATGGGCTGTCCTCACAGAGTCAGAGTGGTTGAGATTGGAACAGACCTCCGGAGGTCACTTCATCCTAGAGGCAATTGTCCAGAACTCTGTCCAGACAGCTTCTGCTTGGTCACCCGCACAGTATAGAACTATTTTCTGAACTTCAGACACAACCTTCTCTGTTTCAGTTTGTGCCCATTGCCTCCTGTCCTGTCACCAGGGACCACTGTAAAGAGCCTCATTCTGTCTTCACTCCGGGTATTTATGCACACTGAAAAGATGTTCCCGACCCTTCCCTTCTCCAGGGTGAACAGCCCCAGCTCCACTGAGATGGTCTGGTCCCTTCTTTGAGGTCCTTTGCTGTACTCTCTCCAGTAGCTCATGCCTCTCTTATGCTGAGGAGTCCAGAACTGAGACACACTGCAGTACTGAGAAAAAGGGTGTTCTAGTTACAGCCGCTGGGACTGTGGGTGTAACCAAAACTGGGTATGCTACATCCTCTCTGTCATTTCTCATGAACTGTTAATAATGGATCATTTGCAGAAGCTGCCCAGGGCATACCTGACACCTCAGGCTACAAACTGGATGTTAAAGAACCCTGAGAGGCACAAGAAGGTTTCTGTCTTCACACCACTGACTCAGTTGTGATAACTCCCCTCCGGGGAGGCATTAGCACCTTCACACCCAGCCTGAAGGGTCATGTCTGCTAATGGGTCATTAGGGACTGGCACAACAGGCAGTTGCAATGACTTAGGCCATCAGATTCCCAAAATATCCTGTGACTCACAGAATAAATTACCCATTGTGAAACTCCTTACCCTGGGAGAGGTGCTGGGCATTTCCACTTGAACCTGAGCATATATAATCTTCAGGTTTTGGGACTTGGTGTACCACTCATTGGATCCAGAGGAGGACAGAACCTCAACAGGACTGCAACTGCCACTCTCAACAAGACTGTGACCATCATCCTCACCAGCAGGTTTTCGTTTCCTTTTACTTTGTACTCAGGGGGACCACATGGCACTCAGCACAGGGACTAATGAACAGCATTATGTTCATGCCCCAGGGTGCTGGATTATATATCTGGTTTCATGGGTTAAAACAATTTTTTTCTCTGTATCATTGTATTTACTGTAATTTTTCTTAGTAAATTGTTACTCTGACTTGTAATCCCTCTTGAGTCGTGTTCATTTCTCCTATCAGTTTACCTTTAAACCACCGCAAACAGGCAAGATCACCTTCCTCAATCTGCTGGCAACACCCTTCCTGATGCAGCCGAGGACACCATCAGCCTTGTTGGTGGTAAGGGTACATTGCTGGTTTATGATCAACTTGGTGTCGACCAGGATTCCCAGGTCATTTCCTGTCAAGTTGTTTTCCAGCTGGACAGCCCCAGCCTGTCCTGCCTGGGTTAATCCTCCCCAAGGGCAAGACTTTGCACTTCTGTGGAGTGAACCTCAAGATGTTCCTGACAGTCCATTTCTCCAGCCTTCCATACTGTGGCGCAAACATCTGGTACATCAGCCACTCCACCTAGTTTTGTGTCGCCCCTGACCCACCTCACCTGCAGGGGAAGCCATTGACCACAGCCAAAGCTGGGGTCCAGCCTTCAGTCCTACTCCCAGCTCTGCCATAGGAAGCAGACAGGTGCCAGCAACCCCAGGTCTCACTGCTGCTCAGGCTATCTCCAAGCAGCACTCCTGGTGCAGAGATGGCTGGAGGTGACTGTCCTCCAGAAGGTCATGTCCCTGGTACACCAGTGACTATATATTTTTGCCCTGCATAACTTGAACCATTTAAATCCTGCTAGCACTGCACAGCATGTGGATAAAGGCTGTTTGTGCAATTATCTTTCCATAACCTAATTCTGCAGAACGTGGTTCTCATCTACATCGTGTCTCCTTTCCACCGCTCTGACATTGCAAAAAGGGCCAGGCAGTTAAATCCACCTCAAGAATCTTTGAACAAGAAAATATAGCAAAATAAGTGAAAATGAGTCATATAGCCTTCCAGAAGTCTGTATGTCCTTTAATGGTGACAGTTGTTCCTTGTTCTTTCTTCTCACACATTCCTTTTGTGATTTCTTTTTTTCATCCTAGCTGATCTCATATCACTCCTGACAAGCTTTCTGCTTATAAGGCAGGTGATGCAAATTTAGAAATGCATCCTTCCAAAATTTGTCACAGTCCAATTCTTTCACTCTGTTTTCCATTTCAAACCCAAAATACCTCTAATTTCAGGAGCTTAATAGTCTCTGATGATTAGGGTATGACAGACCAGGAAAACTGATGTATTTTTTTGTCCTGACATCTTATTCCATTCTCATTAAGAACAACGATCAAATCGCCATGAAATACATCATTTGATATTCAGGCTTCACTGTCTTTAATATAGTAATATTGAAATGCTTTACAATAATTTCTAAGTCTTTATTTTCCATTGAATAACACGGGCCTCATATTAAAGAGTTTCAAGTGTATTTGAGAGACGAAAGGTGACAGAACTGGTAATTACCTCATTTCTCATTAAAGATGACTTGGTACCCCAGGGACCTATATTAGAATAAATATTCTATCTCCTGTTTATTAACCTTTGTTCTTGAAAATGGTGAATGAGTGCTGATAAAGCTATCGTTACTGTGACTGCCTCAGGAGCTGCCTCTCCAGCTCCTAATGTGATTTGGAGTCACCTTACCAAAACCAAATAGAACTTGACTATATTATGCTCTGGACTATCTGTATTTATAACACTTACTTTAAACCTAAATATACAGGCAATATCAGCTGAAGTTTCACTATATAATATGAGTGAAACCTACTATATAACACTTGCATAGTTTTATATATGCTAAGGTAGTATATATAAAACATATAGCATATATATACATGACACATATAAGATTCATAGCACATATAATAGATATATATACACACATATATATACACATATACATATAGAGATATAGATATAGATACATGCTTTAGTGAATCAAGTGCAGAAATAGATGGAGTCCCTAAGTTACCCTGGATAATGTTTATTTTGGAGGGTGAGCTCTCTTTCAGAAATGAACACAAACCTTCATACGTTGTATGAGAACTGTCAGCTGTCTTGTTTCCAACAGAAGCCAGAACATGTTGCTTCAAAAGGAAGTTCCCCAAATCCTAAATTTGGCTGCTATAGAGCAACTTATTTGCTTATATCCAAGACATAAGTCCTGAAACAGAGAGTTATACTACGTCAATATCTGATCATTTTAAATCTGGCAATTTCCCCTTAAGGTCAGCACTAAGGAAATATTATTACTTTGACTGCAGAACCTTAAAAGAAACAGAACAAACAATGAGGAAATAAAATAAGCATTGATTTAATAATAAAACAGGACCATGCCTTGATGGAGAACAATCAGCTGTGGAATATCTGAGTGGTACCATGTAATTTTGTACCAGCTTGGTACAATTCAGTCCAGCAAGTATAAGAAACAAGGTAACTAAAATCAAAGGGAGTAAGCTCTCAATGGGCTCAGTCACCATATTCAGTGTAAAGTAACTCAGTAACATTTATTATACTTGTGCATATTAATATTTTTGGGATCAGGGATCAGACAGCAAAAAAAATGTTCCTTCACAGTTCTAGCATATTTTTCTTTGCATAAAACTTCAATTTATTTTTTTCAATCCAAAAAAGTGACAAATTGGATGCCCTGTAATGATTTCAAAACTATCAAAAAGAATTAGGGCTGAATTCAAACATCCTGCTATGGATGCCTGTCATGGACACTAAAATTATTTTAGTCATTGCCTATCTAATAACCCATGACCATGGACACCAGACTGTGGATGTTCTGAATCACTCGATTTTCTAAACAGTGCATGGAGGGATGGATAGAATATGGTTGTCAAATGCTCAGCCTCTACCAGCACTAATGGATCTGAGCAACAGCAAGTTTTCACTGGCATTAAAAAATCTCTGCAGAAAAAAAGCCTGGCATTTATATAGCCTTTTTATTTTTTGCTATAAAGATCCCCAAGAATGATGACAACGATTTTTTATAAGAACTGGAAGATATACTTAAAAGTCAGCTACACTGATTGCTTTGTTACCTTTTAACTTCCCTGTCTGATGGTCACACTGACATGTTTGACACTTTATTTAGTGGGGATTGGTATTAATATCTTCTTGGCTAGACATTTGACACCTACATCACCTTATTATTTTCCTATGCATCTCCTCCAAGGGCTGATACATTTCAGAAGCATTTGTTGCAAGTAGAACCAACTGGAGCACAAAACGACAGATGAGAACATAAAGACTTCTGGCTCTCCTTTATCCATCTCAGTGCTCATAAGTAATACAGGAAGCCATGCCATGGGCAGGTAACCAGGACAGTTGCTGAAGTCCCTCAAAATTATACATGTTATTGAGTCTAGAAGGGAGTACTCAGCTGTCCTCATTTACTTACTAACTGAAATTACACAATGTGAATCAAAACTCAACCAATCCTACATTTCTCTGCCTGAGAGCCCTAGCCAATTATTTCAGGCTGTGGAATCCGTTTTACTGTATATGACAGGTATACAACTGAAATGTGCTCAGTATGATTTCAAATGAAAAAAACAATACAGTGGGAAATATGGGGCATGAGAAGAAAGTCCATGTCTCATCTTTTATAGATGAACATTTCAGCTATGGGCTAAAAAGTCTTTATCAAGCTCAGGGAATAGTTTACAGTTCCATGATATGCTGAGTGAGCAGCTTTGACAGGTGAGATCTTACATAAATGGTACAGCAGGATCAGTCCAATCAGTCATTGATACTCAAGGAACAAGGTCCTGCTCTTCAGCACCTTTGTCTTTCCTTTTTTCTCCCCTTCCAGAAGAAAGTAAACCAACAAAACCAGAGTGAATGTCTTCTGCTTTGTGAATCATAGCAGTGTGTTGTGTGGACAGAAAGCCATCAGAGCTGGCATGGAGAAGAGGGCAGGACTACACGGCTGGCACAGCAGAGCCACACCTGTCTCTGAGTCTTCAGATGATTGCAGTGAGCCAGCCTTATGTCTAGGAAGAGTCCTGTCTTAGATACCTGTGCTGGTTTAAAGGTAAACCAGCAGGAGAAATGAACTCAACACAAAAGAGATTATCAATCAGAGTTATCATTTAATAAAAATATTACAATAAATGCAATGATACAAAGAGAAATTGGTTTTAACCCACAAAACCCAGAAGTATAACCCAGCACCCTGGGACACAAACATGAATGGTATTCATTAGCCCCTGTGCTGAGCCCCACATGGTTCCCCTGAGTCCAAAATAAAAGGAAAGGAAAAACCTGTTGGTGCAGATGATGGTCACAGTCTGGTCGAGAGTGGTGGTCTCCTCCTGTTGAGGTTCTGATCTTCCCCTGATCTGAAGAGTGGCTCCAGAAGTCTCCAAACCACAAGATTATATCCCCTCAGGTCCAGGTGGGAATGCCCAGTACCTCCTCCAGGGCGGGGAGTTCCACAATGGGTGATCTCACTCCGTGAGTCATGGGATATTTCTGGAATCGTTGATGGCCCATTAGCAGACATGATCCTTCAGGCTGGGTGTGAAGGTGCTAACAACTCCCTGGAGGAGAGTTAGCAAATCTGTTATCTCACAGGCTTCTTTAAGACCCAGCTTGCAGCCTGAGGGGTCAGGTGTGCCCTGGGCAGCTGCTGCAAATGGTCCATTAACAGTTCATGAGAAATTATGTAGAGGGTGTAGAATACGCAGCTTTGGTTACACTCACATGGTAATAAACTGGCCCCAGCTGCTGAACTAGGACAATACCCCACATCCTGGTGATGAGTCTATTCATCACACACCAATGGTAAACCTCCTCAGACAAAGGTAGGCTCTGATTCTGTGACTCCTACAGTCCAGGTAAGAGCCCCACTGGCTTGGTCATCATTTGAAACTGAAACCTGCACATCTCCACTCCTATTAAAAAGTAACCCTGATGTTCAACATGTGTTTTTTTTCCCTGAAAAAAACCCCAAAAAACAAACACCAAAGAACACAGTGCTTAACTCTGGGAAAGGGTTCAGAGTTGCTAAGACACAGGGACCTGTCTCACAAGCACCTCCTGCTTGCCAGCTTAGATGGCTGCTCGCATTTTTCCCATCCCTGTGACTCCCAGGGATGTAAACTGGTAGGGCTGTGCACAGCATGGGCTTGATAATTCCACTGGGCTGTTCCACCAGTCCCGCATGCTGCAGCATCTCACTTTCATTTGTCAAGCTTGCTTTCAGTGTGCTCTCAGCCTTAAAATGGTTGCTAGGGAGTGTTGCTTTTTGCCAGGGAAAACAAAAAGAGGAATGTGGAAAAAAACTGGGCAAATACTTAAGGGCATGCTTTATTACATCTATGCCTTTGTTACTTTGCATAGGAAATGGCAGCAGTAATTCCCTTTGCTGCTTTATGACTTAAAAGCCAGAGTAAGGTGCTAGCAAATGTTCTGACATGATTGCTTGTAAACTACAAACCCCAGCAAACCATGAGCTGCTCATGAGCAAAGAAAGAAATGAGGATAACCTCACTCTAACACAGAAGTTCAGTCTTTCAGAGGGGAATAAAAATACAGCATGATTCAAAGGCATGGGTGACAAATTCCCTCAGGACCACTGAGATCCAGGTATGCTCATCAACGTCCTGCAAAGAGCCTCCATGGCGATTCCTAACTGCAGGAAGAGGTGGCTCATCACCTCTAAGTGCCCCCAGCCCCAGTTGCCTATTAAGGCTGTGGCAGCCTTCAGCAAGAAATGTCTTGTTTTTAACCAAGTTCTTTAACTCCACTTGGGTTAAAGCAAAATCCAAGTGAAAAATTTATTCACAGCATCCAAAATAGACACTGTAACAAAGGGGCTTAAGGCATAATAAAGAAGGCTATACTTAGCCTGCTTATTAGAAAAAGTATAAAAGATTCTTTTTACTCTGTATCCTACACATTTGCTGAGAGTACTGTCCTGACTGGGGCACTGTCTCCCTGTGTGCCATGTGTCACAGCCTGCACTCGGTACAGAAATACCTTTCCCCCACACCAGCATCTGTAACTACTCTCATTTCCAGGGGCTCTGAGTAGATTTAGTTTTTCCTCTTGGAAGTTTCTTTCTTTCCATCTGAAACTTACTTCCTTCTAACTTACTCAGCAGATGATCTTGACACTTCTCCAGTTAAATTAAGAAAGTCTCACTTCTCTGGAGATGCAAATGTCACTTTGTCAGAGCAGCTGTCATCCCCTGTACTTTACTAGCCAACAAGCACCTTCTTGACTGAGTGCCACTTTACCTGCGGAACCTCTCCTTCCTTGCTCTGGTGACTCAATTGCTTTTAATACGAAGGTGTCTCCAGGCACTGAAGTTTGTATTTAAAATCAGCTAGAACATTCATAAACACCCTTGGCACAAACATCCAATGCAACAAGTGAACACACTCATTATCATCTCTTGAATGAGATGGTAATGCTGGGCTTAAGGCAACTGAAGGAGACAGAGAGGAAAAGCTTTTTTCCAAACATGCCACGAAAATATCATAAAGTACTGACAACAGAACAGCCTTTGGCACCCGTAACAGATATTTTCCTGAGAAATGTCATATTTTCAATCCACATTAGCTCTCTGTGGAACAAGAGGCAAATACAAATAGCAATTGAAGGGGAAAGTCCAAGGTATTTTGCATGTACATTTGGATAAGGGTCAATTTTATTTCAAGAGTCTGCTCCTGGAATGACCTGTTTTCTTTAAGGCTTTCTATATGTTTTGGGGCAGGATGACAAGTGAATGACAGTGGAGCTGACAGCTCTATTAACTGCAGAAAAAAAGATGGGTGAAAGCTGTGTTGTACCACCTCTGGATAATGAGCTGGATTTTGAAATGCAGCCCACATTCTTGCAAGACAAACCACGATGTGACAGGTTAGTGGTAGATGACACAACACAAACTGAGGGCTTCTTTTATATCCAGGGCCTTTACTAACATATCTACTATATATAGTAACCTGCAATAGGCTTCCTGGACAAACCTGTGAGCAAGATGCTATGTGTGTAATCATCCCAGTGTTTTCCTCTGGCAGCACTCCATCTTAAAGTATCTATAGGTCAGGTTGCTTACTTCTTACCTTTCCTTTCCCACTTGCACCACAGCTCAGGGATCTGGAGTTAATGGCTGTAGGGATGAAGGGAGTGTTATTGTCCCAGTTTCTACTCCAGAATCTTTCTGCTGCCTCATTACAACTCATGAAAGGCAAGACAGGAGTCCCAGGAAGGACCCAAACTGTGTTCCTACACACTGGCATGCTGTAGGGATGGGGGCAGCTCCATGTGTAAAGGCATTAGTGTGTGATGATCAAATGCATTTATATCACAGAGTCCAAGTCAAGAGTGGTGTTTGCCCACAGCCAGGAAGCTCTCTGTTTGGGAATTACTGGTATTCAGTGCATTCAAACCAGCATTGGTTTTTCCCCTACTAAAACATGCACTTGAATCATAACAAGCTATCCAGACTTGGATAGCTGTTGTAAAAATGTGCTTCTTCCCAGCCCTTCCAAATAAATTCTTAACTGGAGAAATTTCTTCCCGTGTCATCCCTTGATTTTGCCTGAGAAAAAAATTTGGAAATAAGGATTGAAGAGAGAGGTGAAAAAAATATAAAGAGTGCACAAAACCCCAAAACATCAACATTTTTGTTTATGTTCTGAGGTGGTATTGAAAACATGATTTACTGAGGGGGAGGGAGGGGGAAAGTGAAAAATAACAGAGAATTAACATATTCTAAGACATACTTAGGCTATTGCTTTAGTGGAAAAACAGGAATTGGTTTTGGTTTTGTTTTGGGGTTTTTTTGTGTGGAAAGGTATTTAACTTCTTTTATTAGGTATTTAATATATGGCAAAAATCAAGCAGGGATTAGAAAAGGTCTTTCTATTATGTGGAAGCATAGAGACAGACACACAATAGGCATGGGGACAATATTCTTTGCCTTATTCCTCACTTAAATTCTTGTCAGTGCTGCAAAAAAGCAAAAATGCTTGTAGGATTCTTCACATTTTTTCATGTAAGATCTCTCAGCAGCTGTCCTTTCCCTGCATTAACACAATTCCCAACATATTAAATAATAATAAAAAAAGTTATTTCCATTGTTTATCTTGTAACTGAAGTCCAAAAGACACAGAAGGGCCTCCATTTGTGAAATGGTGAAAATAAAATCAATGGCGAAACAGGAGGTGCTACTGGTTACCTTTCAACTGTTCTCTTATTGGATGTACTAAATATACTTCTCAAAACTTACTTTCAGATGGAATTGCTGTATCTCTGCTGAGAAAGAGTGAATAAAATGCACGTAAGTCCAAGAAGGGCAGATACAAAAAGTGTTCCATGGGAGTAAAGACTGACAAGAAATTCAGAAACTGCAAGACATTAATATGCATTGATTTAATTAGCCAGCCTAACATCATTTATCATGCTAACCACAAGAGATGTGCCCATAACAGCTAGTGCTTGAAGGTGACACTCACATGTAACATATCTACTACACAAATGTCCAGCTGTAAAGATCTGTTTTACTTAGGCTTGGAAAGAAGTCATTGAAAGACAATTTTGAGAAGCCTCTGAGTAACACAGTGCTATATGTTGTAATCAGGTCCATTCAATAATAATTTAGAGTTTCTGGGTTCCCAGTGTTTAGTGGAATCAAATGTGGCAGGTAAACAATAAGGACTAACTTACAGAGTGTTATCTATAATAGGGTCAGAATCATCAAGTTTCAGGACATTTTATTGTTTTATGACAGCACATCCATGACTGTCAGTCTTTTCTCCCTACCGTCTCTGCCTGTTCATTATTCAGGAAAGAACTTAAATAATGATGAGGTTCTGAAAGAATTCTCAGTAGTAAAAAGCTTCATAAGGGCTCATTTATGGTCTCAGCTACATAGGGGTAAGACTCAAGTACACTGATGAAGTGAAAAGAGTTCCTGGGGAAAAATGCCGGCATAAATGAGAGCTTAATTTGGCCTCAAATTAGAAACCATTTGTCAGCTAGGGGCTCGGATATCCAACAGCATTCAGTGCTGCCCCTCTGACACTGGATAGTTTTCTAATTGGAATTTCCTTACCTTATTGTGAAATTAATAATATTTTTAAAATTAAATTGTTAATGTTTTTTCTTTTTTATTTGCTGACTTACAAAGCTTGTGGAAAGTGTTTTGCAACTGCTCATGTTTGTTTAAGTTTTTAAGCAGGGCTTGGATTCATTACCCTTTCCTTAGCATGTGTTTCTTTAATTTAAACTCCTGTTTTTAAAAAGACATAATAGGATCCATGTTTAATAATTTCCTTGTCCTCTCTTCCCAGCAGGAAGAGTTAGAAAGGCACCCCTCAGGAGCACATACCTTCCATACCTTCTATGTGCTGGCCTGGAAGCTCAGCTTTACCTCTGATTGCATGAAACCTTGACCAGGGGACTTCAGATTTACTGCAACGACCAGAAACTGTGCAAAACAAAAGCCCACCTGCATTCCAGGGGGTGGGAAAGTGTTCAGCACCAACACCTACATGAGCGACAATCCTCAGGAGGTTGGACTCATTTGCAGCAACTTCTGCTCACAGACCTTTTAGATGCCTGACTTGAACAAAGATGTTGGAAATTAGAACTCACTCACAACTTTTTCAGTGGGTTTACTTCTGCTGTATTTAAGGTGCCTTTGAAGTTGTTACAGGGAGAGTCAGTCTGTCACAGAGAGAAGGGGCTGTTATGCTGTTTGGCTCCGCTACATGCAGAACATGGACAGCATTGCTTTCAGAGGTTAGAAAGCTACGTTCCTACTGAGGAAAGAGATACAGGCTGCACAGACATCAGAGTATTAGCATGCTGCATTAAAGCATGAAAGGAAAAAGCCTGGAGAGTAGGGGTTTAGTAAGAATGCAGCCAGACATCAGGGCTCACTGGAAGAGTTCAGCTTTTAGCTTTTTAGCCTGTTTGGTGTAATATTTGCTGTTGGACACTGCCTTACTCTTCAAGTGCTGTTTCTCTTGCTGGGTACTCTAGTAGCAAAGGAACATCAGCAAGTATGTGACATTTTGTCTGATACCATCTATATGAGGGGCAGGACATTTCTCTGCCTGCACCTCTGTTAAACCTTCCTATATTACATACCCTTCCTAATGACCTGTAGGATGCTCAGCCCAACTAATATTATGAAACTCAGATTATACAAAAATAGCACATACTTGAGAAGCCTGCTCTTACGCTTCAGTCAGTGGTAACAAGGACAGACAGCATCCCTCATAGGTCTTAGCAGCTGCCTGTAAAAGAAGGGACATCCCTGACAACTTATCTGAGCATCTCAAGTGCAGGTTTTCTGCTTTGGAAAAGGAGTCTCCTAGAATACCTTGCAAAGACATGATTGTTACCCTTTTTGCAAAGCAAATGTTAGATCTGGATGTTAGACTGGAGTTACATTTTGAAGGCTAATCCTTGCTCATTTTATGAGGCAGGAAATTCTAAATCTGTGATCAAAGGAACACACATACTGTGTAGCCCATTTAACTTGTTTTTCAAACAGATGGATTAGGACAAAAAGAGCAGTGCACATTTTAACAAGACTGGATATAATATTAATAACAACTCTGTGAGATGATAAATAAGCTGCTGCAGTTTAATAAAAAGCAGAATTTCCTAGGCTCGCATAAACTATTGGCTCATTGACTAAAATAGACCTGCTGTCTCTGTTTGCTGTAGAAGCCCAGATACTTTGCTGATCTCAAAAAAAGAACAATTGCAACTACAATAAACACCCTGGGATCGTGAAGAACATGGGAAGATATCAGCTATTAAACAGCATAGAAATAACACAGCAATGAAACTAATAAATAAATACAAACAAGTTTAAGGCATCCCCTTTAGAAACACTATCCTATGGGTTAAGGATCTGAAGATTTAGCTTTTAACAGTTCTGGCATACAAGGAACCCATATGAGCACTTACCCATCTCCCCTGTGTAAGTGCTTCAGTTCTTGTTCCTGGCTACATAAATCACAGGCAGGATAAGCACATTACGAGTAAAGAGAAGGAAATAATATGATCTCCTAGTAGACCCTGGGAGCAGCAGCTTTTCACTTATGTGCCTACATGCCACACAACTATTATTATGGAAGAAGATACACCTTCCTTTAGAAACAGTCTGTAGTAAGACCATATTTTATCTACTAAATCCTTAACTATTTACCCTAAAATTCACAGTCTTTTAACACCTTTCTCCTTATAACATCTCTTTCAAGACTAGACTGCTTTTCTGCTTTCCTCCGATTTTGTAAGCACAGATGAAAGACAAAGCTAGAGACAGGTACAGATGTACAAAAAAAGAACTAAGTGTCCAAATCCCAGAGTGCCAGCCACAAAGCCCTAGGATATCCAGTTACACTGGGCAGAAGCCATAGTGCTGAAAGATGGGGAAAGTCTCTGTTCTGATATAATTTGACAATGAAGAAGGGTTGACAGAGTCCTGACTTGTAACAACTCCCTCAGGATGGTGGATACACCTGAAAGTGGGAGACAAACAGATTATACAACATTGACCATGTTGTCCAAATTCTGTGATCACAAATCAGTTTTCTGTTGACAAGACTCATTTTTCATGGCAGCATCTTTGTCTCCAAGCCTTTGCCAAACAGTTATAACTTCATCAGTGCATTTGGGAATACATTTAACAAAATTGCCTTTTGCAGAAGTCAGCAATGCAATACTGAAAAACAACACCACAGAGGGAAGGAGAAACACTATCTAGAAAAACTAGTGAATATGGACCTCAGTTTTCTACTAAAATGCCCTGGTGCATTGTTACTTGCCTATTATTCTATTTAGGAATTACAAGAAAATTACATTACCAGAATTTCGCAATGTGTGCAACACCATTAGAAGGGTAAAAAGTCCAGACTGTGCTTTATTATCAACAAATTATGTCAGTAGTAAGACTGTTCTAATGTTACCTTTGATCTGGAATTCTTCATGAAATCAGATGCACAAGATACTGTTATTTCAAGTAGAAAGCCCAGTCTCTGCAGGTGCACTGGAGGCTGTGTCTAAACATATATCAATATTCCTTAATGCTTTCCTCTAAATAATAAAAAACATTTTCATATGTCATCAAAAAATTAAAACCATGTTTAGATTATGTGACAAAAAACTTCATGGCAGAAAATACCAAATGCAGATTTGCATGTGTCCTTTAGTGCATTACTGTATCATCTTTGATTAGAGTATCATTTTAGGCAGGTAAATGCCACCCTGACACCTGATCTCGTCAGATCTCAGAAGCTGATCAAGGTCAGCCCCAGTTAGTACTTGGATGGGAACTCTCCTGGGAATATCAGGGGCTGTAGGTTCTAGTCCTGAGGACTTCACTGGCACTGTCCAAGCTCACTCGGCCGTGGCAGATGGACCTTAGGAGTTAAAGGGTGGAGCCAGTTTCATGCACGCTGTGCCTCACCTAAAAAATCCACTGTGCAGGCTCGAAGGACACACCCACATGGGGAGAGCCCTTCCCAAATCTTCATTCGCGAAGCCTGGCCATGATAATGATGAAGAGAGTATCATATTAAATTAATAACTAATAATAGCTCGGGTTACCCTCTGCAGCTGTACATACGACATTCCTGTGCATTTGTTGGGCATTCATTAGGGTAACAAAGATCATTGTGTGTTATAACACATAAACCACATTGCTAATCAGACAAAGATTACTGCAGACATTGCTCATTCATCAGTCCTTCCCCTCATAAAGCCAGGGCACTAGCATTAGCAAGCTTATGTTTGAACAATGCTAACTTGACATGAACTGCTACTTGAAATGGACTTAAGCAAGACAAAACATTTCTACTTGGTGGTGGTAGGCAGAGGAATTCAGAACATCATGGTGACAGACCAACCAGCCTTTGGCTGGTCAGTGTAGCCTGTATTTTAGAAACAACAGTGACAGGGTGAAAATCATGCAGTGTATATTCAGTATTTTTAAATGCATTTTGATGATTAAAAGGTTCCTTCCAACTAGACTTCAATAAAATATGTCAGTGACCTAGCACTGGCTGTCTGTGCTGCTGTCTCATGGAGATTTGAATCAAGTCCATGATCCCAAAGTCCTTTCTTCAGGGTACCTGAAAACCTGGGCTCAGGATAGCTATACACTTCCCACAAGAGAAAAACTTTTCACAGTGGCCTCTTCACTTATGGAGGGCCTGTTCACAGAAACTGGACTGTGGCAAACCTAAACACCTTCCCCTCCCAGGAAAGACTCTGTCACTCTTCTAACAGAGTCACTAAGGAGGTCATACATTTAAAACAAGCAGGCAACCGCTCCATGCTCACCCCCAAAAGTTCAAGACAATAGGCATTTTGCACCTTCTTTCTGCAGAGGGAAAGGGTAGGTCACACTTGAGAGGTGCTACCGGTGTTACAGAATGCACAAAGCTGCTCTGACACAACAGTGATGGCAAACTCCCACCACACAGAATGACAGATCTGGAGAGTTCGTGGTTAAAAAGAACTTATATAGGATATAGTGCATTATTATTAGACCAGGATATAAATAACATTACGTATGGAAAAACCAAAGCACAGAACTGTCAGAGTTCTGTCAAGCATCTCTTTGAAAGTTTGTACACTCAGGCAGGAAAAGTTTGAATCTCCCAGGCCCCCTCTATAGCCACATAGCTATCAAAGCAGTAACATCAAGCATCCAAACTCAGAGCACCAACACTTTCCATTTACAATACTGGAATTTGACCAGTGCCTTGCTCCAACAACTATAATTTGATCTCAATTTATCGTCAGGCTGTGTTTGGTATTCACAGCAGAAGGGACAAAGTATAGTACTGTTTTTACAAGAGCATTTGGTGACTAGAATCATATTCTCTTTCTATGAAACATTAAGATTAGCAAATCACTTCAGAATGCAGTAGGGACAAAAAAAAATCAAATGAATCAGCAACAGAACATTAAATAAGAATGGAATAATTCACAATTTTTCCCTAATAGTTGTAGCATATAATACACCAACACCTGTTTGCCACAGAATGGGGGGACTCCATTCACGACAACACTTTTCTTACACATATGTCCAGGAACACATATGGCACAGTGAGTGTCAATAACAGCTGAAGGGATGACTCTGCTTGGTAGATCAGGACCGGCACAGGGCTCAGGATGACAGCATTGAGATCCTGACTCCTGCTGAGATCTGAAATGAACTTCCAAGGTTCAAATTCTCAGCAGAAACCAGAAAGGGAAGTAACTGGCTTAGGAATAGTAGTTCTGCCTATAAGCTGATCTTATTAAACATTTTCAGTAGTGACCATAGCACAGTGACACGGTCCACTAGAAATGTTTTAAGAACATTTACTGATGTGACAGTCAGAATGATCATAAATAAAGATGAGGATCAGGAAAACTAAGGAAAGGATCAAGCACACAAAGCATGAGGTCATGCACTTATGAAATAATCGGATTTTTCTGCCAGAGAATAATGGCATTCTTTGGGTCTCCACAGCTGGAAATGGAAGAGCTGGAGTGTTTGCTATGAATCACCAGTGTGCTGCAGACTTGAAAAAACCCCCAAAACACTAACTAATGCATGAAGTGAGGTGTTCCCAAAAGAAATAGGAAAGTATTAATGCCTCTTTGCTAAAATGCACACTTTGTGCACAGTTTGCTCACTCCTGAACAAGGTAGATTAATTCAAATGGGCACAGGCAAAGAATTTGGTAGAAGCTGTCTGTCTTTGGGAAAGACATTATTAATAAAATTAACATTGAGGAGATAAGATTGTTCCCAAAGCATAGAATAAGGTTTAAGAACCTAGGAAGAAAGTTACCTATATTACAGAATGCTGTTGGCACAACAGCAAATCAGTGGAAATTAGCCAGGAATGCACTTATCCCAGAAATTAGAAGATTCCTATCAGAAGAGTGAAACTCTGGGTTATGTTTCCAATAAGGATACTAGGACAGAAAACCCCCCACCCTTCCAAAATGATTTAATTTAGGGTGGATCAGGATATGAAAGTAGTCATATGAGAGAAAACCATGTGGAGAAGTGCCAGTTGTAATTGGAGATTGGGTTTAAGGGATTGGAAAGTCTTACAGGTTCTGAAATCCAGCTCTTTTGAAAATGCTTTAAAATTATTTTCTATGGTCAAAATAAAAATTATCAATGCTAATAATGTAACACCTGACTAGTAGAGTAAGAGACAAAACTCCAGTCTAAAATGTGAAATGGTACACTGCAAAACAAATGTGAGCCCATATAAGGTGTTTTTTACTTACTAGTCTTCTGGTAACTATAATAACAAACTGCAACTAGTTTCTACTTCAAACCAAAATTTTCTAAATTTGGGGAAATTTGTGTAAATGGTCATTCTTGCTGATCAAGTGTCAAAATCTAGAAAAGGAGGAAGGTAAAGATTTTAACACATACACTAATAAATCCACGGGTAATCAGAAATATTTGCAAACTAAATCAGCATTACTGTACGACAAGATATTCTTTTGAGTTCATGTTACCATTGAAAAAACCAACAGGCCAGAAAATATGTTTTCATTCACAAATTATGATGCTGATTTCAAAATCCCCAGCTTAACAAGATGGCTCTTTATATGCCTGTTACAATCTAAAAAGCACTTGTAAGGACAGAAAAAATGTTTCCTTCAGGCATGTTGTTAATATATTTTCCCCTCTAAGCATCTTACAGAGGCCTCTGTTGCTCTATGTTCCCTGTCTTCTGTGGGGCTTGCTCATGCCTTGTTTACTCACCTACGTGGAGAACTGCCTGAGCTGCCTGAGCTGTGCTTGCTGGATCAGAACAGACACTGCTCTTTGTACTCTTGAGATAAGAGGCTGCAACAGTCAAGCTATTTTTGTGCATCTCAACCACAAAATATGATCTCAATAATTACTGTGAATCAACTAAAACAGCAACTCATATCTTCTTCCCAATAGCCATAAATTTTAAAGGCACTCTTAATTTAGTGCATTTTCATCTTGCTTCACGTGTTTGAGAATATTTATTCCAACAGTTTCACAAAAACTCTTTACAGCAACAAAGCACAAGCTGTAAATTGTCCCATACCTCCATCTTCTTTCAAAGCTCAAAGGACTGTTCTTGCCCTTTTCATTTTATGTCCACATAAATCAATGTCTGGTAAAGGACAAGTCAAGTAATCTGAGCAAACAGCCTACACTAACTATACAACTGGATTATTGCATGTTTTGCTTCCCATTATTCACAGATAGAAACTAGAAACTTGTGACAAAGTTGACAAAGAAGTTGAGAGCAGAGCTGCTGCATCATGGATATACTCAGTAAGCCTATTAATCTAGGACTACATCATTCAGAGCTGATAGAGCACTGATTGAATTTCTTTCTCCTATTTTACAGCCCATGTCCTTCCTCTGCATTTTCACTCATGAGCTGTGCTGAGACCTCCCATTAGGATGGCACAATGATGGCAATTGACTCCATGTATGTCCAGATGTGGTCTCAGGCCTTTCTCAGACATAGTCAGCCCCGTTTCTGTATGTGTGCCAACTCAATTCTGTGTTCTGGGCTGGGACTGATAGGAGAAGACAAGAGACTTCATCTCCCTCCCGATACACTGAACATTGTTGGCTAATGTAAACTGGCAATGGCTCCATTAGATTGGGACAGCTACATCACCTTTATTGTACTTGATGGTCTGCCCTTCATCTGTGTAACTCAGTTTATGGCCACACAGGGACTTTTTTCCCAGCAGCACTGCTGAGAAAATGACCTTGTTGCTGGTAGGAGAGTCATGCCCCTTATGATATAGTAATAGTTTTAAAAGTGAGGAAACACATGTAGGCTAAAAGACAAGATGGCCAGCCCATTGCGGTTGTAATTACCTGGTGTCAGTAATGGAGGTGTAAAGTCTGTTTCACAAGTCCCTGGTGGAGCTGCCAGTGACACAAACACATGGTGGAGCCCATCTGCAGCTCTGCCATTCTGACTGCACTACAGAGAACCCAGTTATCACAAAATATAAATACTAAAATGCTCTGCAACCTTGAGGAAGTGATTAAAAGGACATAAGATAAACTGATGTTTTATATTTTGAAATAAACAGTCTTCTACTGTTTACACTGATAAATTGATACACATTTATATAATCACTGAATATAATTAGGTATAAGAAATATCTACCACTAGAACACAGACGTGTACAATCCATGTGTAAGATGACTGGATGGCAATGATGCATGTGGTAGTGAGACCATAGCGTTACTGCCATGTTTAAGAGAACACAGCTGAACACACAGAACCACAGAACTATGGGATCTCAACACAGCTATTGCTGTCCACAGTAAGAAAAACACCGTACTTTAACATCATAATCAGGCATTGGAAGACACAAATCTTGCTATTGAGCCATTTGCATGTGGACCTGCAGAATTCCTGATATTCTGTGAACATCACTGAATGCCCCATGATGTCTCCTGTGAGGCAATACAGCACACTCTGAGTTGATAAACCAAAGCAGTTTCAAAAGACAGAGTTGCTCAATGGAGGTAAGCTAAAACTTGCCCTTCAACTCACAGCTAAGACCAGTATGGCCCTCTGATTAATTCATTTATTATTATTATTGTTCAGTTTATCCTAACCTACTCTAGCAGGGATTTTAAAAAGCCACACTAATTTTGGAATCAAAATAACCCCACTGGGACTCAGTTTGGTATGCCAATTTAACTATCCCAGTTAAATGGTCAAACTTGTTTAAAAGAAGTAGCAAGCCCTACACAAGTACAATTGCCCTGTGACCCGTTAATGACAGAAACAAAATTGTTGCCTGTTGTTGCTCATGGTGATTATGGCACTGGTCTGCCAGATAGGCATGTTTTCTGCACCACACCAACAGCCAGTTTTATAATCCAATGGCATATTTAGAATTAAAGCCATAAATTTTAGTATCTTCTTGGTGCAATACACTTGTTAGTAACCGCACATTAGGAAAGGATGCACATCTGTCTCAGTTAATGCAAGTTGGAGATTTCTTAATGTCATTGTTGATTAATTATTATTACTTCAGGACTAACACCACACTTGGCATTACAGAAAGCAAAAATTAAGGCACTTTTTGCAGTGAAGAATGTAGACTGTAACAAACAAAAAATGCTGGGGAGAGAGGGCAAACAATAAGAAGGAACAAACATTTTGTAAGAGCCAACACCTGTCTTGGTGCATGCTTTTCCATACTGTCTGCACACTTCAAAACTAAACAAGCTTTCTGCTATGGATGTATCCAAACATGGTATTTAGACTAACTCTAGATGCAAAGAAAATAACACAGTAACTATGCTTTGTACTTACACTACTTCTCCAAATGCTGATGCCAACAAGCAAAGAGCAAAATTAAATATCATGCTATTCAACAGAGAGAAATGGAGGCAGGAGCAGAGATAGGCAAAGATCAAGGCAGAAGCCTTGAGGGGAACTTGACAGTTTTTCTGAACCTATGTCCATTTTTTATGAGTCCATGGTTCACTGCAAAGATAAAAAAGGCCAAGTTTTGCTTTTATAAAGAAGTTAGAATGCAAGAAAGTGTCAGATGAAGCTGTCACATCTCAAATTCACTACTCACTCAGTAGGAAAGGTGACATAACGAATAGAAGCATGGAGGGGGAAAAGCCAATAAACTTGTCTTCAGAAACAGGAATATTGACTAATGTATTTCCTGGTACCCGGGAAATCATAAGACCAGTTCTTTTCTGAACATGGCCAAAGAAATCTGTTTTCAAATGGAAACTCACCAAATACATATTATCCATTAGCAATTATATATTATCACATGTGGTCTGATATGTTCTCAATAATTTCAATACTTAAATGTCAGTGGAATTCTCAGAGGTAGAACCAAGGAAACGGAAACATGACACCAAGTGTGCCAATTTGACACCAAGTGTGTCAATTTGCCCTACCCCTTCTATAGACACAGACAGACAACTGTGGCCATTGGAAACCTGGGGAACAAAAATGTCCCCAAATTGGAGGGCAGCTTGAACAGAATTTTATTCTTTTGGGGGGGCAGATTTCACAAATTCTACTTCCAATTGTGGTGGACCAACCCTGGCCAGCAGCTAGGCACCCATCCAGTATGCTCATTCCTCCACCAGCATAGTGGGGCAGAGAACCAGGAAGAAAAAAGCAAGGAAACCTGTGGGTTGAAAGACTGTTTAATAATGTGAAGGAAAGAGGAAAAAGAACAACTAACCAAAAAAATAAAGAAACTAAGTAATCTAAATGCAGTCGTTCATCAAATTCCATGAGCAGACCAATGTTCTGCTGTTCTCTGAGCAACAAACACCTTGGTAGACACCCCTCTCTCCCTTTCTTCCTCTACCCCCAGTTTCACTGCTGTGCTTGATGCTGTATGGTACAGAATAACCCTCTGGCCAGTTCAGGTCAGCTGTCCCTGCCGTGTCTCCCCCCACTAATTTCTTGCCCACCTTCAGTGTGTTTACTGGGAGAGGTGGGCACAGGTGGGAAATGAGAGAAAGTTCAGCTATAGTCAAAACACTGGTGTGCTTCCAGCACTGTTGGTGCCACAAATCCAAACCACAGCACCATACACACTGCCGTGAAGAATGTTAACTAAACCCCAGGCAGATCCAGCTCACCAGTGTATAGTGTAAAAAAGAACAAGGAAAAGCTTTAAACATACATAGGCAGAGGACAAGCTGCCAAGAAATTTCATGTTTTAAGTGTACACACTGGGCTTGGCACTCTCTTCTCAGAATTTCCTTTCTGAGCCTGCTGCAGCACTGACACTGTGGTAGCATGATGGGAGCCATTAACTCCTTCAGGTGAGTGAGAGACCAGGCTGGACTGGGGTGATTTGTCTTTCTTCTCTGGAAGGCCACTGTCCCAAAATAATACTCCCAGTGGAATGTCTGCACTCATTATTCTGGAGCCATGTACGTTATCACAGAAGGATTAACTCTTTATGGCCACAATACCAAATGAGGCAGGACATGACAGAAATTGACCGTCAAAAGCCTCCATATTCCCTGACCTCCAAAGAGGCAAAACAATAAAACAGGTCATTTAAAGAGGCTGAAAAAGATTTTAAAGTTGGACTATTTTGGTGTGATATGAATTACTCCCCTCTGAATATTGCTCAGTCATCCTATGGAAAGCCGAAACTGTACAGAAATTAAACAGAACAAACAGTAAATTAATTTAGAAAAAACATTTTATTCATAAAATGAGTAAACATTGGTGCATAGACAAAATATTTGCAGCTAGATAATTTAGTCCCTAAATACAACATTCATAATAATTTTGTTCTCCTTCAATACTGAAAATGAAAATAACAACAGAAAAATGATATCTGGACTGGGAGCTGGGAGGCCTCAGCTACCTGTCTTTGGATGTGTAAACCTCAGGTGTCCCACACTTTGTAGGGTCACTTCTTACATTAGGATCATTTAATGAGTAAAGGGCATGTTAGGTTTCCTTGAAATTCAGAAATTTTCAAACTCATCTAACAAGAATATTCCCTCTAGAATTCACTTTCCCAAAATATTTTTGTTTTCCAAAAACGTAGCATCTTTTTATTGTAAGAGTTTAAAGATGGAGTTTGAACAAGCTGGCCTACATAAAAGCTCTCTCCTTTTATTTTTTTTTCTGTTTGGATACCTTTTCCTATGTATTTTGAGAACACAAGAATTGTCTTACCAGGTCAAATGATCTTTTCCAGTACCTAACTAACTGTTTTGCTAAGAGCAGTTATTTAAGGAGAACTGCAGCTAAGCGAGGCAGAAATGGGATAAAACACTGGAAGGGGCTGGGATATCTGGGGAAAGAGAGATGGTTGATATTAAAGGACCACCTCCTTCTAACTCATGAGCAGTCCGACCCTATGAGCAGGAAGTGAGGCAAAAATTCCAGGAGGTTTCTTTTCTCATCTCTGGCATATGAACTTAGGCCATCCTGTTCCCCTGGACAAGGGAAGGCAAAAAATTGGTGTCAATTAAGTAAGTAATCCACTCCAAAACAAAAAAATGGTAACAGTTTCCATGTCCCATGTAAATATGCTATGCTTCCATGGAAGGCAGCTGAGATCCACAGCAGAGAACAACAATTTAGAGCAGCTGTATTGACTTTCTACAAGTATCTTTCACCTCCAGCAGTTTCTGCAGGGTCAGCCCTCACACATTTGGCTCTCTTTTGAAGCTGAAGGAATTCCAAGTAACCATAAAACCTTGATTCTCCAAAACGTTATTAGTTTTAAAAAAACCTCACAAGCAGAAACAATATACATGATAAACACATAAGTTTTACAAAAACTAAAGTTTATGTTTTAAAGTTGGACCTCTAACTTCACCTAGAAAAGGAAAGAACTTACATTAGTACCCATGACATTAAATATTTTTAAGTATTTGCTACACGTCGTGAACTTTCCTAAGGACATACACACAGATAACAAACACTGATAAAGGTAGTATGAGATACAGAGAATTTGCTTTTGGCAATGAAGACATCATAATGGTCATCCCAGCTGGATGCTGGAGGATTGACAGGTAAGTCACACTTAGAATGACGTCTAAAAATGTACTGGATGCAAAACTCAACTCTGTCTTTGGCTTTGAAACACATTCAGATATGAAGAATATTCACCACACACCCATTTTCTTTTGGATTGCCAGTGGATTTTTTCTAGAAGTCACACCATTGGAAGTTATCTGTACTTATTTCTGCTGAAAATAAATTTGCGAATAGTTTTCAACTGTATCTGCATTCTTCACATCTTCAAAAATGCAACCTATAAAAGGAAGCAAAAACAATACTCTGATTAGTTTTTACAGTGCAGGCAAAACAAAGACGTTTCTCTGTACCAACAGAAATTATAAGTTATAATAATCTTTTTACTTAATAACACACTAATGCAATGAGAAAACAGAGACTATATTTGAGAGCAGTGTTACTTTCCCACCTAATATGTCTCCTAAAAATTCCCAAGCTTTCTTTTCCCAAGCTCAAGCACTGCAAATGTTGCTGAACTATATATAAAAACTTTTTTTCTGCAGAATAACAAAGCACAAGGTATTAATCTCATTTAACTTAAAAGGCTATCTGATGGTATTTTAAAATGACCTTAGATTAAATCTTTGACACATTCCCTGTTTTTTCTAAATATTAGTTTATTTGAACAGTGCTGTCACTATAAGTCAAATCCTGACTCCAAAGTCATGATGAAAAGTTCCAAGTCATAAAGAAAAATGCCTTACATTTTAAAAATGCCAGGGAAAAAAATCCTACCATAGGAAAGAAGACATATACTTGTATATGATCAGAAGACAGAAAACGAGGTACCTCTTCTCTTTAGTGGACTAAGTCAACTGTGTAACATCTACTTAGAGGGAAGGTGATCTATCAAATACAAGAGTCCTATAGGATTTCTGCTGTCCTAACTCATTTGTTCTTGGTCACGTGCATGCAGCAGTTTCTTCTGTATGGTTTTGGTTTTGTTTAGCCTTCTTCAGGATCTGCAGGATACTAACTCAGAAAGTTGTTAGCTGACTGGAAACAATCACACATACAGATTCTTATCTGCCAAGAAGATTGCTTCCATATTCTTTGCTGATCACAAAGACAGAAAAACAGATAGACAGGTGCCATCACAGAAGGCCACAAAAGAAAGAAATAAAAAAAAAAGGGAACTAAAAAAAGGAATATGTGATTACACAACTGTCTTCTGAAAATACATAATCTGTTTCTCCTACCCAATGAAAAACAGACAAAGAAAAAATATCTGAGATAAATACTTCCCCCTTTTCTCTCTCCAAGACTTTTCAACAGTCACCCAAGTGAGGATTCAAACTACCATCAATTACCACTTCGAATTTTCAGAGCTGACTCTCAATCACCACTCTACTTAATACTGTGACTAAAGAATGTCTGAAACATGATCAACCAGAAGGAATTGAATGAAAGCATAAAATATCCCTGAGTGTTCAGAACAGAAGGCAAAACAGAGTTAAGACATTCATTTTGGATTCTATGCCCAAAGTAGGTTTGAGCAAAAAAAAATACAGCAGTCTTTAACATATCTAAGAGCCTTCTCAGAGAATCAGTCGTACAAAGGGTTCATGACTAAATAACATGTCTACAAGGCATAAATGAGACATAATGATAACAATTCTTGGTTAAGAATAGAAAAAAAAATCATGCAATCTCACTTACTGAACACTCTTGCTAATCCAACACTAACAACAATAACCTATTAGAGAGTTGCAATGTTACTACATGGAAGGGTTTGCACAGATACCAACACTGAGATGCCTTAAAGCTTCCACATTTACAAATCACTTTTTTCTTCTTCTGAACTGGCACTAAAGGTCAGAAACCTGAATTTTCATATCTTATATTAAATATAAGGAAGAAATTCTTCATTGTGAGGGGGGTGAGACACTGGCACAGGTTGCCCAGAGAAGCTGTGGATGCCTCATCCCTGGAAGTGTTCAAAACCAGGTTGGACAGGGCTTTGAGTAACCTGGTCTAGGGCAAGGTGTCCCTGTCCATGACAGGGGGGTTGGAACCATTCAATCTTTCAGGTCTTTTTCAACCAAAACCATTCTATGATCTTATGATTCATGTGGAACATACATTTTCAGAAATGTCTGTAGGCGAAGCTGGCCAGCAAACAAATGGCTGGCCAGGGTCAAAGTCTGCCTGCTTTCCCATGAAAATCTCATCATTCTGACATATTTCCACTAAGTGTTTTCATTCAGCTCCATCAGCATATTCCAACAAGTAAGTTGCTACCTCAAAAGCATTTCTGGCAGCTCAACAAAGGAGTGTTGTAAAAGCTAAGGACTACTCATCATGTAGGGAAATTTATCCACTATGCCAAAGACTCCCGCCATCAAGGACATAAAATGAAATGGAAATCAATATCTTTGTCACCTTTCTCATGATTCAGTTGCTCAGATGAATAGAGACAGATTCACAATTAACAGCAAACGTAAAACTTTACCCATGTGGAAGAATGGTACAGGCTAGGGATGAAATCTTAGCACCAATTAGGTAAAAGACAGAATTCACATTGACTTTAACGAGGTAGGAGGTTTGTCCTTGGATTGCAAGGAAGCAAAAGAAGGATCAAGATAAACAATAACCATCTCAATAGACAAGATTCAAAATTTTAAGCAGATTTTTCTACCTGAGATTGCAGACTCCTTTGCTACACAGTTTTGAGGCACCATTAGAGTGGATATACTTGTTTAACTTGATTACTTGCTATATTTTATAATGCATGAAACACTTTTTCTCTCCTTTGAGAGGATTATTTGCAACATAATGTTTCCCTAGACTGCCAGGCTCTCCTACTGCCCAATAAATTGAAAAAAACCAAAAACAAACATTTGTCACTGTCTGTATTTATATTTACTACCCATGTGAATGAAAAGAGCACATTAGATCTCCTCTTCAGCTGCCGTAGCCAAAAACAAAAAAAAAGCATAACACAAGGAAATCATATGCTTTTTAAAAAACACCTGCAACCCATGAAAATATTTGAGAACAAAACCAACCAAAACTAAACCACTTATAAAGTTTCACCTTATCCAAAGTGCAATATGAAGCATATAAAATATTTCTTTATTATACTGTTACTGTAAATACAGTTGGATGACTAAACAGCAGTAAAGTTTATCTTCTACATAATAAATGAATAGGTTGGGAAAGTGAGACAAAGTGGTTTTCCCCCAGTTCTCCATCTTTTAGGATACTTTCAGTTCAAGACAGACAACTACTGGCCTCCTCCAGCTCTAGTAGCAATGCTTTCAGCAAAGTCTGCAGGTCCAGTATTTCACAGCTACTAGTGCGCTTTGAAAGAAAAATAATGTGCCAGACAGTTATCTCATTTACAAACTAAGGTTTATCACTAAATTCAGAAAAAAAGTCATTTCTCTAATCAGTTTTTTTATTGACCTTACCTCAGCACATTGTCCCCTTCTTAAAAGCACTCATGATAGCTAGTATTAATCCACCATTAAGAATGATTTATGCACTCTACTTCCACAGTTCTATGACAGGAGACATTGTTTTTTTCATTTCCTCTCAATTATTTCTGAATATTTTAAACTCACTCTATCACAGAGTATCAAGTGCATCTCAGCCCTCTACCCCATTAATTTTCCACAGAGCCAAAAGCTGCTAAGACCTCTGGATAGTGAACAAACATAAACTCCACATTTTCAAGCATTTTAAGAGATATCAATACAGAGGGAGCACCAGACATATGAATGATGCATGTTACAAAACCATGTTTTTGGTAAACAATAAAGCAGCAGAAACTATGTTAAATTGTCTTGGGGGTCAGAACAGGTTAAGAAATCCATGTTGTGATGTTCAGTTTTAGAATATCTGCTCTCTTAGCTTTTTCAGGAAAATCATAGAATCATAGAATGGTTAGTGTTGGAAGAGACCTTTAAGATGATGTAGCTCCAACCCCCTGCTGTCACTGGCAGCGAACCTTGCACAAGACCAGGTTGCTCAAAGCCAGATTCAGCTTGGTGTTGAACACTTCCAGGGATGAGGCATCCACAGCTTCTCTGGGCAATGAACGGGTAAATGCAAAATGTCTAACTGTTAAACATACTCCAGAGTACATCAGAGTACATAGGAACGGTACTGAGGTTTGAGAAAAGCCTCCTGACAGTGAGTTTACTTAGCCAGTCAAACTCCAGAGCAGGTTGCCCAGACAAGCTGTGTAATCTTCATCTGTCTTCCGCATATTTCAAACTCAAGTGGAAACAGCCCAGGGCATCCAGCTCTGGCTGACCCCTGCCTGTGACTGTGCCTGGATGGGCGTGTCCTCCAGACTCAGCTGTTCTGAGACTCTGACAGTTTTGTATTTGTACATGCAAGTGAGTGAAACAGCAGTGCCATGCTGGGGGAAACTTTTAATATAAGCTACAAAACCAGAGGCTGGCAACAGTCTTTCCTCAATAGGAAGAAGGTAGGTATGAGGTTATAATAATACCTTATTATAGAGTATTGATGTAGAGTAGACATAAGGAAGAAATTTTTCTGATGAAGGTGGTGAGACATTGGCACAGGTTGCTCAAAAAGCTTTGGAAAGCCCCATCACTGCAAGTGTTCAAGGCCAGGTTGGATTGGGCTTTAAGTCCAAACACAGTGGAGTAAAAAGTGAAAGACAACAGTTGCAATTTCAGAAAGTATTTTGAAAACTATGGAGATCTAATGAACTTGGGAGATAAAAGAAGGTGGTTCCACATAGCAGAAGCTGGTGAAAAGAAATCTCTTCTACCCAAGTGGTAATGCTGGGTGAGCAGGCAGAGCAGATGACTGCTGTAAGAAGAGCAGGAACATGATAGAGGCAGCTAAGCAATGTACTTTGAAAAAATGCAATCTGCAAATTCAGTGCATATCGTGTCTTGTGGATCTGATGGCAGAGGAAATGCAGCATACACAGAACATTATTTTCTCAGCTAAGCAAAGGAAAAGCAGTTCAATCTTGGATCAGCTGTAAGAACCAGAAAAGAAGTCAGACCCTTATTTCCACAAAACAGGAAATAACTCATATGCCAAAAGTTGCATTCCTATGTTGTAACACAAGCTTTTAAACTGTTCCTAAGTTTTTATTCTCTTTAAAGGAGACCGAGTGTATAGTACATAAAGATCCCTGTGTGTGTCTCTCAAAGCCAAAGACAAAGAATTTCTAATACCTATGTCTCTCCTAAGAGCTAAATGAAAGTATGCAGAAGATACAGAATTTCTCTTCAGATTTAGAGAGGGAATTGTATTTCTGTTTACTCCTGCATAATTATAAAGGAAAATAGTGGGTTGAAGGTAGTTATGTATGCTGTGGTTTCAGCAAAAGAAAATGAACCTATTAAATCTATAAATGCTTCCTGAAATATGACTGTGCTGGTTTCTCTTTTTTACTGCACAACAAAGAATAAAACTCCACCACCAGGCTCAAAACTGGAACTTGGATGTATAAAAGACATTTTACTGTCGTCTTCTTTGAACATTAGACCAATTTTTAAAAACTACCACACACAGTTCATAATGCTACATTGTGTTTTAGAAGAATAGAACTTACATGGCTATCTTAAATCATATCTACTGCAACAGTCTGTACATAAACAGATAAATATGGTTTAATCCTGTACATGTGCTGCTGTGAAATCAGGAGTGATGGAATGACTGCAGAGGAAATGCTGATTACACACCAACAAGGCTGCAGCCTACAATCAACATCCAAAGTTGTACCTGTTTCCACTCAAGGCTGACAGGCAATCAAGCAATGCTACACAGGAAGAGAATAACCTTCCCAAAAAGACATGGACAGCTGTGGGCAGACCTGTGCTCCTAGATCCAGCTGTGCTCAATGATATTATAGCACAGGGCCATGGTGTGCCTCTGCTGCAAGTTACCCTTCCTCTCTCCCCACAAAACATCATTTCAAGCTTTCTACCTAGTGTCTGGTGAAATCAGACTGATATGCTAAACTCTGGTCTGCACTAACTAGATTGATTTATCCTAGAAATAAGAAAGGGAGGGCTTGCACAAACAATTCTGCTGGCAGATCACAGAGGAGAGACTAATCTCTGGTGGAAAAGACAGTGAAAAGCTGAGAATAATGTTGTTTTTTTCCACATGTACGGCTGGATTTGGAAGATAACATATATTTCAAAGCCTTAGACCAGTCTACTTCACCTACAGATTTGTACTGTCACAAAAGCTATGGCTATTGCTAAGTGTTATGGTTTAAGCCTTAATAATTACAGCTAGTACAACTGCTTAGGTGGTTGCAATTATAGTGCAATCAAGGTACCTTGTACATAAAATACCTTGAAAAAAGAATCAGAGAATGTGATATAATGATGTTTGTGTGAATATAACTGAGCCTACATATCCCCTATCCCCATACTTAATAATGCACTGATACCACCACAGGGACAACATGCACGAACAGACAGAGAAGGCCATAACCCTGCCTGACACATTTGTCACTCCCGAAACATAAAGATAGATCAGTGAGTGGGAGGTTTAAAGCATCAGCACCATGTGTAGGTCCCAGCTCTATAAATACTTGATTTCTGATAAACTCTCCTCAAAGTTTGGTGTTGCCACAGCTGCTGAAAAGGGACAGAGGAGTAAGAGGAACAAGGTCTTCCCTAAGGAGCAACAGTGCTCCTCCCATTCCTGCACCTCCACCAGAAGCAGACTGTTGCCATTACCCTGTGCATTATCAACTATTGGCAGTGGCTGATTATTAATAGCCACATTAAATCTTAAGAGTTCACTTGCTTACCCAAACAATACAGTTTATATATTCATTCTCACCTAACAATTTGGGATCAAGTCTGCTGATGCACACATAACCTGTTCCAGAAATACATTTTGGCACCAGTGTGAATGAATGGACACAAAGCAGATGGCATTAGATGAGCAGAGACGTGAGAGAACATTAACTGCTATATTTACACTTGCTCCCACTGAATCCACAGACCCATAAAAAAGCAGCTGTCGTTTTCAGACTTGAATGTTACCAAGCTGTTGCATATTATCCCTAGATCTCTGGGCTGCTTTGGAGGAGAGTAAAGGCATTTTTAGAGGAAATTGGAGAGGTAGGCAGTGTATTCACTACTAGGAGAATGAGTGGAGCCAGAGATAAAATCACAGAATTATTAAGGCTAGCAAAGAACTCCAAGATCATCAAATCCATTGATCATTGAGGTTCCTACCCTGACAGTGTAGTATTTACTTGCCCTAAGAGGGCAAACTCTGTGGCTATACTTCAACAGCAAAGTTGTCCTCTGTTTCACTGATGTTTAGTTCTTTTTTTCTGTACTCTATGCTTTCAGGATAACCTCTGAACCTTAGGTCACTGGGTGCCTGTTTCCCCTATGGCACAGAGATCATGCAACTAAACTTGGCTGTTCTAATATCACCTCCACAGCCAATCAGTGGCAGCCACTTATCATGACATGTCAAAAATAATTGTTCTAGGTTCTCTCAGATAGAGAAAGTTTCCTAACACGTTTTAAATGCCATGCAATGAGAAGCCTGGTTTTGAGTATGCACCAGACCATAAAAAAGTGTTTTATGTAATTACCCTTCTTTGGCATTTCTGGGCTAAGCAAACCAAGGAACCATCAGCCTGTGCTCACACCACTGGGGTGGCAAGTCTTAAATATTTTACTGCGTGGAAAAACAAAAAATTTGAAACAAAAATGTGACTGAAGGCCGGTGTCATCCTGGCCTGTATCAGGAATAGAGTGGCAAGCAGGACTAGGGAAGTGATTGTCTCCCTATACTCGGCACTGGTGAGGTCACACCTCAAGTGCTGAGTTCAGTTCTGGGCCCTTCAATTCAGGAAGGACACTGAGGTGCAGGAGCGGGTCCAGAGAAGGACAACAGAGTTGGTGAAGTGACTGGAGCAGAAGTCCTGTGAGGAGCAGCTGAGGGACCTGGGGGTGCTTAGCCTGGATAAAGGAGGCTCAGGAGAGACCTTATCACTCTCTACAACCACCTGAAGAGAAGTTGTAGCCAGGTGAGGGTCTGTCTCTTCTCCCAGGCAACCAGCAACAATGCAGGAAGAAACTGTTTAGAACATCACTCTGATGAATTACTTTCTTCTGTCCAAGATGGCAAAAATATGAAATATAACCAAAATGACCAAGCTAAAAGAGAATTAGATTTCTTTCAATCAATTGCTTACTGGAATTAATTGCAAATAAAGGAAGGATTTATTTTTTTAAATACGACTTCTCAATCTGGTAATGTCACTTTGAGATTTATGAAATAAACCAGTCTATAAATCAGCATGTATTCTTTCAACTAATCCTGCCTAAAAGTATTAATTTCTTATAAGAATGAAGCTAAATCTGAAATATGCCAGAGATAAATGAGAAAAAGCAAGAGATCCCTGCAAAGTCCCAGGCTATGCACGTGTACTGCAAACTATCTTTTTGCTAACATAACAGTTGCAAGTTCGCCAAAACTTTAGAAAGAAAACCATAAGCAGCTTGCAAAAACAGTAGAAAATAAATCTCTGAATGTTTTATTTCATATGAAGACAACCCATTTTTAAAAAAAAATTTAGATCAAGTAGTTCTTTGTGTGAAATAAAGGAAAAGGTTTTTCTGGTTGGTTTTGTTTCAGAATGAGATGGCTATTAATCTTTTGTTTCTTTACATCTACAAGTTCCCAAACTTCACAGCTTTATTTTGTTTTCTGCCAAGCTGTCCTCATTAGCCTATACTATTTTTATTACCACTGCAGACGTTACTTCTTGTGGTCCCCATCATTAAGATGAGGACAGAAATAGGAGTATTATTTATCTTTGTTAGTCTTACATACACTTTCTCTCTGGAATGTGGGGGATGTAACTTGATATTAATGTTGCATTGCAATTACTGATACAAAGCAAATCAGGCTACAAACCCCATGGAATTCAGGATTGTCTTAGTCAACACCAGATGATGTTTGGGTTTTACTGTAGTAATTACCACACCAAACTTCAAACTAATAAGGCAACTGGAGCAGCACATACGTTTCTGCATCAAATAGTTCAAGTGGTTTTAAACTGCTATAGAAAAGCCATTTGTTTAAGCACATACTTGCATGGGCAATTGGGACACACAATAACCTAAAACTAAACAAGGCTCTGGAAGCTGTTGTGTCCATTTGCAGCATGCTAGCTGTATCCTAAAGCTAAAGACTTGAAAAGAAATTAATGCTTGGCACCCTAAATGGAAATATAATATGCAGCTTCTAAAAACTTCTCTGCCTTGCCGAAAGGTGTGGCACAAGGCTGAATGAGAGAAGGGCAAGTCTGCCAGCCTTTCACAGACCTGCTCTCCAATGGGTCATTCTCCACTCACACACACAGCCTGCTGTCACAGCAGGACTTGCTCCAGACCCATTTCCTGGAAGTCATGTCAGTCTAAGCCTTTGTTGTGTTTTTGCAGTCCTCATACCACTAGATTTCTTTGCACTCTTGGGAATCCGTTTCAACTGAACAGCATAAATAATGCTGCTGTATCTTTCTCAGAAAAGGAAAGAGGTGATACACTGCTGCTACTGCACCTCTTACAGTATTTCAGCCATAAAGAAGAAAAGAATGAAAAAAGCCCTGAACAGGGCACTATGCATAGTCTGGTGTTTTACAAAAAAAAGGAGCGGGAGGGGATGCACCACCACAGGTTTAAACAGAGAAATATATGGATTTATCTTGTTGACCATGAAGCAAGTGAATTGTACCTAATTCCAGAGGGAATAAATAGGGTAAGCTAAGTGGCAACATAATCTCTCTTTAACATTTAATCACCTCTCTCAAAAGTCAGTTGACAAAGTATGGCACACTTCAGGTGTGAGATCAGAACAAAGACTTACGTCTTTGATTAGATGTTGGCTTACCCAGAAGTGCAATGTTCTGGTCATTTGCATGGCTGTTGCTCTCAATTAGATACTCTTTGGTGGTATTTTCTGCAACATAATTCATGAAGCATCCCATCTCACCAAAATACCCTGTTACTGTATTTCAATCCTATTATGCCTTAAAGAGAGAGAAGGGCTAACACAGGTGAAAGTGAAGCACTGGTTTCAGGTCTTTATTATACAGTAATACACTCAACTGGATTCTAAACTGGCTAATGTCTTTTTTCCTCTCCTTCTCCTGTACCTTTAGCCATGAAATATTGTAGCACACACTAAAACAGAAAGGTGACTTTCAAGTGCTGCATCATCCAAAACAGAAGAATGAATAATACAGTCTTCTATTACCAGCTTATTTTTCCAGTTCAAATGATCTTTTAACCATAAACTAACATTTTCTACACTATTCCCTATTAGTGAACCATTCACCACAGTAACTCAAATCTTCTTTGATGTATTTTTAACCTCTGCTCCTAATAATCTTCTCACTCCAATCAATCCTCTTCCCTTAAACACACACAATACACCTTCTGTCAGGATTTACCTCCAGCCTGTATTGTGTCACATATACTACAGTAGGAGATAAACTCACCATGCAGTCTGCCCACAGTTTCTCCAGGAAAAGCAATATTGCTACAAAAATAGTTATTTGTTTCCCAGTTGCAGCAGCAGGTAAAATCTGCAAGCCAGAATCCCCATCAGAGCCCAGCTGGAGATGCCCATTTTTTTGCTTGTGTTGCTTGTCTTTTTTCTCCCCACAAACTTCCCTGCCCTTTATAGGAAAAAAATAGCAGGCTAAGGTTATCTCAATTTCAGAAGCAATATGGTGGAAAGCTAAAGAGAATAAGGAACTGAACTGGAAACATAAGAAAGGAGGAGAAACCAGTATATCTTGCTAAAAACTAAAGTGTAGGCAAGCATTTGCACTAAATAAAACAGATGGAATTGCTGTGATGCATTATCAAGGCTATCACACAAGCATCAACTAAAAAATTATTTGGGTTTCCCTCACACTCTCCGTAACTCTCAGTGTAATAGCAATACAGTTACTTGCAGGATTCAGCACTGGCAAGACACCAGAGACATTAGATATTAATATTGTAGGTCAATGCATCTTTGAATTTTAATTAAATGAAAATCAGTCTTTTTGGTTTTGTCCAAATTTAGGTACCTGTTCATAGGCTCTTCGAGGCCAGTCATAAGACAACTTTCTCATCTCTTACACTAAAATACTATAGAAACCCCAACAGACAGGTAAAACTGACATGAGAAATTATAGAGCAGCACCAGAGGTCACCTGCTCTGTCTTCACATTGACTGTCAGGAACACTGTATTAAAACTACTGCAGTAAGGTGTTTTACAAACAAAGAGGCTGCAAAGAAATAAGTCAACTACTTCTGATTAATACTCTACTTGCTGATGGCCTGGAGGGAGAAATTGCAGTTTAATTTTTTATATCTAAAAAGAAAATCTACCAAACCCTGAAAGCTAAGAAATGGTCTATAATCTTCATTTCCTGTAATATAGAAAGTTATAGAAAGTTTATAGAAAGTTATGTCACAGAAACCAGTACACAGGTGTAAAAACTGGGTTTATAAGAGTCTCCCTTAGCAAATGCTACATGAGCAGAGCACACTGTAATGTCATGTTGAAACTGCAGGGATGTCTTGTCTTGTCTTGTGTGCAACGTTGCCGCAGTGTAAGACATGGCCACCTCTTGTGTGCACATCCATTTCTCAACATACCAAACCCAAACGCTACCTGACATATGATTGAAATACCAATACGATGTGGGGACGGGGCACAGGGAGCATGACACAGAATGGATGCATCTGAGAACAGAAATAAATTTCATCTTTTAATGAGAGCTACGTAATTGCATGCTCATATTTACATGCAATACATATGGTCCAAACAGTCAAGTCTACCATAACTCAAAAGAATGAGGTAGAGGAGACTAAGGGAGAAATGTGGCACTATTAAGTAACACTTTCAAACAAGATAGGTTGAAGAGATGTCTTCATTAGGTTATCTTTTGAAACTTTATGGAAAAAAAGCAAGTTTGAAAAAAATTAGCTGCTTAAATTCTCTCTTTGCTTCCTGGCAGTTAAAACTGGAATGAGAATAAATACCTCCCTGCATGAGGTATGAGGATTAATTTGTTTGTGTATATAAATGGGTATAAACTACTATTTTATTTTTAACACCTTCTTGGGACTACTGCATTCCTACCAGGGTTCTGCTTTTGGCAAGAGATTAGGATGAGTTAAAACAGGAACAGGTGTTTAGAAGATGATATGGCTGTAATAAAAGTGCTAACCAAGAAGATGAAGGAAAAAAATAATTTATATAAGGCATTCATTTGTATCCTGTGAAATAGATAGACTGCCAGAAGAAAATATAAAATCACAGCAACTAAGGGATATTTAGGAAAATGTCTTTGCTTACTATGATTCATTCCCAGGGGGACAGAGTCTGAGCAGAGCTGTCCTTTGGTCCCAGGTCATCCTGTTCTTGTACAATCTCATGATGCCTATTAAAAGTCCAGGCATTCAATAAACACTGCTTAATACTGGTTGGGTAATAAAACATTTTCAAAGCTTTTAACAGCCGTAGGAGTTCAAGGCCACTCTCAGTGAGATTTGAGCTCCTAAATTATATCAGGTATTTTTACAGTGCGGATTTCTGGCCTCTAAGATCCCTACAGCCATTACTAGGTCAAACTGATTTTTATTTCTAGGCATTGAGCACATTCTTTTGCCAGCTGCAATCAGAACAAAAGCTGAAACCATACATTTCAAGGCTCAAACTCATGAAAACAGATGTTTTCTTGGTAAAAAGAACACTTACTGACCCTGAAGCTTCATAAGAAAATACAGAATTACCATGTTTAGAACATTTTCCCCTGAACAATAAGATAATTAAAGATAAAAGCTCTCAAGTGGTTGGGGTTTTTTTTTTTTTGAAAGCAGGCTGTGCTCAAACACCAATCCTGCAAGTCAAACCTTTTTGCATAAAGATTTATTTTTAATTTCTTACAATAGTAAAAGTAAATAAAGCAAAGCCTTTTAAAAGCAAAGATTTATGGGGGAGCAGGTGTTGCAAGATGTAACAGGTTTATTATTACTTTGTTGGGTGCCATACTCCAGGACTGTGTCATATCAGAGTAGGACATGATGTACAAAATTAATATAATTCAGCTATGGAGATACTGGGAAGACAACCCATGGGCAGCACAAGTTCTCAGCTCTGGGAATTCTCAGCACGGCTGAATCTCCAAAGTTAGACTGAGAGGATCATAAGAAACTAAAATGGTTGTCTAGACTATATTGAATTCCCTTATGTCTTTCACTATGAAAAAGCTTGCCTGTAGAAAAACTGATGGAAAAAATGTAGTAATGTAATTTTTGCATGCTAGATGTTTATTTTCCTGGTATTATAATATGATTCTTGCATTTTAAGAAGGTTTAATACAATTAACTTTGACTTCAGTACATTTAAGCTGCATCCGTTCTAAGTATTTCTTGTCAGTAGTCACCCATGAGGGAAAAGTTTATTAAATTCACAAGACAGTAAGAAAGGTTTTAGAACAACTGACAGCAGAGAATTATCTCCTTTAAAACAATACTGAAGAAAACAATTTTGACCTGAGACAAATTCACATGCCCTTTTGATTCTATAGATTTCATCAACAAGAACATGATTATTCAGAAGCTGAACTTAGGCCTGTATCATTGATTCTGTACACACATTGGAACAGCTCAATTGTTCAAGGGAGGCAATTATTCATGAGGTGAAGTGCTTATGGGAGTCAAATCTAGACTCACAAATGGGTCTCTCTGACAGGCAACAGACAAGTTCAAATACTTACTTTCTATCAGGACAGAATTGGAAAATTTTGATGAATGGATCAATTTATGGTAATTTCTGAAAGCACTGTAAGAAAACTAATTAGTCTTCCAAAAGGAAGAGTTGTACAAGGAACCAAAGAGATTTTAAGAAGGAACTCGATTAATTGTTGATACTTGATACTTATCTGCCCTAGCAGGGGACTAAATTTAATGAAACACAAGAATTCCACATGGTCCTAGCTAAAAACTACAATTATTGCAAACATATGTGGTAAAAACTGATCACAAAAGCTAGATCAAACATCTGACAGCATAGAATCCAGATGGTAAACCCTTCCTGAACGAGTCTTTTGATCAGATATCTATCCCAGCATATCAGAAGAGCAGCAACAGTGGGAAAAGTAAGTTAACACTTTCAGGTAGAGGTCAGACTGACCACACTGTCTGGCATCAGGACAGCAACCTCCACTGGGGCAGCAGGACTGACCTTCTGAAACAATGACCTTTTGCATACCCTAGCATCACCAGAAGATTCTGAATCTCAGAACTCTGGTATTGTTCTTCTCAATAAACCATGACTATTTAAAACAGGAAAATCCCCCCCCTAATTATTCAATAATTCAAAGCCAAACACTCATTCCAACCACAGCCTTTCTTCCTCCTCAAATGAAATATTACAGATTATAAAAGAACCTTAGTAGCCTTCAATAAAGTATTTCACCACAGAAGTATGAATTTCTTTGGTGGAAGGTTAAGCAATAAACAAATGGTCTTGCAAACTTCCTCCCCACTGTGTTGGCACAGGTGCTGGATAATGCCAAAGGAGCAGGAGGAAGTGACAAGGTTACATGAACAACAGGCACGGGGAGATGGAAAGGCTCACTTAAACCAGACTAAATAGATTGCTGCTGAATATAAAACTACAGCCCTCAACAGCACAGGAAAGGGAGCTAAAAACAGTCAAAATAAAGGTATAGGCAATGTCGTGAAAAAACACTGAACAGACATAGTACTAAAATGTCTGCAAATATACTCTGAAAGCAGCATGTTTTATAGAGAGTTTTTTATGGTATTCAGCTTTATACAAGTCACATAAACAACACAGAAGGCAGCTTTCTCTATTACATCATATTCTGTTATTTTTGGAAATTATTTTCATGTATGATTTATCATGCAAAATACAAATAAATGATTCCATTTGTCTTCCCAGACCTCCAAGTGACACTGCCTAGAAACCCCAGACCTTTGCTCTCTCCAAAGATTTCTGTTACTTCTTCTAAACTGTGTGGAAGAGTTCACATCCTTAAAGAAGTGAAATGTAAAAAAAAGTAAAGCAAGCAAACAGAAAAACCTCAGGCATATACACACATTTAAACACAATCACCAAAGAAATGTCCCAAGAAAACCCCCAGTGCTGGATTTATAAAGCTGAGTGCAGATTCATCTACTGAACAGTACACCCTCTGAGCCTCTTCCATCAGTCTTATTTATCTACTTCATTTCAAACAAGAACATACAGCTCTGAAACTGAGGGATGTGTGTGCATCTACTACCTCAGCATATGCTCGCACTGTGATGGAACCAAAGGGTTCAACAAGGAAGAAATTACTGTGAGCAACATTCATCTCCCTTCACAGACGTTTTATGCAGCTCATAAACAAACTGTTCCCCCAGTACTCATCTTCTGCAGCCTCTCTTTCCTGTCCACTTTTGCCATGCTTTGATTTAAATTTGAAATAATCTCCTTGGATCATGCACCATGCTTTTAATTTTTCAGGCAAGAGCTATGCACAGCTTTTATCTGTTACTATTAACAGATTGCCCAAGGACACACACAATGAGTCATGGAAAGAGTAAGGATTTCCTCGCTCTTAATCCAATGCTCAGACAAGGGCTCTCATGTTTCCAATTTTTGGGGCCAGCAGGTGGAGGGGAAGAGAAAAAAAAGGAAAAAACAATCGATGCTTTTTTAGATAAGCAAAATAGACAACTAGAAAAAACCTATACAAGTTCTTCCCCTTCTCAGTTTCAGATAACTGATGTCACAGTAATCACAAAATCTGCTGAAGAGCTTATATCTGGTTTTTAAAAAATGCAATGGATAGAACAGAGGAGAAAATATTAATCGACAGCAAACAGATGCAAAAAATTGATGTTTCTTAAAGCAGAAACAAAATAACAACTTTGCTCCACAAGCCTGGAAACAGAACAGAAAGGAATTTATGCACCTTCAGGGCAAGGGCATTTGTGAACCTTGCTCCCAAACGGGAGGGTAGGTAGCAGCATTAGCACATACCCACCACAGAACCGGGAAAAAATCTGTTTGTGAACATGCAAGAAGGTGACGTGAATCACCTGAACACACTTCAGAAACACTCCGTGTTATGCCAGTCTATTTAACCTAGGAAGCTGAATCCCTCAAGACCACCTATGAGAGAGAGGAGGAATGTTCAAGAGACAAATATAGATCAGAGCAGAAGTGATGTATCAGCAGCCTGAAAATAATTAATATCCATCCTAATAATGCCACCTATTCCAAAAGACAATGCAACAGTTTGCAAGACCCATAATGTCAGAAAAGAACAGGAAAACAGTATTTCATCCCCACTAAAGTAGGGCACCCATCATATTCTGAAAAAGGATTCAAGAAAAAAACAAACAAATGGATTTTGAGACAAGTTGTCCTCATTTATCACTGCAAAGCATAGCTCACACATGTGCTTTGGCAGGACCCTGGATAACTGGCTGATATGAGACCCATTTCAACAGGAAATAGATGTTAAAACACTGGTGCCAGTCAAAGACATCAACTGCACACATGTATGGGATACTTAGGGACTGCTCATCTCAATGGGCTGGGATAACGAGATTATTTAGAGATTACTGTCAAACCAATATTTGCACTCCAAATCTAATCATCACCAAAGAGATCTTGAGTAACATTTAACAGGTACAGTCAACCCCCATACTGAAAAATGGAGCTGGCTTCTTAGGGTCCCTACTCACCCTAATTAAAAAATTAACTGCAAGGACAGCCCTCACCATGAACAGCAATTACTTCAGCAGAGGATGAGAACCAGGTGAGCCAGGATGTGGTTCTTTCCAGATTCTCAATGAGAAAAAAGCAGTAAGTGGCACAGTATAAGCCTGCACATAGCCAGAGGCCCTGCTGAGAAAGCACACAGAAAGGCCAAGGTACTCAATGCCCTCCTTGCCTCAGTCCTTACTGATACAATCAGCCTGCAGGAACCCAAGGACCCTGAGACCAGTGGGCAAGTCTGTAAGAAGACTTCCCCTTGGTGAAGGAGGACCAGGTAACAGAACATTTAAAGTGAACATGTGTCCGCAGCAGGAAAAGTGTTGCTAGTAAGTTGAGGGAGGTGATCTTTCACCTCAACTCAGCATGGGTAAGGTCACATCTCGAGTGCTAGTACCAGAAAGATACTGACACTGAAACGAGG
>JAWWEV010000115.1:81973420-82009163 GCA_035583235.1 Hafferia zeledoni | reverse complement strand
GGAAAGGAAAGGAAAGGAAAGGAAAGGAAAGGAAAGGAAAGGAAAGGAAAGGAAAGGAAAGGAAAGGAAAGGAAAGGCCTTGAACATTAGGAGTAAAATTAAATTAGTTAACTGCTAGAAGCATGAAGCATTAATGGAATAGAGAATTTTCCCCTTATGAGGAGCATTTATTCAGTTTTAATTAAATTCTTTTATTCGAAATCTATACTTACCCAAGTGTAAAAATATTACATCATATCAATAACTGCAGAGTATAAGCAAGTACTACACTTTAAGCATCTTTTCCCCACCTAGTGGAGTGAAGCCTTTAAATCATTTATACTGATTGAAGTCTTCAAAGAAAGGACAAAAAACCCAAAGAGAAAACCCTCTTCATGAACCAGCAACCACAGTTATTAATTCACTTGTCTAACAAATAGCTACCAGAGATTAGCTTCAAGCATTAGCTTGCAAATTTCACATGCAATAATGTTAATGAGGAACTTTCAGAGAGTCTGCAATAATTATTTCTCTCTAATATATCCAGCTGGCTGGTTTATTCATTTACAGGCCAGTTCTGCACCACTGAAGCCAAGGAGAGTTTTGATATTAACTTCAATAGGTTTGAGTCCTTGCCTACAATGTTGAGCTATCACCACAAATGCCTCAGGTGCATTTCTATAATACCACACAAACTAATTAAAGCAAACCTACAACTACTAAGGGACCATCACTGGCATTTTTAAGCTTACAAGATAAGAAAAAAGCCCCTAAATCTTCAGGTGGACACCCTAAATGATTGCCTAACTTTCAAAACAACTCAGTATTTGTTCATTTGAATGCAAACACCAGGTAATCCAAAGTACTGGCAATTTTTATTGCAATGACTAAAAATGGACTGGCAAGCCATTTCTGCATAATCAAAGCAGCATGGGAGATTAAGATAATGTCTTTACCTGAAATTCTTTTTCCTGTGACTTACATCTTCTTCAAGATGATTACCTTCTTGTAAAAAATATTATGGGTTCTTTTGAGAATTATTTTGGAAAATTTAATCAGGCATTCAGCTGCACTGTAAATTATCTGAATGTAGGTTGGGAAAGTAGTATAATACAACAGTGACATTGCACTTTAATATGTATCAGTACTTCAGGCAGTATCAATACTGTTGAAAAGAGTCCCACTTCATTGTTTTGTATCAGGAATGCATGCTTTGCCTTCTTAGGAAAGCCTGAAATAAAACAATTAGCTAATAAGCATCATCAGGGTTTTCTTCAGCTTCTGAGCTACACTTAAAAATACGTAAACAGTGTCTCACTTCTGACAGTTCTTTTTAACTAAATTACAGGAACACAATCATTTCCAGGTGGAATTGGAGCTCTGCTTCATCTAAATCTGGTGTTGCAGATACAACCTTGTTGAGTGCTAGAGTCCTCAGAAAATAATCCAAATACCAGGCAAATGGAAGAATGGTCTCCTTCCAAACTCCTCATACAGAAGTGGTTTTTAAAAAAAGTAGTGTTGTACTCAGTAGATTCAGTAGCTCTTCCAAAATCAGTCTTAGCATTAAGCCACATAGCTCACCATTCTTATTCACATACATAAAAATTCCCTTTTGTTTCAAATCTTATCAAATTGTGGCCTCACCAGAATCCTGGCTCATTCTAAGAAAGTTCAGAGCCTCAACACACTGCTAAAGCAGTGGACTATTTCTCAAATTCCAGTTCTCCATTAGCAGCAGCACTTGAGCAAAGAAAACTTTACTTAAAATTAGTATTTACTTATATGTTTAAATTTCAGCCCCTGAGGATTTACTAGCTATGTGGGATGTCACAAGGATTTCATTTTATTTGCTCTTGAATTTCTTCTCAAGGAACTCTAGGTTGGATATTTCAAACTGAAAAATTTCTTAACCTCCTTCACTAGTACCAGGATTAAGTCCAGATTTAGAAAGAACACTACATGAGAGGGCAAAAACATGTAGAAAATACAGAGTAGAAGAGGTGAGTAAAAGCTCAAAGAACAGAATACTGTAAGTTTTACAGACACTATTTAGTCATTCTGTACATCTCACCTTAAAATAGAAAAAGCAGTCACTTCATGGAATATATCCTAGGGATAATCATGGAGAATAGACACTTCTGATTAATTTAAGTAGTCACTAGCTACTGCTCTATAAAAATACAGCTGAAAATGCACTTCCTTTCTGTGGAAGCAGAGAATCCAACCTGAACTATGAAGGTTTCTGTGCGCTCAGCAGAACCTTTTATTTATTAATTTAAGAAGTAAAGTTGATTCTACTTTGTTACAAAGTAGAATATAAAGTCCTGTTGTTACCCTCCTAGCCTCAGTTGTTCGACCTCACATGAAAATAGGCAAATATAATCAGGCAACTGTAAGCATTAAAAGTTAGTTTCTAACCACTGAAAAGGCGTGAGAACTACAGGGCTGTCCGCTCGTAAATGATACAGAAAGAAAGTAAATTTGTAGCTAATAGAAATGAGACAGTAACACAGAAACTCATCAGTGCAGAAAACTCAAACTTGTTAACAAAGAGAAAAACAAGACAGTCTTAGAATTTAATTTCTAAAAATCTGGCAAATTATAAATGGAATAGACTGTGTACAAAAACATGTAATAAAAAATAAGCAGCAAGCTCTCTGGTGTGTTAGATAGTTACCCCCATTACACAATAATAGCCTTTTTTTTTTTTTTTTGGTGGGACATAAGAAAATCAAAAATGTATCAGACTGGAGCATCAACAGCAAGAAAAACTTCTATGTACAACTGAATTATGCAGCATATAATTATTGATAAGAACCAAAACTAGGGTCAGTGGTACCACTCGCAGAAAATGAGAGTATCTGAACAGTACAATGTTTAGCAATTTTCAGGTTCATATTCAGAAATGCCAGGCATTCTGGAAGAACTTGGAAGTGGACTGAACCAATACAGTGAGCCAAAATAGTAAAAGTTTGCAGGCAAGATAATTTTCCATGTAGCCAAGGTGCTTAATCCTTTTTTCCCCTTCTATTTTCCTTATAAAACTCAAGTGCACTAAAATCAACAGAAGGAATATAGTTCCCTGATCTGTTTCATCAATTCACAATGCCACAGCTCACAAAAATAATGAAGACTGGGAACTGGTGTCTTAAAATATTATTTTTCTCTATATACCATGATTTTATAACTCACATTAGTGATATGGGAATATTTTTTTTTTAACTTTTTTTTCCATAAGGCAGAATCACTTCCCATTTTACTTGTCAAGCTACTTGGAGACAGATAAACATTAACCAGAACCCCTGGCAAAATTTCAAACAGCACTCACATTCTGTCCACCCAACACTCCTGTGATCTCACTCAGCTACAGCATCTTCAGATTCCTGCAGGTTTTTCCATATATTGCTAAATGGTTGCCAGGTTTCACCTCAAGGCATAACAGCTTTCTGTTGAAGCCTAAACAGTTTCCTTATTTCAGTAGGCTGTGGTAATGCTTATATACCCTTTTGACCTTCTCTGTCCTCCTCCCACAGGAGTATTACAAATCTTACCTCAGGAGCTCTATAAAATGCAGAGGCTGAGATACCTCCTCACACTCCCATGTGTAGAAGAGCTTGTTTAATTCAAAAGTAGTAGAGCTATTACAAATTAACATTCACACAACTGAACTTTTTTACTGGTCAAAGCAGCAAGCAACTTAGAGATGATGGAAAAATTTTGTCCTCTTTCTGGCCAGTCACAACTGTGCTGATGTATGCCAATGGCTACAGCACTAGCCTACCAAAGGGTAGTTTAGTTGGTCCATCCAAACTCTTGCCTTCCCTTCAGGTCTTTTCCTGCCTCTGGACAGACAGTGATGTGACCTGTTCCTCCGCGCTGTGTTTCTGCCCATTCTAGCTTTCCTAAAATCCAAACCTAGCATTTTCCTCCTTAAGAAGTAAGAGCTTTCAAGCTCTACCATTTGTCATCAGCCACCACTCCTGGAGCACAAACCTATGATTTAAGCACAGAGATTGAGAGCACACTGCTCTCTTTACTGACACTGCAACTGCATGATGGACTTCTACTTCTGAGAGGAGGTAAATTGTATGGTTCTCACTGGAGGCATTACTGACTACTTCACCAAAAGATCCATCCCAGATTCATTTTCAACTGACAATAAAAAGAAGAGAACTTAACAACGCTCTTCCTTTTCATCTACCAGGTACTTTATCATAGTCAACCCATTGATTCTATTATTATGCTCTGGCTTTGCAGGTTTCTGTATATTTGTCCATTTGTCTCCTTGAAGACATCATTATTGTTTCCAACTCTTTAACACATAACACTCCTGAGCTGCAATAAGTGCCTTGGCAAGCTGATCCATCTATCAATAAAACGGTAGAATTTAGTGACATCCTCCTTCAGAATTCCTCAAAATTTAGTCATCTGTGAGAACATTATGCCTATTCCAGCCCACAGCTGAAATCTAACAAAGTTGGATTTATCCATTTTTAAAGCACTTTTAGACCTTCTAAGAAGCATCTTTATAAATACATCTGGTTTTATGCACAGCTTTCTTGACATCCTAAGTAGCTTCAAAGCTTCGATCCAGCCTCTTAATGGAAACGAACGATGCTGTAGCTTTCCATAACAATACCCAGTCAGAAAACACACAGCACAACAAGAAGAAATTTTAAGATAAATTTCCATTATAGAATCACTGTTGTCCAGTAATTCAGTATTATTTTCAAAGCAACAGAGCTCTGTGTAGCTGATAACCTGATTTCTGTAAATTTTTAGATACGACATTGAAGCTTACACCTCACATAAGTCAAGCTATTAATTACAATCTGAATAGAGCTAAGACTAACTTAGAGATGCCAAGGTTTTGGAGGGAAGCAGCCCTATACAAACCATGTTGAATATATATTACAGTATTTGGTCGTGCACAGGGCTAAGTATATCTTTTGATCAGAGCTTGTTTCTCAGTCACAAAGGCAACAGCCTCAGTTAATAAACAGAAATGGATGTTCTACAAGTGTATCAGACCTCCCATAAGACTCTTCTTTATGTATATATTCAGGTACATAAAACACAAGTATTTGTATTTTCCGTAACACATTCACAGGGTGGTGCCTGTTGATAAGGAACACAAACTCTCAGTTTGTGTTTAATAGTACATTCCCTTCACAACTACTCAATAATTAGCACATAACAGCTACACTTTTACATTTCAAATTTACTTGGTAAAAGCAGACAGTTCACAATAGATGAAAACTGGGGGGGAAAAAAAAGAGTGGCACCAATCAGGCATTTTCATTCCTAATTAGTTCTGTCTTCACTCCTTTCTAGCAGTTGATACATGGGCTATACTAGCCCAGCTAGACTGGATTCCTGCAACTAACTGTAATTCACATCTAAATGCTAAATGACTGTACTGGGTTTGCACAGCAAGGTTTTGGTAGCAGGGGGTTACAGGGGTGGCTTCTGTGGGATACTGCCACAATTTCCCCCTGGTCCAGCTGTGCAAATGCCAGCCGGCTCCAGGACAGGCACCAGTCACCAAGCCCAAGCCTGTGAGCAATGCTGGCAGTGTCTTTGGGATAAGATTTAAGAAGGGGAAGAAAAACCTGCTGTAGAACAGCAGCCAGAGAGAGAAATGAGAGCAACAACTCTGCAGACACCAAGGTCAGTGAAGAAGTGGGAGGAGGTGCTCCCAGAGATTCCTCTACAGCCTGTGATGAAGACAGTGGTGAGGCAGCTGTTCCCCTGAAGCCCACAGAAGGCGATGCTCAAGCAGATATTCAGCTGCAGCCCATGGAGGAACCCAGGCCAGAGCAGGTGGATGCCTGAAGGATGCTGTGACCCTGTGAGCAGCCCACACTGGAGCAAGCTCCAGGCAGGACCTGTGGCCCTGTGGAGACAGGAGCCCATGCAGGAGCAGCTTTCCTGGCAGGACTTGCGACACCATGGGTGACACACTGGAGCAGCCTGTTCCTGAGGGAATGCACCCCATGGAAGGGACCTACACTGGAACAGTCAATGAAGAACTGCAGCCTGTGAGACAGACCCATGTTGGAGAATTTCATGGAGAACTGCCTTCCATGGGAGGGAACCCACACTGTAGCAGGGGAAAAGTGAGAGAGTCCTCTGCCTGAGAAGGAAGAAGCAGCAGAGATTATGATGGAACTGACCACAGCCTCCATTCCCTGTTTCCCTGCACTACTGGGAGGAGGTGGTAGAGAAATGAAAATAAAGTTAAACATGAGAAGGGAGGAGTGGGTGGCAAGTGTTTTTAAGATTTGGTTTCACTTCTCATTATCCTGCTCCGATTTGATTGTTAACAAATTCAATTAATTTCCCCATGTCAAATCTACTTTGCCATGACAGAAACTGGTGAGTCCCTCCTTACTGTTTACCCATGAGCTGCTCATTGTATTTTCTCTCTCTTGACCAGCTGACAAGGGAAGTGACAGAGCAGCTTTTGTGGGCAGCTGGCATTCAGCCAGGGTCAAACTACTACAATGACATATTTGAGCTCCTTTTCTAAGAAAACTGCTTTGAAATGTATTACCAGATGTTTATATAACAGGTGGCTTTCGTTATATTCTAAGCAAAGAGAATTGCACACAAATGAGTTGTTCCTCTGGCAGATCTTCCCTCTCAAGCAGCAGAAGACTGTACTTCAAGAGGAGACACTTGTCTGTGTGTTACATGTCCACTGCTTCCCATTTGGAGCTCATGTGTTTCTTGTAATTAAATCTACTATTTAAGAAATGCCCAGGTTTGTTCTCTCTGATTTCTTCTCTAGTGGAGAACTTGGAAAAAAAGAAGCATTTACCTCTTCTGAGAAAAAGATGAAAAATTTTGAAATTCAGTGTAGGGTCAGTGCTGTCAGGTTCTGATTCTCCATCACTGAACACTGAAGTAATGACAGAATTTTGTTTTCGCAGGTAAGCTCAACTTCCATTTTCCCCATTCATAGCTTCAGTTTAGGTCTGCACATGACTGATTTTGTTCTGTTTCAGGCCAATACAGATGAGCATCTCCTTTCCATTTTCCATTTCCATGCCTCATGTTATGTAAGTGATGTAACATGTTCCCATCAGCATGTCCAGAGCAGCCCCAGATAGCCTAGAAATGAGAGCCTGTGCTGCAGATATGGATGAGTCACAGAGGGGCACATAATGACCCATAGGTCATTGTTCAATAAGCTCCTGTATATGCAGAGCTGAACAGTTCTCAGACAGGAGACATTACGTTTTAATAAAGCGTATGCAGAATCAGCATGTAATATTTTTGGTACAGGTTCAACAAAGACTTGAAAATACTAATTATAGTTCAATTAAAAAAATGTTCCATCTCAGTTTGAGGCCACAAGAGTTAGAGCTAAAAGAAATGGATAGTCTCAAAGTCCAAGAAATATGCCTGAACACTCCAGAGATACTTTTAAAAGACAGCTTACAGTGAACAGCAAGTAAGATAACCTGAGTGACACAATATAAATCAACTTAATATTGGACAATTAAGCAGCAGACAAGAAAAACAATAATCTCTTAATTGAACATAGAAATCTCTATCATTCTGTGAAGAAATGCTCAGATTTGTCTTTGAAACACTAACTCTTAATATCATTTGCTCTTGTCAGCATTTATTCAATACAGTTATATATTTTTTCCAGATTATTCAGCAGCATTTCAATAGATTTATTATGGCTCTTAGCAAATGCAGACAAACATAAAAAACCTCCCACGTATACATGTTTAACTTATTTTACTTTCAAGTCAATGAAATATTTGTATGCATGTTTTACAAAACTACATCTGCTTTCATATGCAAGGCTTGGGTATTTATTTCCAATTTAAAATAAATTGTTTTAAACTGAACTTAAAAACTTACACATAATGATCACAATTGAAACAGAAAAAAAATCCTTCTGTGTCATCCTGGCAACCTATCTGAGTTAGTCAAAGCTGGAAAAAGCATGCAGCAGGGACTTTTATGCTAATCTGCAAAAATCAACACCTTTATTTTGGGGGAAATAGGAACAGCCAAAAGAGCCTGACACTAACTACACTAGGTTTGTTCACTGTAGTTTACATTATGTAAACCCCACCAGTTAAGGGAAACAAAAATTACTGTATTTCAACAGAGACTGAAATGTACTTGCAGTGGTTACCCCATATTACTGTCAATGTTCATTCAGAAGTTTCAGAGACATAAGCACTCAAAAGCTCCAGAGAAATATTTTAAAAGTCCTTTTAATTGTCAAAAAAATCCAATAGTATTTAGGAAGCCATCCTTTGTCTGTGAAATACTACAGAAGATACATATTCAGATCTATAATTCATTTTGAGGCAGATCCTTAGTATGCAAGTAATGGCATGTGATTTTAAAAATGTTTAAAAAGATAAGAAGCAATTGTACTGCAGAAACTGACTTATTTATTTTTCCACTCTGGGATAGTTTAATAAAAGGCACAATATTTCAAAAGCCATTCCTTCACTCCTGATATTTTCATTCTTACATGACTGTGGCACAAATAATTTTGAACCAGAGTAGATCTCTGTCCTGTCTTTGCTGTGGTTTGACAGTGCTCAAAGAGAGTGGAGTCCAGCTTAAAAGAATCTGTGCATCTTCTCCAGCTTCAAATGCCTGGAACAAATGGAGGAGCTGAGTTCAGCAGATTTTTCTAAATTTTACTCAGCTGTTTGCTTCAAAAGGGGTTGTCAGAAAACAGAGGTGCATCTGCAAGTGTCCTCTATCTTCAGCTAACTTCTTCTGATAAACAGTCCTGAAAGTGCTTTTTATATATATAGACACACATAAAAAATAAAATATCAATACTAAAAAACACCGAACGTCAAGGGACATTTTAGATTGAACCATGCATAGACCTGAGAGACAGCAGTAATTTTACATTTCACTTTCCATGAGTCTTTGGAAACTCATACCCTAGAGCCACTAAACAATAATGAATACTGCCTTTGTTCATTCTGAGCAACTTGTGCTCTGTATCACTAAACCTGTTGCCTTTCTGTACTTTATTAAGAGACTTTAAATGACAGAGAACTAAAATGACATAGAACAGGCTGTTCCATAAGAAACATTTTTTTTCTCTTTTTTTTTTTGAAAGCAAAATAACTGCAAATGAGTTTTTCTTTCAGAGACAACACTAGGAACTCTTACTGCAATGGTAGAATGAACATTTTTTTTTTGTTTTTTTTTCTTAAACACTGGCTTCACTTCTCCTAATCAAAGCAGACAGTGTGCTGAAAACTACCAGTGGCACTGGGTGCAGCTCCAAAGACTATCAAGAGCTACTTGAAACAAACTTTTGAAATGGCTTAGAAGTTCTTAATCACAATCTTTTTTCAATTTCATGCAACTGTAAAAGTAAAAATAAAACTATGATCTGTTTAACTGTGAAAATTGTTGTTACAGTCTGTGGCCTTATGAATAGTGCCTTGAGAGGGGAAGTAAAATGCCTGGTTTCCCACAATAACAACAGCACGAGAAAATGTGCTCAACAGCCCCATAAATCATCATAAGAATTCAATATCCAGGACATTTTCTGTTCACTGTGCCTGAATTCAGAGAAAGATGAGATAAGGTTAGAAAAACACAGCAGAGATTACTTGTCACTTTAAAGCATCTCCCTGTGTTAACCGTTTTGTGCTGTAGGCTCTGAAAGACCAAAACATTCTCCCAGACTGCGCTGAGAAGTAGCAGCTGAGCAGTTCTGTGATAAAGTGCACAGTAACTCAAGTGGGTGCTGTCTACAAGTGTTTGCAAGTATTAAGAATAATACAGTAAGTAAAGCTCAACCATTCCTAAAGCAAAGGGCTGACAGCTCAGGTGGGTGGAGAGTCAGATAGATTAAGAGTGTAATAAGGTAACACAGCTTTCTGTGCAGTGTAATGGAGCTGAAGAGAAAGTGGCAAAACAATGCTCAGAGCAAAAGCAACCCAAAGCAAAATTAATCTTCTAGTAGCAAACTCCTCTCTCCCTCCTTACTGCTTTTTTCATTGCTCCAGGATAAGTATCAAGTGCCTCAGTCAATCCTATTCCCTTGCCCCAAGACATCCTTAGTATCGGTGAGGGATTACAAGCCTGGGATGGTCCAAGTCAAGGCTGAAAAAAACATGTTCTCCAGTAAACCTGGGGGCAGGCCATCAACCAGCAAGAGGTGGTCTATCCACTTTGATCCCCCAGTTTCCAGGCTCAAGCTTCCTAAGTGTTAACTCTCCAAAGTCCACCAGAAAAATATCAATGCAATTGCACAGGTAAAATGAGAGATGAGCAAAAGAAAATCTAGTAACTAGGATCAACAGTCTCATGAGCTTAAAAGCGGGCTGTAGTGAGCACCTTAAACTCAGCAGAGTGCTACGTAACATACTCTTCTCCTGCTCCTCTCTTCCAGGCTCCTCCAGCAACATAAATCACACTGAAAGATCTTTCCAGGGTCAAAACAGAATTGAAAAGTGATTTCAAATATTATGTTACTAAGCAGTAGCACACCATTGGAAAATAAAAAGTAATTTATGTCTCAGCACAGATACGGAATCTGCTAAGCTAGTCCCAGAGAGCACTTCTAGAGCACAAGGCAGAACAGAGTTTATTGCAGATTATTAGCAACTAAGGACATTTCCTTTGTGTGCATTTTACAGCCTAAACATCATCCAATGCATCCAATGCAACTAAAATTTTGGCTTGTCAACACTGCAGTATTGTAATATAGTTAGGAGAGAGGGTAAATACATTCTCAGAAAACATGGGTGCGGGCAAGATAATTTTTGGTCACTTAATTTAAAACAACATGCTTTTTAAAAGCTATACTGACATGGTATGAGGTGTTAAACTGTAACTTTCCAATCAGTACATATATAGCTGCAAGTCCTGTAACTAAATATTGTATTAAAACATAAAGAAAAGCACCAGTAGAAGGTAATGGACTATTTAGCTCCTCACCACATGTCAAACAGTGGAAACACTTATGAAAGGACAAAACTCTGGTATATTCTGGGGTGCTTTTTCCTCCTAACTCCTGCAGCATTCAGTTGTGAGAGACTGGCCCCCTGTTGAACCAGACTGCCATGTGTCATACCAGGAAACTGCAATTATTTTCAGTTCAAATAGTTTTATTGTAATATAGAATTACAATGTTTTAATTTTTTTCTACCTACTGCCAGATATATGTCTACCACAAAATAAAACAAAACTAGTTTTTTTCATTTTGCCATTACTCCACTAAGACACATGAATTACCAGTTTTCAATTAGTGCCCTTTTCTTATTCCCTGTTTGACTTAAAATCTTCAGTATTTTGGATAAAGCGAGATCTTATGCTCAGGAAAAGCACAATTTAATATCATTATCTGAGGTCTCTACGGGACTTTCCAACTTTTCCCAAGCAGAATGCAGAAAAACCAGGACACATAATTCTAATTATTTCTATACAGAAAGTAAACATGAGTAGAAAGAAACAAACCAGGAAAAAAAGAAATTGTAAGACTGACAAACAATTGTAAAGTGTAAGTGAAAAGCTTGGGCAAACTTTGTTTCTGCTTCATGGATTCATTGAGATCCAAACAAGGTTTGCAAGGACAAAAATAAATAAAACAATACTTCCCTGGACAGCGTCTGCCCTCTAGGACAAACACTTGGTGATATTGACTGTCTGGCAAGGAGAGTGACAGATGGAGTCATAGAAGTCTATCAAAAAACCATTTTCCTTTCCTTCCACTTGGCAAAATATAGCATTATCTTATCAGAGCAGGTTTCAGAACTTTCACAAGCCGGGACTGAGCTAGCACAGAAACAATACAGGAAATAGAGCCCCAGCATACAAGAAGAGACTCCTATTTAATCTATCATGTGTAAAGCAGAGAAGATTTTACCACAGATTACTGGTAATGTAATCAATGAGTAATATATCCTACTGGATTATACAACCAAAATGTTCACTTCTTAATAGGAAACATATGGACCATTCAACTGAATGGATAACTAGTATTGCCCAATTCTTGAAATTTCTAATTGTTGAGATCTCACTCTGCTGTTATCTAGGAGATTCTTCAATTTTATGGCCTCTGAAAGTACAACAGAGTAACAATTCTGACCTAAAAATAATATGTTGAAATGATCAACGGCTGCCACCGTACCCAAGTGTTTACCATACACAGATACCCTGTTTCCAAGATCACAAGCAGACAACGCTAGTGCTTACTCATTTCCTAACATTTAGAGGAGTTTGCAGCAGTTGTACATGACTGCAACTCTATTAAAATCTGTTACTTGATTTTGGCTTATGACCATGTTCCTTCTGGCTCTGAAGTTCTACAATAAGATTATTTTTCAGTAAACATAACTCAGCAACACTAATAAAACAGGCCTTAAGTACAAACAGGAAGTATGGCCGAATAGAAATTACCTGATTTCATATTACAAACTGTTTAGGACACTCAGTCCCACTAAGATGATGATTCTTCTATGGCTGTGAGAACAAACAGTTTCAGGTATGATTACTGCTCAACAGTGCCTACTTTAGATTTGCATCAATACACAACTGATGGACTAGGTAACTAAAAGAGAAGACTAGCATCATAAAAAGGCTGAGTTGCTATGTCACATCATCATGAATTCAGTTGTCTGCGTATTGCATTTGTAATAATCCTAGTCTCTAGGAACATGACAAATATAAATCACAATTTAACATGCCTGCAACAATGTTTTTTTAGGAAAACTTGTATGACTGCTGAAAACTTCCACAGTAACATACAGAGGAACACTGGAGAAAACTGAATGCTTCACTCCAAATTTTACAGGTTTTCACCACTTTCTGTTTTGCTGAGGATTTTATTTTTCTTAAGTCAACAAGATTTTATATAATGATTCTCACTACTCCAGCCTAAGTTGGATGACATTTCTTTAAACACCTAATTTAATTTAAACAGTGAATGACTGTTTAAAAATCCAATGATATTTCCTGCCTTGATCTACATTTAATACAATTGAAAGAAACTGAGCACTACAAGAAGTTATCCATTGTTTTATTTAATAAAATGGAGAATCATGCAAGCACAGGATATAAACCTTTACTCTGAAAGGGTTTATGGGCCCCAGGAGTCTCTCTTTTTCCTAAAAGTAACACCTTTATACTGAAAGAGCAGCTGTTCCTTACCTGGAAAGACTTCATGCATCGAAGTGAAGGTGGAAGAGATGCAGTACTCAAACCCAGTATCAGCAGTAATTCCAAACATGTTTCTGATGGAAACTTTAAAGGATGAACTCCCATATCATTTTCCCATTCATCAGCAAGTCTATAAAGTTAAAAAAAGGAGTTTTTCATTTTCTTAAAATATATCTAAACCAAAAGGATCAAGTAAGTATTAGAATTTATTGTGTTATTACGAAAAAAAATACCTTCAACATTTTCTTTGTAAAAGTCACAGTTTTACCAGAAAGACAAGGTGAATTTAGATATAGTACCTTAAGCATATCACCAATCTTTCAAAAAGGTACATAATGTGAATGGAAAACTTAGGACACATGAGAGAAAATCACATTTCTAATGCAAAGTTTCATTCCTTCCAAACAAAATTTCATCTGACACTGGCAATTTCCCAAACTGATGTTTATGATGCTCACTCTGGAAACTTACTACCAGTCAATAGCAAGCAAAAACTCAGTCTCAGTTCATTTTATATGGTTTTCTGCTTTAGACGTAGGAAAAGAATAAAGATTTCTAGAGCTTTGACAATCAGAATTTATAAAGCACGTTCCTATAATCTGTTCCTGCTACCCCATGCTGAAGAGCAAGATTAGTTCAACAAGACTTACTCAAAACACAAGATCATTCCATTTCCTATTCTTCAGGCTTATTTCTTCCATAATGTACAAACTGACAGACTGATCAGTGATTCAGTTACTTTAATACTTTTGTCTGAGCAGTTTAAGTATCAGGTACTCCAGCGTAAGATGGACACCAATTATTCTCAGCAGATCGGAGAGCATCACTATGGAAGACAATGCCTGCTAGTCTTCCATGTCCAAAACTTCAAAATTGCAATAAATAATTTTAGCACTGCTTTCACTTCTAAATTCCTGCAGCTCTTCTAACTTAGCAGCTGCTTGTGAACATACCAACTTATTGTAATGTACTATCCAGAAATAGCTGCATGTTTAAAAGACCCCGAAAAGCATTAAGGACCCCAATATTCAGCATGGTGAAAACCAAGCAAATACTGTCTTCACACTAGCTGTGTCCTTCTGGATGGTTCTCATTCTCTCAAGTCTCCCAAATCCAACAATTCTCTGTAAAGTCCTGCTTCTTACATATAGGCTTGCATATACACTTTTTATACACAGCTCCTTCTTACCTCTTCTAGAAGACAATCCTACTTAGCTTAATTTACATATCTTTCTTCAAAGAGTGGGTGTATTGTCACTTTCTTACCTCCATTTGTCTGCAATTGGTCTTCTGAATTTCAACTCTTTGTTTTTTCTTTCCTAATATTTACATTTTTGCCTCCTTCCTCACTTATCTACAGGTATGCAAGAACCCAGTTCTATATGCAATACATAGAAGCAAGACCTATAATGTACTCAAAGGGGTTTTCATCTCCCTAAAAAAAGAACTGCTTTCTCTCACTCATTTTTTTAATCCCAAAAAAAGACAGAATCATATCACATCTGGACCACCTAATACACCATGTCTTCTCTCAAACTTCACCAAAATGGATCATCTGACAAAAGTAGGTTTGAACTTTACATGGTAAGGAGAAGGAGGAAGCCAGTCTGGTCTAGACACCTCTGGCTCTTCTAACGGCAGTGCATCACTTAAGGTCTCCACTTGTGTCTGAGCCTCTGTCAAAGGACAGAGACATTAACAGGCTTTATTAATATGTGGACGCTTATACTGTGTGCCACACCGACATGGAAAAGTTGTTTAAAGTTACTTCAAAAAAACCCCTGACTGTCTGCTAGGACTGCAAAGTGAAATTTTAAGAAGACACTCCGGAGTATTTTCACCATTGAAAGACACAAGCTTTCAGTTAATTCCCAAATCCTACGTCTATATGGAAAGGAAGAAGGATTCTTTTAAAAACTACACAAGTGGCCAAGCCCAGAAGAGGCAGCATTGGTCCAGAGAACCAGATTGGCTGGGGCTTTGAGCAACCTGGTCTAGTGGAAGGTGTCCCTGCCCACTGCAGGGGGATTGGAACTAGATGATCTTAAGGTCCCTTCCAACCCAAACCATGATTCTATGATTATAAAAATGTTCCAGAAGGAACACTTAATGTTCGATGATGAACACTGAGCAGCCAGTAACCAAAGACTCTTGTTAACTGTAATCCAGAACTGAGTTTTTATTTCATTATCACTTTGTAATTTTATTTCCACACATAATTAGAAACTTACCTTTATACATGCCTTACTCAGTCTTTGTTCTACATTTTTTACAATCTGGTGATACAGGGAAATTTAGGTGAAGCCGGCAAAACTGGGGCTTTCCATTTCTCAGAAATCAGTAAGTCTAAACAAAGCACTGTGCAGTCACCTTCAAACACAGCTAGAGAATTTGGAGGCTGGAGGTGATATGTTACGGTTCTGGGTCTTGGGAAGGTGTTTCCACAGATCAACACCATCTCTGCAAAGAAACTTTTCAGAACTCCAAGCAATATTCAAAACATCACAACTTAGTTTAGTACCCTGATCCTATTCTATCCTTCAGCAAACATTCACCTTTTCTACCATGCCAAGAAGCCTTGAGATTCTGGACTTCACAGTCTGACAAAAGAAAAAATTATGACCCTCGGTATCAAACAAAATTCACAAATTCTACAAAGATTCCCTAAGTCATTGCAGGGCACAAGACTGCATCTACTTTGGACCGATTTTATGACAAGTAAAACCTCACCACTACTTTGACCTTGACAGCATTTGAGGGAGATGTGAGTGAGCTTTAGAAACAGGCTTTAAAACAGTAAGTTGTAGTAAAACATACTCAGTAAAATGGTCCAAACTAAGAGCATGCTCTGAGTTAAGAAAAGGAAATGTCAGAGTGAATATTTTCACAGGACATTAAATCCACCTCTGTAAATCACCATCATCATCCAGTTTTGTCTGTCACTGATCTCAACTAACAGGAAAACACAAATAATTCTAAGCATTTTTTCTGTCACTCCATTCTTTAAATTGTCTCCCTCTATTCTTTATCTCACTCTTCCCCCAAACTTGTATTAACCCTCTTTGCTTATTTCAACCAAATTTTCTTAAAAAAGATAACAATAAATTAAGTTTTGGGAATTTTCATGTTTTCCTGAAAATAAGACTCTTGAGTAGTGAGAAGAAATGCACATTAGTTACTCCACAGAAAAAAAGCTGCTGATGGAATGCAGCTGGCTAATCAAGTGATGTTTACCTGTGAGAACATTAGCATAAAGTCAATAATATGACATTTCTATCTAACAAAACCAACAACTATAAGCAAAGTAAGCATGTTCTTCACTTCCCATTCCCTAATGAGTAAGCCAAACTGAGAGACTTGATGCTTTTTCTTAAGTGCACTCAATTTTGTGGGCTCAGGACAACTGTGAAAAAAAACATCTTAAGTTTTGAGGCAGGAAGAAAGATTGGTGACAATGGAATTGATCCCTACTAAGAACAAGAGGTAGAGCTGTTCCCAGTGTTAACAAAACTTGAGATGCTGCCTCTCCAGATTAAAGCAAAACCTCAAACCCACTCCTTCTGCCTCATCTAAGAGACATCTATTAGTCTCACCCACGAAAACACAACAAACAAACTTAAAAGGTACAATTAGAACCTTCATATAACTTTAATTTTAGAAAGACAGAACCATGTATAATGAATGCTAATAAAACCTTAGTTTATTTCTGGCAAACATTTCAGAGCTGAACTAAAGCAGTACAGAAAGTGAAGAAGTAAAACTCCTCTCAAGAGGGAGATACATGGCTACTGTGCCAGATGTTGATGTGAAAGAACTATGTGCTATGTGCTAAATTGTCAGACAAGAGCATTCAAAACAAGTAAGAAATAAAGATGACAGGCTGAGACTATCTCCCCCCTTGTCCTTTTCAAGGGTTTCTCTAAGGAATGGGTCATTTGAAGGAGAAATTTAGAATATGATATGATACTCACATTCCCATAACCAGTCAAAGAAACACAGCTAGGAAAGTAAAATTCCTATAATAATATATATAAAATGTTTTAAAATGAAGTGGCATTTTCAAAGCTGTTTAGCTAATAATAACGGGAAAATTTGATTTCTTTAAAAAGTAAGAAGAAATCAGAAAATGCTATCTGAAATTTAATCAATTAATTCTGAAAGCAGAGATGAGCAAAGCTTGAATACAACTACTCAGATAAGAGCAAAGATAAGACAGTTACCTCTCCAGCAGAAATAACTGATCACAATGTTTTAAGGTAATGTTTTACATTTGACTCACCATGCATCAGAGAATGATATGGAATGGATACCAATGAATTGCCTACGCAAGTCAGAGCAACATTTCAAAACTGTGTCCTTAAAAGCAATATTGAAATACTCCTATTTCTAATCCCTTGTTATAAGAACTAGGAAGCAAATACAGTCATCCATAAGGTTGTGGAATCCACCCACGATGTACAAACTTTTCACAAAAAATGCAATATTCATGGTATGTCAGTGAATCAAATTCAAAAGAATTCTTTGTATTTCAAAATGAGGAAACAATTACAAGGATTCTCACAAGATTTTGAAAAACTGGACCAAACTTCTAATTAGATTGCACCTGTGAATTCTTTCAAAACAAAAGTGCTAAAAGGCATTCATCAGTAGTAATCACCCTACATTGTGCATGAGATTCATTCAAAATGCAACTGAACTGTCTTACCAACAGGCAAAATAAGTCTGGTTTTGGACAGGGACAGTGCACCCACATCACCACCTCTGACTTAGCAGGCTGCTTACATAAATACATTGACCCAGGGTAGTTTACAGAGGTCAGAACTGGCAAATGAAAGAGTTCTTACTCAGTGCACTACTCAGTGCTGCTGAGGCACTGGATTAACTTGACTTGATTTGTACAATCTACGTAAATGTGCTCTGCATTTTGGGATCCAAATGCTGTAAAACACTTGTAGGAGATTACAATGGTAGCCACAGCTTCAGTGCTTCGCTGAATCAAGCCCATGCTGGAGAATGCAATATAAAAGGTGAGAGAAGCCCAGCCCCGACTCTCCGAGTTCACTGAATGTTGTTAAAGCTGCCTTTGCCACAAGCTACAGTTCTGATAGAAATGACAGATGACTTTACTGACCCAAAGAACAAACCTGCTAAATGAAATAGCTATTTGTAAAAATGATCTAATCTAAAAACAATGGCAAATTATGGTTGATGATGTGACTATATACTTAATGTACCAGGAGGCTAAGGTATTTATAATTATCCTTACAGTGATCTAAAAATGACACAAAAATCAATGCTCATTAGCTACTAAACTCTTGCCAAAATTTAAATAATATGGAACACTAGCAGTGTGGTACTTTCACAGCCTACAGCAAATCCCTTTGATAAAAAACTTGCTTTACAGAATTACATCTTCCCTCCTAAAACAAACACCTGTGGTCATGTTCTACTGCAGTTCATTATTCACTCTCAACACCTAGCAGTGTCAAGTGTGATTTTTGAGCTGGGATCTTTACTAGTTGCATGGTATCCCAAACCATCAGGTATTAAAACTCTCATAAGGGGCAAAAAAGGAAGAACAGAAGTTAAACCCACCAGTGTCCTTGCAAGCAAATGAGCAAGAGAAGAGCAACATATGTAGGGAAGCAAGACAGAGATCACATATTTTTACATTTTTTGCATTGGACTTCAGTGGTCAACAACAGAAGCTCTAAGTTTTAAACCTTTTCTAAGTTTTAAACCTTTTATTTAGTTTATCACTAGAGAGACAAGATTTCATTTAACTCAATTTCTGTACTTTAAGGAAGTCTTAAATACTCTCTCCTGCAGAGCATTCTTATAAGAAAGTTACTGATATATAATCCTTATAATAAAGTGCACCACAACTTTAGTATACAGTACATATAATTTAATATATCTCAGTTATATATACATTAACCATATTAATATAAAATTATGCATAATTCTATCAATTAATATGACTAGATGTACAAGCACACAATCATTATTCTATCTTTTTTCTTAGCAATGCATATTTTGAATGGAAAAACTATGCAATTTCGGAGTCTGGTCAAAAAGAAGTTAGCTAGAAATCCACTACAATGTCAAAGGTTTAAAATATCTTATCCTATAAAATATAAGTCCTTCTTGAACTTTCAGTGTGTCACCATTTGAAAAGGGCAAGTTATTGAATACTAATAAGAAAGCCTTATAATGAAAATTCAAATTTAACCTCACCAGAGTACCACTGCCATAGTATTTTTCAGAAGGGCTGACACAACTAGTATCAAATAGTTTTGTGATATTTCAAAGCCCCTTTTAAGTAAAATTATGTTATTTGCTCTGATGAATGCTTTTGTGATTTAAAATTGATATTACACACACACCACACTTTTCTCATTTCTAACTCAAATACACAGCCTAGACTAAATAATTCATACTAAAAGGTACACTAAAAAACAGTGGATTAAATTATTTTGTTTCCATTAAACAACTACATATGAATCTCAAGGCCACCAATTTTATGAATGCATTTTATATATTTTACAACTCCTTGACCTGATTTGATCATTTTAAGCTATTTAAGGGAAGTCAGAAAGTAAAAGCTGCCTGTCCCAACCTGCAGAGCACAGCCCAAATAATTTTTCTTTCATTTCACACCAACCAACATTTTTATTAAACTCAATTGCCCTATATTAACTTGAATCTAACTGCACTGGGTTTGGTAAGGTTATTAAAACATGCTATTAGCACAAATAAAGGCTCTGAATAGTCCACAGAATTCAATCCTTTTTTGTTACAGTGGTAAAGGGCAAAACTAGAAGACCAAAGTACTGCATTAGTATATCGTGCCAAGACAGACAACGTTGTTTACAAGCAGATTATTCCTGTGAAGCACAGAAAAGCTATCTCAACATACTGCAACTTTTTGCATAGCAACAAATCTCCAGATTTTAATCCTGTCCAGGAGTAATTTTGCCTTGGAGTATGTAATTTTGAAGTAATGCTCAAGATACTTCTCCAGTCTAAAGTTTTTTGGGTGTCCACCAGCTGCTTTTCTACATTGTCTTCCCTCCCCCAGCTGGCTGCTATGCTTTTTCAAAAGCATTAATTTTAATTTGCAAACTCTATCATTCATAAAGTATTTTCATTCCATTGCAAACCAGCACCAACTGAACAGTCTCTGCTGAAGACAAAACAGAATTTCAGCTACAAGAATCGCTGAAATAAAGCTTAAGCATCACAGAAGGATTAGCAGGTGTTCATCTACTCTGCAACCTTTAAGTTGAAGATTCATAGTATCTAAAATGAATGCATGAAAACCTAAATCAAGCAGCAGTGTCTAAAGCAGACTTATGTTCAGTGGGGCACCTAGATGCGTGGGCCCATCAACAGTTGCAAATGTACTAAATTTAAAATTCGCGACAGTACTCAAAGCATGCACAGATGGTCAGCGAGTATAACTAAGACATTATCATCTTTATTTAGTTTGAGTACCAGGTAAGCAAAAATAGGCTCATCAAAGAATGAAGAGAAAATGTGATTTCAGTTTTGTGGGAACTGACCTTGGATATAAAATTGCAAACCTGCTGGCCATGTCCCAGGGTATGTCCTACCAGCAAAACCACAGTCCATAAAGGTACAGCAGCAGCAGCTCTATTCACAGAGCCAACCCATAGCAATAACTGCCTATGGAGAGACATTCTTTCTCCTTTCATCTACAAGATCAAGAGTTTATTGCAAGAGATAAAGCTGCAAAAGCAGAAAACTGCAGGAAATTTTCATCAATGACAATGAAGTACCGCTTTAGAGCATCTGACTGAGGAATACAAGCTCATGGAGAAAACAGCTCCTATGAGCTTGTGATGTCAGACATTTCTAGACATAATAGGAAGAAAACATAGCAGACAGAATTCAAGAGATTCACAATAAATTTTCTTAAAACCGCTTTTTAAAAATTCCTACATAATTTTTGCCTAGCTGGGTGCAAGAGGAGAATCCACATGTTCATTTAGAAGTTCTCCTACAAAACCAAGAAAAGCACAGGAGTTTAGCTCTTGCTGGGCATTGCCTACAGTCTGCTGTGACTGCTCTTGAACATTCAAACTATGCAGAATTGCTGGTGCAGCTCCAAAGTACAACGTAATTGCTGACTTCTCAGCAGCAAAGAAACGCAATCCCACTAAAAGGAGAAGCAAATTACTCTCGTAAAAACTGCATGGCCGATGCTTTAGAATGTGCTTCTTCACTTTAATGGTTGTGTTAAGGCTTTAACCTGCATTTTTTTCATGTCTTACTGCATCCTAGGTGAAAAGTATTAAAAACCTTCTCAGAAAAAACACCACTGTAGCCAGATCACTGCTGATAACTCACCCTTGTGCTGCAGTGCTGCTGGTCATCACCAGCAGCTGTACTGCGACTCCAGACTGCAGTTTTCTTGAATATGCCTACGGCTCAGAATGAAGGGATAGCTTTGTATGCTCCTTAAAATACTTTTTTTCACCTCAAACACCTTCTTGATTCCTTCCTGGATACATCTTGGTCTAAATTAGAACAGATGGCTCGTAATTTCCCTAGTGTATGGCAATAACTGGAGACCGTTGTGCTTGGGATGGATGCAGAGGACACAGAACAGCACATTATTGACCTATGCGAGCAGCCTAACTGGTGCCATCCTACCTGCAGGGAACATCAAACATGGAGCAGTAACACCATCAACTTAAAGAGCCTCTCTTCCCAGCATGTATCAACCAAGGACTTGAATTCTAAGGTTACATCTCTTGTTTATTTGTTGGGGTTTTTTTACCTTTCAACACTTCATGTATATAGAAAAATAAGGGCCACTGCCCCAGCAAATGGGAGTATGCCTCTGCTAATAACACTCATTTCCTGAAGGGTGGAAGTGCACAGCAGGGCTGTAGGAAACAAAGTACTATGTAAAAGCTCCTCCCTCCATGGCAGGTGCTGACATCAATGTGGTTACCCTGAAGTAAATGCAAAGTAATTCCAGACAGCTTGTCTTTGAAAGACTCATTCAATTATAAGGAAGGTGCTCATGGGACCAGTGATGTCTGTTGGATGGGCTGCCTTCCCCAGCAGACTCTTCTTGGAACTGTCATTTTCAACCTATAGTTTTTCCTCAGCAGGGTCATTAACAAGGATGTAGTCCTCTATATAGACATTTGTTTTACAGACAGTGTAGGGAAAAGGATCATTCAGAATGTTTATCTCCCAGATTTTCCAAATAAAACAAACATGTTTAAAAGTCAAGGCAGGAGGAGGAGGGTGAGGGTAACTGGCAAGGCAGACAGAAAGTATAAAATCATAGAATCATAAATGTCTGCCAAAAATGTTGGCATACCTTGATTTTTGAACACACTTATGCTACCAATAACACTACTCTCCTGATGTGCCTTTACACCTCTCCATGAAAGCACAACCTTTATTTAAAATTCATCAAAATGAGGTGTTATATTGGTGAATATAAAACACATGGTGTCAAGTATTCCATCACAAACACAAGGGCCCTTTACTTCACAGAAAGTTTTCCTGTGTACAAATGCTATGTTCAGTATCTGAGAATAATTTTGCACTATGTAAAATGTGAAAGGTTGATAAAGAGCCAACCAAAAGTCCAAATCCATCATTGAAAACAGTGGCAAGGCAGATCAAATAAGAAAATTAAATTTTTTAACTACTTCAGTATAAAAGGTTCCACAACCCTCACAAGCAATATGCCCAGCCCCACTGAGGGTCAGACACTTAAGAATGAGAAGACCCATGGCATTTGAAATGGCATTTAATTCATTTTAGTTCACCCAATCAATTCTCAGTTGAACAAATTATTCAAAGAGCAATTGCATAAAAAAAGCTTAAAGCTGGAGACAGCTCTTAGTTTTCAAAGAGAAGTAGAAATTCTCATAATGAAAATAGGGGTAGTGAACCAATCTGTACCACCTTAGCAAGGAATTTTATTAGCATATCTATTTCAAAAGAAATTGGTATACAATGTCCAAGATTAAAAATGACTATACATATAATTTGTTACTTCTTATAATAATTTTAAGCATCACAAATACAAGGAAAAAAATTATTTCAAGTAATTTCAGCTCCTAATTTCATCTGTGATTGACTTGTTTTCCAGTTTCATCTGTTTGAAGTCCTCCTTTGCTCACTGAGACATTACTGAAGTCAGTCCAAAAATACCTGGTTCACTCGCCCAAAACAGCTACCAGATGATCTCCAAATTGGTAAATCTGATTGAAATATCTACAGAGTAGCAGCAACTGTGTCGTGTATGCCCAATCTCAATACCCATTTACTGACAAAATCTCAAATCTCACATATGCTGCAGAAAAAAGCAAAAAAATCCACAACAGCGAAACAATTCAAGAGATGAAAGATAATTCTTAGGTGTTCCATCAGCTTTAAAGATTATTTTACCAATTCTGCGCTCATAAAAGCAAGAATTTCGTATCCAAACTCAATCATTCTACATTAAGCAAGGTGAATATAATGACATTCCAAGACAATGTTCCCATCACTTATTGAAACAAAATCTCATTATTATCTGGGGCATACAAGAGATTACATATTCCTGTTGTACCTACACTGTAAAAATACATGCACATGCTGCTTAAAGATCAGCACCTGTAGCGCAATCAGTAATCCAAGACATTTATGTGTCTTGCATCCTTTCATACAATATTCAGTGTCACTGCTTGTAGAAATGGTAATACCAGCCCCACCTACATTCAGCCTTGCATTTTTAATTCGAGGTTTCCTGGGATTGCACAGTTCACTTACCTGCAGACTGCCCTGTATGGATTGTCAGTGAATGTAAATTATTTCAGAGGAACCTCACTGAACAGCTTTTCACACCTAGCTATCAGAAAGCCTTGACAAATCGGGACCTTCGCAGAGAAGAGGAAGTATATTTTCCTAGTTCCAAATAAAGTTTACGATATTAATGGCATAAAATTTACTTTTACCAGAGTAACTTACACCCTTAAGGCAGTACAGCAAATATGCAGAGTTACAAATTCTTGTTGTGGCATGTGGAAATTTAAGGCTGAGGACAGAATACTCTGTACAATAGGATCTGGACATGTCTGTAGAAACAGTCAACTCAGTTTCATGAGATTACAACATCACTGTGTCCAATGCTCCAGCTGTGTCTCTGAATGATCTAGAGAACAGAAATCACTTACTAACTCTGAAATACTGGCAGAGGAGCACTCTTACCAATTTGGTAAAAGGAAGTCAGAATCAAATCTTAATCCAAACAACAAACATTGAAAATTAAAACAGCAGAAACTTACACAAAGGAAAATAGTGTAGGAATGTATCAATGTGTAACTCTGACAAAGAGAGAACGCCTAATTCTTGAGAGAGACAAAGAATGAGTTTAAGTTTCTGGATACATAGATTGCTCAGATTTACAAAAGGAGTGAAAATATCTAAAGCAATTCTGGTGCTTTGAAAGTGCAGAACTTAAAACTTTCTACCAACTCCACTATCGCCTCTTATAAAATATCTTCCTTGCAAATATTAGGTTCAACTTTTATAATTTAATTTAAAGGTCTAATTTTACATCAGACGTTTAATTTCCAACCCTGTGGAATCAGCTTCATTTCCTAATTACTGAAAGAAAACCAGAGGGAGTTGAACACAAAGTATCTCATGAAATACATTCCACATCATTCTTCTTCTAGAGCTTCCTTGGAGAAAGAAGTAGGGGAAGGCTAAACTGAGGTCCCAACAGTGGCATGCCTGAGTAAAAATTACCTCTCAGAGAAAGAAGAGAGATTTGGGTGCTGAAGAATGAGACAGATTAATTGTACAGGAGAATTAATCCTCCTACTAGGGAATGAGGCATATCTTTTTCATCTTCTGCCTTTTCTCTGGTATTGCAAGTAGTTTTCTCCTAACAATGTTAAAAGTTTTTCACTGTTGGTTCCTAGGATAGTGAAATGGCCTTAAAATTCAAGAGGTGCTGTCACTCCATTTTACTTTTTACATTTGTAGTTCATAGTAACTGTGGCTTTGTAGTAAAAGAATTCAGAGGGAAGATCCCTCATACCTTTCTCCATTATTTCAGTTCTATGTTTATCAAATTCTCTTCGCTTTTGAAGTGCACTGGACTGTCTGAAGAGCAGCTTTGCTCTGCATGGCTAAACATAGAAGAGTTCTTGTCTTCAATAAGGGTTTAAATAAATAATCCCAAATCCCAGTGGGCCTTGTTAAAGCAACATTGTAACTTCTTTATGCTTCTTTGTGAGTTTGGGAAAAAAAATTGTCTACACATCAGTCTTAGCTTACTGACTAATGTGGCCTTAGGGAAGGGACTGTTGAAATTCATGCATCTAGCTCTTAGAAATGGATTTATAAATGCAATTATGATACATCAGCATAGGTTTATTAAGTAATGATTTTTTTTTAAAAAAGTAGTAGTTACAGGTGAAAATAGAAGACGTTGAGTTCAGAGCCAGTGCTTAAATGCTGTAAAGCTGGTATGATCTGCTGCTTCTGTGCACTGTGAGCACACTGGGAGGTATTCACATGACTCAGTTTTAAGTACTCAGTGACCTGATGGATGAGCAGTGATGAGATAGCTGATGAAGCTACTGGTCTCAGCTGTTGACCCTGCCTGGACATCTGAACTGCTCATCACTCATTTCCTAAACTGCCATGGTTCACTGTGCAGAGTCCTTAAACAATTCAAAATTGGCAACAATTTACCTTCAACAATATGCTTTAAAGTGCAGCTGTTGAGGACTTGACTATCAAGTGGCTCAGATGCTTGTGATGCAAAAGCAGGACAAACAACTGGTGCAGTAACCTCACCTAAGACCATGACTGAAAAGCAGGATTTGCTTCAGTGAGAAAATCTGGCTAAGTTTCTCATCTAGGAAGTGCAGGAGGAGCATCAGAGAGGTGGGACACCCCAGGGGCAAGCAGGAAACCCAGTAAGCAATGTGGTATCCCCAGTCTTGTTACTCGTGGTCACACCACAATCCCCATTAAAGGCTTTAACCACAAACCAAGCACATTAGGCACCATGTAGAAAATATAGCCCACAACTTCTAAGCAAATTACGTGAACAGTACTCATGCTAGATGCCAGTATCCTCCCATCAGATCTCTCCAACTGCCTATCTCCCTCTGCTGGTCACTGCTGCTGCCACACCAACCAGCAGCCTCAGCACTGGCACCTGGCACCAGAGGGATGGTGACTTTGACACCTTGTGCTAACAGGGTCCCAGAAGTATTGAAACAGGTGTGCCTTCAGGGCCATAGACTAGCAACAAATAGTAACATAACACTTCTTTCATCAGCATAATAAACCAGGCAAGTGGCAGGGTAAAATTACTAAAGAAAAAAAAAATCAAATTAAATCAAAGTTGAATGAATGGTCTGTATGATCAGTAACAGGACAGCACTGCTGTTCCCCTGTACCCAAAGCCCTAGGTTCCCCAGTCATTTAGTATAAATCACTTCCCTCAGTGTTCTCATGGAGATTATTCCTACCAGCTGTGCCACATGAAGATTTGCACATGCTCCATAAATTTTAATTCCCTTTTTAAGTCCTATTAGACCAAACAGGGGGCTATTTCTGAAGTTTAAATGGATTTTCAGAACAATATAAAGATGAAAATGTTTTCTGGCCTCTGATTTTTAAACCATTGGGTAAAATTAAATCTCTTCCACAGTGCAGTTGATATTCCATATAAAAGTATTCAGAAATACCAAGCACTCCAGAACATTATGTCTGAATCTAAAGGGAGAAGTTATCCTGCTGTACAAAAAAAAAAAAGCTGTAATCACTGTTCAGAAATCTCTCAGCTTGCTGCTTTAAAGTTGGCTTTTTTCTAATGTACCAACTTCAGAAGAGAAGGAAATTCACTATTTCAGGATGCAATTACCCACAGCAAAGTAAGGAACACCACAAATCACAGAATTTTTTTCTGACAGCAAAACACATTATTTCTACTCACTCAATCCAAAGCTTGCCAAACAAAATGACTGAAGTTAGAATATCATGCCATATTTTTCCTTTCACACTGAAACCACAATTTTAGTATAAGAGTTTATTTTTATCATCATTTTCCTATTCACAAAAAACTGTACCTCTGGCAAAAATTGTAAGCTTACTCTATGCAGGTTTTAACACAACATTGACACTGTAGTATCTGATGTGGCTACAAGTCAAATTTAACAAGCAATTAAAACCTAAATAAATAAAACCAGCAGTCAAGAACACAGAGTCCTCTCCTAAGAATAAAATTCATGCTAATTCAAAATCATAAACTGGTATAGAAACATTCTTACAGATTTTACTACATTCCACAGCTCACTTTGGAAACTCACAGCAGACTGACGGCCAGTCTGGAAAGATTAACTTTCCACTAGCCCCTTTTCCCTGTCCTCTGCCAGTATGTCCTCACATATCTACCAGATTTCCCCCGTGCAGGGAAATACCCTTCCATAAATACCCCCTCCACCCTTCACAAAACTGTTCCTAGTTTTAACACCTCCTCTCCTCAGAGCTAATTCCCAAGTTTTCCCTTTAGACTATTCTGAAACTTTCCCCTTCTGTTATGGCAGAGATTTAACAGTGCCTGTATAATCCACACTGATGCTGCTGATAGAGCCCTTCACAGAACTTTTGCAGAGCTGTCCAGAGTCCTGCTGTCCTGCTGCAGACACAAAGCAGAGCTGGAGGAATCACACAGGCCACACACCACCATTCCGAGACAGCATGTGGGGCTGCACTGCACACACTCATACCTCGACACAGTCAGATTAGTGAATGCAGATTATTTTGGCTCTTCAATTTAGTTTTATGAGCTTAAAATTTTATGGATCAAGAGAAAGGGAAAGCTAGTCTCAGCTTGGAAGTGTGAGAAACAGGAAAAGGGAGACATTCATCCTGGCAGCTGAGTTCTGGAGATGAGCAAGAGCAAAAGAAGAAAAAAGGAAGAGAAAAGGGATTTAGAAGGAAGACTAAATCCAGGTTTAAACCAAGTCAACACTGATGCAGGAGATGGTGTTACAGATAGACTAAAACACAGCTTTGATGAAAGGAAACAAAGCAGACATGGAAAGACTGAGTCACAGACACCAGCTCAATGAGAAGAAAAGCCTTTGAGTAGATGACCTCCTTCAAAGAGGAGATGAAACAGCCCAAAGTAAGACAGCTGCTGATAAAGTACTATAAATATTTTCCATAGTTCATTACAATGGACTTTGGGAGTAAGAGAACACACCATATGTAAAGAAATAATGCCACACTTGATAATTAATAAATTGCTGAATAACAGTCCAACCAAGACTGTGGTACCAACATGGCTTTCTATGCAAAGACGTCACTCCAAAGAGCTTCCACAGAGCAAAAGAGATATGCTGGAGGTGAACTCAAAAGTCCTTTGGCAGGTCAGGACAGAGTTGGAAAACTAAACTAGAAGGTATCTCCCAGCCAAACTGCTCACCTCCCTGCAAGAACAGGTATTGTGCTGAAGCATTCCTTTTTCCCAGTTTTATCGTGCTTCACCTTAAAAGTGTGTGACAATCTGCACACTGCATTTGGGGAGTCTTCCTCACTGGAGATATTCAAGAACCATCCAGACACAATTCTGTGCAATGTGCTCCATAATGACCCTGCTTGAGCAGGGAAGTTGGACCAGATGACTCCACTAGTGGTCCCTTCAACCTTATCCATTCTGTGATAGGTATCATTTATTATGCCTATTACTCATACAAATTATTCAATCTATAGCTTAAAGCCAGAATTCAGAGCAGCAAGCAGAAGAATTACTAGTTCTGCTTTGATGCTACCAGACTCAAAATAAGCAACTAACACCAATATGCTATTGCTGCTCCACACACACACACAAATGGAAATATCCTGACTAGCTGCACCAATTAGCCTTCCTTGGTCTCAAGAAATACACTCCCAATTTGCTTTAGCCTTATTGATTTAAAAACATTTCAATCAAAATTGGCAGTAAATTTTTTTTTATCTAAGTATTGTTAGTTTATACAGCCTGTCATGGAGAAATACAATGGAAACAACAAATGCTAATTAATTTAAAACAGACCAAGATCCCAAAACTCAATAAATCAAGCTTTGAGGTTTAAGTATTTCTTGTCAGCAATCTGTCCAATAGGCTTTTATAAGCTTCATTTTTTCACTCTTGACTCATTATTTGATTGGTGCCTGCTTAAATAAATCCTATCATTTAAAAGGTCTTATAGAAGTTGAGTACTTAAAGTTCCCAATTGAACTCAACAGTCTTTATAAGTCTGTGAGAAACAACCTGTAAGCTTCCAAGTGGAAATCTGCTATAGTTTGACATACAATTACAAAATTGTCCCCAAGGGACCATCGCTATCACAGTTAGGATATCTGGCTTTCAAAAAAGCAGTGTTACAAGGAAAGAAAATTAATATAACAGAGTACAAATGTATATACTGTGTATATACATATACACAGTACAACTTGAATAGATGTGACATCAATTTCCTTCCAGCAAACTGGCTGGTAAATCTAAGCCCTAAATGTAATGAGCAAGAACACTGCATGCTGTAGTTTAGGATCCCCATGTCCATTTAGCTGGTAAGAATGCAGAATTGTTGTTCACTAAATCCCTACTCCTAGAGCTAGCAGGACATCAGAATTAAGAGTACTTCACATCAGCAGTAAACTTCTGAAACTTACTCTTACAGGAGAGTGTGGAGGCAGACAGCAACAGTAAGGTCAAGAAGTACTTATTCAAACAGATGGTCAGAAGATGATAGATAGTAAAGAAAATAGGGAGGGCTGTACCCTCTAACATCCTTAATACAATTACAAAGCCGAGAGAACAAGAAGTGCTGGGCCTCACACACTCTGAAGAATATCTCTGGATGTCAGAGGGGCAATACTGGGCTAGATGTTACACTGCTATGAGCCAGCATGGCATTTCTTACATTTCTATCAACCTATAACAGTGGAATTAACTATCTGGAAATGTAGTTGTTCAGACTACATATTTTAAATTAGTATCAAATAATCTTGCTGGGTTTAATTTACATTTTTTTCCCATACAACTTGATATTTCTCTTGTTACCAATCCTAAGATTGCCAAAAGAGTTGAACTACAGCAATATGAACCAGAGACATGAAAACTATCCAAACTGTGCTTACCTGAATTGCAGTGTTTCACAAATGAATATGAAAAATAGGGGAAAAATATGTAAGCCTGAATTGTATTTTTTGTTGTCCTATATTACAGAGCCACAAACGCTAATTTGAAAGCACATTAAATGTGACAGGATATCTTTATAGCATATTTATCCATTTTTTTCTGAAAAAAATTAGACCATAAGAAGTAGCTAAGCAATAGCACTTTGAGTAAATTTCTTATTTTCACATTGGCAATCACTGTGTATATAGCATTTAACACTTCTAATGCAGAGTACAACAGCAGTACCCTGCAAGATGAGTAGTGACACATCACCGTCTTTCATGCTACACAAGAAGAAGGGCAAGCTATTGGGCAGATTACTAACAAATGCTAAGTGATTTGGGATTGCAAATTCACTTTTTAAAAACCAGTCAGAATCCTTCCTCCTTTGACTTAAATTTTAATTTCAAAAGATGAGCAAAAAGCTCAGCTGGAATGATAACATAAGCAAAATTTTGGAGCAAAAATATGAGAACTTATTTGGTAGACAAGGGGTTTATTGCAACATTTTTATCTACTTCAGTTAGTACTTCTAACACTATAATTGGAAAGATTAGATGCCAAAAAAATGACAGCTTAGAAGAGCTGGAAAGATATATCAGACCTGTGTTTAGAAATAAGAATTAAGTTCCTATGTAACTACCATAGAAGGAAGCTGCACATGTAGGTCTGGTTTCAATAAACAAGGAACTCAGGATATTTCTCCTGAAAGCTATACTTAAAAGTTGCATGCACCTTTTCCTAGAGGTGGGAAAGGATGTTAACAGAGCTGAAGAGCACTTTCCTGCCCAAGCATTCAAAGTTCATGAGGTTTATAACTTCCACATGTCTACCTAACTCTGAAAACTACTTTTTTATCTTCCTGTCCCAAAACCCTGACTGGCATCAGACTGCATCTTTCAAACACTTTTGCCTGACTGCTCAGTCAGCTCTTTTAAGGCAACCTACTTGCTCTGTGGTATCAGTTCTCTTAACTCGATACCAGGAAATAATTCAAGAAGGAAACAGAAAAAAATTATGTGAAACAAATCAGACTCTTCATGTTCCATTTACAACCACACCCACTCATTTAATCCTTCCAGATATACAGAAATCAGCTGAAAGAGAGATAAAACAGTGAAACATTGGTCACTCCTCAATTAACTCTTGATCTTTGTGCTCCCATGTGCTTTCTACAGGCAAGAGTCAATGAAACACTAGGAAAAAGCATTTTATTTGAGGCATACAAAAATCAATGAAATAGGACACAGTTTGATGTTTTTATGAGAGGTGAATTACTCTAGAGTCATATACAGAATGAAAGTCATTCTTGAGACAAATAAGCAACATTCTGGACTACATCAATAATAGCTTCATAAAGAGCTCACTAAACATGAACTTTAATAAAAGCACTGGGACTCAAAACCTCCAGGTTTTTAGCCACGAACTCAATTTTCAAGCTTGTTCTTGTCCCTCTAAAGCTAATAAAATAAACAATTTCTGGAAGTAATTTTTCAACTCTCAAATTATAAACAGGAAATTCTTACATAGAAGAAGGCTTCTGCAAAAGCTGTAAACCATTTAGAGAGATTCTAGATGCATAAAAAGCTCTCAATGACCTTTTGACAAAGCTTTGTCTAGCACACTACTATAAAGAAAAACTCAATTTTCCTCTTACTGTACCTTCACATATATTTTCTGAGATCAAGTTATGGTTGAATTGCCATGTAACCATATTTTTCACTTTCTTTCTACATTTTTACAGCACTCTCACTTTAGGAGTATTTACCATTACCACTCCCAGCAGTCAAGATTGTTTGCATAAGGTGATATTTGCCATCAACCTGTTACTTGAAAGGAAGACCTCTTCTGCCTGCACAGCAGATCTGTAGGTGAAGAAAAGGAGACTTCCAGAGAGAAAAGTAGAGGGAACCAACATAATCACATACACATGATCCATAAATATCCATGTAAGGATGGAGCAGAAAATGCATCAGGCAAGCTTCTCTAATGGGACTCAACCACATTCATAAGACACTTTTTTCACAGGTCATAAGAAGAAATGACAGCATGCATGTTCAACTAATTTGTTGTAGGATTGTCATAAAACTCCCCCAAAGGCTGAAAGTCTAACTGCAGACAGACCTACCCAGAACTTGTGTTATCACACATAACACACATCTAAATGTTTCTAGCCCTGCTTAACCACTGAAGGAGTGACACAAATTACTATAACCCTTAAAGGCTACCCTCAGGAAGATCAGAGGAATACAGCTCTGCAAGGAGAAATGCCAAGAACCACACCATGAATAGCATGTCTGGATATATCTAACCATATTTTGACTTCACAATGCCTTAAAAGTTACTGAATGCTCTTAAGCAACACAGTCTAACATACAGAGAACACCCAGAGCACAACTTTAAGAATTCATTGCCAAAAAGAAGGTATATGGAGAGAGGCTGCACATGACACGTTCTTAGTTTGCTCCTAACCCATATCTCAGTCACCCTCCCAGAGACTGGAACAAGAGAGATGGTTTTTCCTTCCACAGACAACATGGAGCTGGGAAAGACCACCATTAGGCCACATGTTAGAAACAAAAAATGGCCACGGCCAAGACAGAAAAAGGTTCTGAACAAAATTAGGATGTAACTGGCAAAACACACCTGCAACAACGGAAAGAGGAAGGCTGCTTATTAGACTGCAATCCACTGGAAAGGATCTGATGGTCAATACAGATCAACAAACTGAATATGAAATCAGTATGTTGTTGATGCCATACATGGGGTAATCACCTCTGAGCAACATTCAGACTAACTCTGATGACAGTTTTCTTACAGCCACCTCTAATCAGCCATCATTCCAAATGAGTAATTACCACTCAGCAGCCAGTAACAAACCATGGACATTTATCCTACTCAAATGTTTGTTTCTTTTACATTGTTAACATTTAGAGTAATACTGAATGTAAGGTACGGGGATAAATATCCCAGTGATTTACTGGAGGAAAGAGAGTTCTCTTGCTCACTGAAGCAGTGTTGTTCACAGGACATAATTTCTAGTTTAAGGGGAAAAAACCACTTCTGTATCTGAGGAACAGAAATAAGCATTAATTATGAAGAATTGCAAAACTGTGCTCTAAATAAATGCAGAATAAAATGAGTTTTGGAGTGAGACAATAAATTTATTCTGACATCCCAGAAATCTTGAAAAGAAAGATCACACATAAAAGCTACTACACTCACACAAAAGAAATATTCAAGTAAATCTCCAGGAATCTGAGCCTAAGAGTTGCTTCAAAAAAGCGTGCCTGAATGTGAATTATTAGGCAATCCCAGTCAGACTCTCTTTAGCAGGGCAGTTTGCCAAGGGAGACTTTCACAAATCCTGGGACCTCAACTGCTACCATGGAACTATGTATTTATCTCAAAGTAAGTAGATTTATGCTTGTGTGACTAGACTAAGTACAGACTTTGTTTCATTTCTTCATCCATGTTTTACGATTATGTCATTATATTTAGATATTACAAACAATATTTTTACTTCTAGTTTACCTTGTCTTAACCTATGGCCCAGCTAAACTGCACAGACACTGCAGTGTCCACAAGTAAGAAAAGTGCTTTCTTTTCCTCTCATTACACAGTTCAGATTCTGGCTCTGCAGGAATCAGACAGGACCCAAGTGTACCCAGGGACTCACAGCAACTGAAGGGGCTCTATGTTGTGCAATAGATTACCAGAGTATATGCTTATCCCTTGTAGCTACTGGAGTCTGCTGGGGTCTGGGTCACACACAGACTTCCTGCTGACGGCTTCCTGCACAGGAGGTGTCCTTGCTTACTCCCCACTCAAGGAGAGCAGGCCACGGACTCTCAAATCTTTGCATTATTTCAAAGGCAGGTGTATGCAGAAGCAAGCAAGGTAATATTATAATTACGGGAATGTGGGCATCTAAAATATTTGGAACTTGCACTATTCAAGGAATCAGATACTTTGTTAAAAATTCATGAAATAATATTTGAGATCTAAATGCAAACACATTGCAATAAATAAATTGTACTAGTTTGGGTATTTTTCCTTTCACTGTGTTTATATTCCTGTTAAATACAGAAAGACTTCAGTCTTATTGCACAGGTCCAGGTAGTACTGCCAGACAACTGATAAATGAGAGAGTGGAAACACATTGAAGTGCTAATGCCCCTTTTCCTGTACTTCACAAAGATATATAAAAATGGGAAAGCAATATTAAAACAACAGCTACTTTAGTTTCTGAACCTTAAAAAGAATTCTCTGATCTTTCTCTTGTGTTGCTGCATTTGTCCAGGGACTGGACAGGGAAAAATGTCAATTACTGTCAGAGGAGAATTAAAACGTCAGATGAGCCTTATGTTCACTGCAAAATCCCAAAGATAAATACAAAGTAATCTTCAGAAAAAAGTGATTTGTAACAAGAGTATCTAGGGAAATGGAAAGAACTGAATATAATCTCACAGTAAAATTCTGCTGAGAACTCCATTCAAGAAAAGCAATTGTGAATGCTAGGTAAATGACTAAGATATGACTTTTATCTCAATAACATGTCAGAGTAATTGAATGTGTGTTAAGGTAATTAAATCATCTCAGTGATACAGAACTGAAACTTGAAAAGCAAAAGTGTAAGTTACATTTCTGTAAGACTTAAGAGTGGTTAGTGAAATAGCTTTCATTTTAGAGCAGGTAGTGGGTTCCTACAATATCTCCCATTCTCAGAATGAGTACTTTAAGTGACAATACTTCAGAAAGCATTTTGGATCTCTAAATAACATTTGGATCACAGAGGTTTTCCAATGCCAGCTTCAGAAGCTATTACATTAATAAAGTTATTTTTTCTTACACGAATAACATTAACAAGGTAGAATTATCTTTTCTCTAATTACTAGAATCTTGCATTCTTTCCCTATGTCAGTTTATTTCTGCTATTCAGTATTGGATCTGTTTGAAAAATAAAAAGGATACACTAGTGTCCTAGTTATAGCAGCCAGGACCAGTTTATCACTGTGTGGGTGTAACCAAAACTGTGTATGCTACATCCTCTATGTCATTTCTCATGAACTGTTAATAATGGATCATTTGCAGAAGCCGCCCAGGGCACACCTGACATCTCAGGTTACAAGCTGGGTGTTAAAGAACCCTGAGAGGCACAAGAAGGTTTCTGTCTTCACACCACTGACTCAGCTGTGACAACTCCCCTCCAGGGAGGCATTAGCACCTTCACACCCAGCCTGAGGGGTCATGTCTGCTACTGGGCCATTAGGGACTGTGTTGCAGTTTGGAATTATTATGTAAATTCTCTCCCCTGCCACTCTTAACGACCCTAGCCAACCGTTAACAAAGAAGGTCGTT
>JAWWEV010000115.1:81951304-81973320 GCA_035583235.1 Hafferia zeledoni | reverse complement strand
GTGATTATTTGAGGAGGAGGTCCCCTCCCCCTCTTGTGAGTAAACATCTTGGTTCTTTCCCCTCAAACCAAGACAGACTGGCACAACAGGCAGTTGCAATGACTTAGACCATCAAAGATTGCAAAAATATCCCATGACTCACAGAGTAAATCACCCATTGTGAAACTCCCCACCCTGGGAGAGGTGCTGGGCATTGACACCTGAACCTGAGCATATATAATCTTCAAGTTTTGGAACTTGGAGTACCACTTGTTGGATCCAGAGGAGGACCAGAACCTCAACAGGACTTTGACTGCCTCTCTTGACCAGACTGTGACCTTCATCCTGAACAACAGGTTTTTCCTTTCCATTTACTTTGTCCTGAGGGGCCACATGGCACTCAGTACAGAGGCTGATGACACCATTCTTTCATGCCCCAGGGTGCTGGGTTATGCACCTGTATTTTGTCATTAAGACCAATTTTCTCTCTGTGTCATTATATTTATTGTAGTCTTTTTAAGTAAATTGTAACTCTGACTTGTAATCTCTCTTGCGTGGGGTTATTTCTCCTGTCAGTTTACCTTTAAGCCAGCACAACTAGGCAACATTCCAGATAAACACACTATGATGAATTACACATGCTTGTAAGGTGTATGCTTCTCCTACAAAAATATTTAAATTCATACACATATGTTTGACTGTCTGTGTGAGATAAGATTTTTGTTGTATTTTTATGAAGTCTTGGACTATAAATTAGCTGTGTATTGACTGAGTATGGAGGGATTGTATTCTAAATTTTAAATACATTCATACCTATTTAAAGTCTAAAGAAAAAACAAGAATATCAAACCATTATTTGTGACATATAAAATCAATACTTTCTTTTCTATCACCGCAAGAACAAAAGCAGAAAATTATGTTAAATCATACTCCATCACCTGCAAACATTGAGGCCAGTGCTTAATCAATATGCTCTTATCTCTGCTCTCCAACAGATAAAGGCTTTAATATGTTAGGCAGTCTGTGTTTTTCATAATGTTGAATTCAAAGCTTGCTGAAATGAAATGTTTCCTTTATGAGGACTCCAGCAGACTTGAAGACATCCAAGTAAAACATTTATATGACATTGTACTCAACTACCTTCCTCTTCTCTTTCCCATTTTTTCAGGGCACTGCTTCTTTCTGAAATAATGTCACCACTAGGCTGAAAGCAAATTAAATTTAAACACTAATGTGTAAGTTATCTACATGTGCTCTTAGAAACAACATATCTCTTTGGTCTATATTTTAATATCACAGTGCAAAAATTTAACAACCAGATTCTCTCTGGCTATAACAGAAACCAAATACTACTCCTCTGGCATTTTGCTTAAAAGAATATTTTAAAAAATGAACATCAAAGAAATACTAATGCAAAACAACCCAAACATCAGAACATGAGTTCATTAAAGTTTGTACTTACTCTTTATTCCTGCATTTAATACATGGCTGGTAAAGGACTTTGACAGCATCCCAGCTCCCCACTTGTCCAGAGCTAGGCAGGAAAGCATCTCCAAACAGTGTAAGAACACTGAGAGAGGAGGAACTTCCTAAAGACTCCACCAGCAATGTGTCAGAATTTAAAAGCCATATCTGCAAATGAAGAAATAATTTATTTAACTGTAGATTATATCAATTTCATTTTGTTGCTTTACTCTGACCCTAAATCAGCTGATACTAAAGCCACATTTCTACAAAGTTTCTAACAAAGTATTAACAGATGTAAACTGACATTTTATTATTAGTATAATCTGCACAGATTCTAGTGGAGAAAAAAGGGTTAATACAATAAACTGATGCCTGATTTATCACAGTCACTCTTAAGGCCTTTCCTGTGAAGCTGCCTCTTTTAGTGACTATAGCACATATCCTTTGATAGTAACAAAACAGTCCCAAGTCATCTCTTTCAATACCAGATGGATTATTACTCCAATTTCATTTTCTTTTTTGGAGTTAGTCAAGCATACGGTGTTGAGCAATTGAGGGCTAAAGACAGGGAACTGAAAGACTGCTCCCTGGAAGATCCAAAAATTGAGGATTTTTAGAAGTGACTGCAAGGAGCTAAGACATGCAAGGAAGAAGACAGGCCCTTACTTGAAAAATATATCTTTATCAAATTTCATATTGGGTCTAGCATTCTTCAGCACTATTTGCTACCAGGAATTCAAGGGATATTTACTGGGTAGAGTTTTGAGAAATCTGAACTTTTTGCATCAATTTAAGGAACTTATTTAATTTTTGTGTGATTGGGCATCAGTGTTCCAACTTGGATTCAGGGCTTTCATGCTAAACACTGTACATGAAAAGTCAGGCTTTTCCTTTATTAACAGCCTGCAGTAGTGAAGTGATATGAGTTAACAATGGAAATCAATTTTTGCAAGTTCTGAGCCTGTATGAAGTGTTTATATATGAAATATTTATCATAGAAAACAGGATTTATGCAGTGCTGCTCACTAGAGAGCAATCTTCTGCTTCTCATGATCTAATCAGCTTCGAGTAAAACAAGTTACATGATGTTAGGCAGCAGACACATGATATCCCCCGGTGGAGGGAGAAAGCCACCATTAACAGGACACATAGTATATGTTGTAATTGAATGTGACAGTCACAATTTATCACAGCCCAAGGCTCAGAACATTACAGTGGAAGCTTCATAAAGGAGGAATGAGATATATTGATAAAATATCTTGGGAGGGATGGGAGGAGGAGAATCACTTTAGTATATGCACATAAATGATGACAAGCAACTGCACTTGGCTTAGCAAGTGGCTGTTCATCAGTTTTGCTCTGGTAACTCACTGTACACATTTATAGCCTAATCTGCAAAATATACCTCATTAGCTGGAACCATTACACAAGGTGCTTTAAGCCAAGTGTTGGAGAAAATGGCAAAAAAAGAGAAGTGTCCTAAATGCACAGGCCACTGCAAACACTTTTAACTAAACAGTTTCTTGCTTTTAAAATTACTAACAATTCCCTGTGAAGGAGCTTCTTGGGATGCTTTTCAGAAGAGGAATATCCTTTAAACTAGTCTAAGGAACAATGCAGCATTAGCTGTCTGCTCCTTTCAGAATACCTTCTGCAATGGGCCTTAGAGAAAGTAACCAAAGCATTTCATTTGCAACATGGTCCATCTGACTTCTTTCTACTTCAAATGTTGACATGTGGCATCTGACAATCACGTTCTACTTGTTCAGAGTATGTCTTTGTCTCAACAGCATGCAACAGATCTGTATTAATAATTTAGCACACAATACAGAGAAAGAAAAATGAATCTTTGGGGGTGGCAGGACTCCTGGCGATGAGAAAATCAACTTCTGAACTACATATACTTCGTTAGGCAGTATTTTCGTTCTTTTCCTCATGCATGAATTATTTTTTGATCTTGCTTTCGGTCTGAATGAACAAGCAGTCACCCAGTCTTGGTGTGTTGACTCAAAGCAGTTTATATGTTACAACTAACACAGTTTCATATTTTAATCTGTGCTTTCAATTAAATTACTCACAATCTGCAACTTTCCTTCCTTTCAACCACTTGTGCAGAGCTTGCACAAACAACTTCCTTTCACATTAACTCCAGTAAGAAAAGAGCCTTTACAGAAAGATAAATAAAGTTTAGAATTCATTCATAGTGTGATTGATGACCTTTTCTGAAATGACAGCACCAGGAGGAAGTATCTGGTGTTTTGTTGGTCCTTTTTTTCATTTTCTTTTAATCACTTTGTCAACAGACTTCAAAGATGTCCTTAGGAGAAAAGCTGCAACAAACCTATCTCAGTTATACTTGTGGGATTTGATCCAAGTAGGTGAAATAGTACAATTTTGTGGATTATCAGGCATCAATGCAGACTTCATATGGATAAAAAAAAATTTTTACTTTTCCTTGCTAGTACTTTCTCAGTTATTGCAGGCATTACTATAAGTTTTATCATAACCCAGGTCACTAACGCAAACATCTTTCCGCACAGCTACTTCGTCCTCACAGTCAGACTGTTCAGGTAAAGATGTGGTTTCCACATATTTCACAAAGCATAAAGGTCTCTAAGAGAACTGGGTAGCTAAGTCTCAACAAGGTTCGCATTATCTCACTTCTTGATCACTGCAACATCCACCCTTTCCCCAATCTTAACAAATGCAAACTTGTTCTGCACATGCCCTTCACGACATGGTCCAATAATCAGTATCTGACTGACAGGTCTCTCCTATTTTGTTACATATTAATTTTCTTGGGATATCTTCCCAGTCCCTCTCCACTCACTCCTGAAATACAAGCTGCCTTACTTTCAAGCACTTTACAGCCTAATCCCACTCCAAAAAACATCTTCCGTTCAGTACTGAAAGACTGGAGATAGTATTCAAACACACTTTTTGATTTTCATATCTTTTTGGGTGTTGTCAGGTTGATCCCATCCATGATATGAATTCCCTGTATCTATCCACAAAACTACTTATTTACCTCTTTCAAAGCCACACTTTTTTACAGTACAGAAACAAATATACATCTATTAAGAGGCTGCTATCCTGACCAGTAATGTACCATTTTGCTCATGTTCCCCTATGTTTGCTGTCCTCCTCTTACTCTTAGCTTGTAAGTCATGCATTCAATGGAAGGGAACCCTTCAAAGTGCAGCAAAGACAGGAGGTGATTCACCTTTTACAGAATGCAAAGAGGGCAGAGATGTAGTTAGGTTTAATAAGGAAATCTGCATGCACTATTTTTTTTTCTGAGACAAAGAGACTTTTCTTTATTCACAGCCTTAAAAAAAACCCAAGTAGTTTATAGCTTGAACAGAGTAAGTGTAACTTAAACAACATAAAGTTGTATTATGATATCATAACTGGTAACATTAAGTGGTACATACAGAGGATATAAAAAAAGTGAGTATACACAATATTTGTGGTTTAAAAAAAATAAAAATACTTGTGAGAAAACTTAACTTTAATTATCACATATACAGCCTAAGCTGTGTGCATTCATGTATGAAAGCACAAACACTGTGAACTAGAATCTTTGGCTCATTATCAAAACAAACAAGTGGGACACCTGGTTCATGATGCATCAGTGATGAGACTCCTTGTGTAACTTGGCTGTGGACTCACAGCCTCAAGCACCTACATTTTTTACTGTTTAGCTGTTGACAATCATTAATATAAACAGTGCTTAAATTATACTTGTGTCCACAAGGCCTCTGAGCCCTAAGACTTAACTCACGGCTCCAGAACACCTATTGATGTGTATATAGTTGCCAGAACCTCACTCTGGACATGAACACAAAAAACATCCCCAAAAAACTAGTAACTAGCTAATAAAAAGAAAGAGATGCCAATCAGAAGCCAGCCCCTATCTAATTCAGCCTCCTGCTCCTCTACATTGGCAAATAATGCAACTCAGAGCTAAAAGTAATGGCAATCTATTGAACAAAGTGATAATAACCAGTTTGTTCTATATAAACTACTAGACTTAAGCAGCAGAATTTTAGGTAACTTGGAAACACATAAACTACAAGGGAAAAATCACAACAATTTTTAATGCCTCCTCCATTAAATAATACATAGTGACAATTACAGGTCTACTCATGAAACCTTAATTTTGCCATCACAAAAACCTTAATTTTGCCATTCTCAGTGGTTGCAAAAATGTCATCTTGGCATTAAAATTTATTTAAAATTAGATTATCTGCCTCAAGAACATGAATTAAGATAATTCTGATCCATCTTAAAAGCTTGAGGAATTAGCTGTCACTACTTAAATATCAAGCTTAACCAAGTTTAGCAGCATTAGGACATTAAGTATAATAGGCAATTTTAGTTTTGTTTGCACTTCACTTTGCAATGCAGTGTACTGACTACATGAGTAGTCCCTGCTGACCTAAGACAATACACATGAAAGATGCTATGCACTTGATTCACTTCTGGTGATTTAAGATAAGAAGCACCGGAGCAAGAAGATGAAATACATATTAAAAAGTCAAAATTTAAACTTTCCATCTTTTTTGATACAAACCGGTGTTACTTCTGTGTTACTTGTGATGCATCTGTAGCACTTTCATTAACGTAACAAGAGAAAATTTCTACATATACATCTACTTATATTAAAAAACTTGGAGATTTCTTACTTGAACAGAACTCTTCAGAGCTACTTCAAGAATTTTAATTTGTTAATTTTCTTTAAATATACAATAATGAACAGGATAAAAAACAGGATCTGGGATACACTAGTTAAACTTCTACAGCAGGATGAAGATTAAAAAACTTACCAGAATATAGGTTTTTCCATCATCCCCTTTTATGGTGAATCTAAATGTGCTTTTAGCAGAGGATAATTCCAAAAGACACTGAGCAACCATGCTCTGCACAAATTGAGACCTGTTTAAGAATGACCCACATATTATATGTTTTCTTAACAACTATGTGGGCAAAGTCATTCATATCAATGCACTACTGATATGTGAGTATCTCCATATTGTCAATTCCACTACATCCTACAATTTTCTATTTCCTGCAACAAGAATGTTTTTTAACAGACCAGCATTCTAAATTGCTCCACATCCTTTATTTTGGGTGACATCAAATGTCAAATGCTGAATAAAAGCTTTTCCCTATTATGTTTTACACATATGAACATGAAGCTCAGAACGATGCACATTTCAAATACAATTTACAAAAAGAAAAAACCATGACTAATGCATAATACATGACACAAGAGAGCTAGATCATGTTCTGTGTCATCTTTGTCTTAATTTCAAACTGAATTGCTTGAAAATTCAAAAAGCTCACTTCCAATTAAATATTTCAAGCTTTACTTAATTTAACTTTACATGATGTAACCTTCCATCTCCATAATTAGACAGCAGACATCATAAAAGCTTAAATAGTTCAAAAGATAAGTATTTTACTTTGGTTTGTCACCTGAATAGTGAGACACTGTGACAAACTACACATAATCTCTCTCCTCCATCACACACAAAGATGAGCAAGCCAAACTGTATATAAGTGAACTCAGACTACATTACCTTTACAATGCTTAATTCTATGATGATTACATAAAATTGCACTGTTATTATATGCAATTATTCAAGAAATTACAACATTAGAGCATTTCTAGCATCCTTTCTAAAACATATTCGTGAGCAAATTAACTGATATTTTTTGTTACCTTGGTGTTGGGCTGAAACATCCCTCAGATGGTTGAATAATCACCTCGGTGACGTAATACTTAATAGTATCTAAAATGACAAAAACATTTTTCAAATACAATAGATCACTTCTATGACATAACGTCTAATGGTATCTAAAATGACAAAAACATTTTTCAAGTATAATAGAATAACCAACTTGTTAAGATTAGACTATAAGTCACCCTATCACTACTAATTAAACATTTGTTCAGTACTTCATTAAGGGGTGCAGCAGACAGTCAAAGTCTGCTTTGCTTTGTAGGAGGTGAAGCAACCATAACAAAAACCCTACATTGCCTGAAGAAAACTGCTCTGAGCTAATTACATGATCAGCAATTTCTCACTCATATTGATCTTTGTTTAACGCTGGGAACAATCCTCTTGAAACAAAGCAAGAGCTGAAGCCAAACCTGAAAGATGAATTGAAAGAACTTTCCTAAAGCACTGAGATCAGCATAGCTTACATAAGTATTTTAGAACCCTCTGCTGCTCAGTAATGCTGCAGTGAATCACAAGAGACAGTTTTAATAACAGCACACACAGGGGAATAATTTTCTTCTTTTCTCAAAGAGCAGAATGGAACTTCTTTCCAAAAATCACACTTACTCAACACTAGCACTGCATACATTCTGAGTTTCAATGTAACTGTTCACCAAAAGCTTCACTAAGACAGCCTTTAACACTAAATATAAGTGTTTGAGGACATAATTTAATCCTCATCAATAAAGTTAGGTCAAAGATGATTGTATTGAAGATCTGGGTCTATAGTGCAAACACAGCTTAACCAGAGGGCCAGCAAAACAGGTGAAGTATAGAGAGTAATAAATTCATTCTTCTAAGCCTTAGCATGTGAACAACTGGAAAATTCATCAGTCCCATAAATTTTAAGGGTGGAAGGGATCTCTGTCCACACATTCCACTAAAACTGGATGAAAGTAAGCATCTCAGGAAGTCACTTAATCTGTTTTGAAGACTCCAAAGGCTTGGTAATCCAACCCCTTCTCTAGGTAAGTACGACACTTTTTAAATTATCTTCATTGTTAGGAAATTATATTTAACCTCTAAGTGTAATTTATTCTGCTCCATGCTGTGTTAACCCTGGGATACAGGAAGAAAAGATAGTTCAGTCCCTCAAGTTCCTCAGCCATTACCCTGACTAAGGAATTGTTGCTACTGCTACATCGGTATTGGGAATTCAGGAGACGTTTGTTTGCAGAGAGCAAGGTGTGATTTCCTGAGAAAAAAATCATAAAGTGCATGTGGGTAGAGCTGGGGGAAGAATAGCAAATGAGGGGAACTTCAAATCCAAATCTGGCCTCCACAGCTACACCACTCTAATCCTGCTTTTTTCTTCAAGGCACTGATATCTGCTCATGAGGAAGCACCAAACCATGACAGACAAGTTTGCTCTCTAGTTCCTTTTCACAGACTTGGTTCTGTCTAAACTTATACCATACATCTCTGGTCTAGTCTTTGAAGTCTACCTAGATTTCCTGCAGTAGTGAAGAAACGTGGTCAAAACAATGGATATGCTATCTAACTTCAGCTGTGTGCAGAGTCCATACCAAATCCATGCACATCTATACAGTGTTTGCCTTTCCCCATTCCCACTGATCATATCAATTACCAGGTGCTACAACCATCTGAAGGCTTAGTTTAAGCCATCAATTACCCATGACCTTACTATTCGTGCTCTTTTCCAAGCACTCCCTTCCCAAGGTCATATCCTCTTTTGTGCGCTTTCAAACATTGTATCTTCAATTTGGTTTTATTAAAGTCTGTATTGTTCAGATCCCCGTACAGGACAATCGGAATGTTCTGTAACAGAAGACCTTCTGTCTTGCATCGCCTCATGACTTACTTCTTAAAAAGGCATTGCAGTTTATGAGAATATATTCACCAGATCTCTGAACTGAAACAGGCTCACACTGACTGATGCAGTGGAGTAGAGGGAGAATGAAAGAATGAACTCTGCTACTGGCAGGCTTATCATTGCTTCTCTCCAGTAAATAGCTGTATTTTAAAAACTACTGGACACTCATCTTTACACTACTTCTGGTAAACTCTGATGATTCAATATAATTGCAGGTTTTAGACTATTATCTCATCATCAAATGCAGATGAGACAAAATGTGTTTCTTTGACATGGCTTCCTTCCCGTGAAACCAGAATGGCTGTTAGCAATCATGTCTTCAGCTTCTAGTTCTGTGTTGATCGAGTTCTGAATGAACTGACAGGAAAATAAACAACCTGTAATTTCTCAAGTCTCCTTTTTCAATGGGATTCCTAGTAAACTGGAATCATGTACTAAGTCTTCCAAAGCTTTAAAATTAGCCAAACATACCACAGAAACAAGGATGAGGAATATCCCTGCTGAAAGTCACTTTCAAGATCTAACAGTGGAAGAAACAAACTCATCTGTTCCAGAAGGGAATGAGATGAACATGTAGGAATCAGCCCTGCACATCACTGATAAAACTATTTTCCTTCAGAGTTTTTAACTTGCAGTGCTCAATAGCTGATGCAGTCTAGTTTTGTTTGTACATCTCATACCTGGTGATATTGTTTCTCCCAGCATTGTCTTGCAGCGCTTACAAATTACTCTGGTATTTTCCTTTGATTTCTGTAGGACAAAGAAGTATAATTTAAATGTCAGTCAGATATTCTCAAAAAGGAGTGCATAATCATATCAAAATCTACAGAGTGGATAGTAAAATTTGTACTTGTTTCTATTGTCTCTATGTTTACATGCAAACAGATTTGTCTTCACTACTTCAGCTTTCTACAACTGAACCTGCTTGCAAGATCCACACTAGTTTTAAAATGTGATAATATATCCTGACCTCACAGCAAAACAATACACGTGAAATGAAGTATTCCATAATATATACAAAAAACAGAGCACTGCAATGTGACTGCCATTACTCAGTAAAAAGTTCTAGCCACTGTGGACAGTTTTATAGGAGTTGAACACCAGTTCAGTGTTCAGCAGAGAGCAGAAAATGTCCACAGACTATTTTGAGTTACTAGGAAACAGCTGAATAACACAATATAGGACGATATTCCAGAAAGGTGCAATGTATTCAGTTCTTGAACAAACCTTCTCCCTCAATTCAAGCAGAAACAGAAAAGATATTGACAAAGAATAATTATCAGAGGTGCAAAACAGTTTCCATATGTGGCAAGAAAATACATGTAACAAGAGGAAGCACAGAAGACAGAAAACTGAGGCGTATCACTGAGATACATAAAATCAAAAATGGTTAGGAAAAGCTGAACAGAAAAAAAACATTTGCTCTCATAGCCCATGCTATGAAATTACAGAATCACAGAATGAACTAGTTTGGAAAAGATCTCTGAGATCATTAAGTCTTATTTGTATCAAAGAAAAGCATTTGTCACACAGTGCATAATATAGTTTGGCACTCCCTATAGGAAAGTATTTTTCATAGTAAAAGTATGCACAAGTTCAAAAAATTTTCATAAATTCAAAGAAAGCAATGTTCAACAAGGGCTTATTAAAAAAAAAATGTGGGTAACAATATCTAGTTCATGGAGTCTCTACAATCTCCAAAATACTACTCAATACTTGCCTTACTCTAATGTATTCATTACTGCTCTTTGAAAAAGGTCTCATTTCGGCACAAAATCTGCCCTAAAACACTCCTACTAATTACAGTGTTAATATTCAAATTCAGTATCAAACAAGTAAGCACAACCTCTACTTTAATCCAAAGTCTAAACTCCAGAACTGGTTCTGTGTGGGCTTATTAACCTGGATGTAGCACACAAGAGCTTTGGTTTGAGAGCAGTACATATACATAACCTCAATGATGGTCACAAAGGAGGAATCAAACTAATGGTCCAGGGAGAGCCCAAGAGCTGACTACGTTGGAACTACAGCCCCCTCATTACAGGAGAAACATATGCCATAATCCCCTTTCCCAATTCCAACCTTGCTGCTCCTCTCAAACATACACAGTAAAATTCCTTGCTTGATGTGAAAAGCGAGCATAAGGAAGACAAGGTTTTGTGAAACCCAGTGTTTGAGGCTGGTACAAACAGTGCACAGTACCAGTATAGAATACACAGTACTTCCTTGAAAGCTACAACTTGAGTATTTTTTCCTGACTACAGTTACAAGTACTGGCTGAGAATTGTGCAGTACGGTACCTAAAAAACACCACTACCTCATTGTATCATGCTTCAATGGAAAAAGCAATAGTTCTAGCTCAACTAATTAAATCAATATATCTATTTGACAACTTGCAGCTGCTGGCAATCTGCAGGTGGAGGTGGATCACAAGCCTAATATTTTCTGTTTCTATTCCTAAGGATCCCTGATATGGTGTCAGGGAAAAATAGTTTCCCCAAGAGATACTATTAGGATGCTGCGAGACCATGTGACATTTAAAAACTGTGTTACTCTGGAAGACTAATAGATGTGAAAAATATGTTTGCAGTGGACGGATGCTGTCTTGGTCCCACTGGAGTCTGGAAAAGATTGTTTAAGCATCTCTGGTACATTCCTGCTACTATTTTGGTCATAGGCAAACACTTTCCAAAGAACTGCAATGCAATTAAAAAAGAACTTTCATACTGGGGCAGACTGCAACAAAATTCTCTGAAATGAGAACATTTATGCCAATAGTAATCTGTCTTGCCTGTAACTTTCTATTACTCATATTATGGAAGAATTTTCTGCTTCAGTATAATGGGTTTTTTTCCTTATTAGTCCAGTTTCTGCTGGATGCTAGTTTTGCTCATTTGCTTGGCAACTGAGTGATACTGGAAATAAGCAAACACAGAAATGAGAATTCATTGCTAGTATGAGAGATGTAGAAAGAGGGATTTGACACAAACAAGGAACAAATTCTCAACTCTTTTTTTTTAACTTTAGAAAGACTGGAAAAATCAGAATGTGTTTTGGGTTCAGAGGTGGCTGTCTCACATTCTAAGGACACAACAGCAAGGAAATTGAGTCTGTTTGACTGTTCTGTCTAGAAAAAACCTGCCATCCTAAATTATATCTCTTCATGTTGATGTTTCTGAGGTGTTTAAGGAAGCAAACATGAAAATTTATTACACTAAACTACCGTCATATGCCTCTGACATAAAAGAGCCTCCTTCTTCATTCAAAAGTTCTGCTGCTATCCTGGTTTGACCCACATCTCTGTAACATCTTTGTTCCACATTCTTTTATTATGTCTTTATCTCAAAATCAATCCTTTGCTGCCAAACATTCTTTTTGATTGATGAAGTAAGGTGCAATATTGAACTCCATGCACCCTGCCTCTTCCCATATTTGTTCCTGCTGTTCTAAGATCTCTTTTAAGACTGCGGATATGTGAGAATTCTTTTTGGGGACCTCTGGCAGAAAGCATTGCCCTCTTGGAAATTCATAATCTTTTACTCCACCTCCTTCTTAAGGAAAATTAGAAGAAACAACTCCAATTGTCACAGACTTAATCCAAATTAATCTTCTTCTCCCATGCTGATATCCTTTCAGTCCTACCAGTCCTTATTTCCCCCCCTCCATATTCTGCTTTTCAAAGAACAATGGAACAACAAACCAAAGGGACCACAGCAGCAAGAGCTGGAGATATGGATAGAACTGGTCCCCAGGCATTGCATCAGCAACCATGGATTTGTGAAAATACTGGGGAATTTATTGGGGATAATACAAATCACTAATAAGGCAGATGGAAATCATGGTCTCTGGTGTCAGTTCTCAACAGATTAAAAGTTTCATGCTGGGAATCTGGACATAGTAAGTCATCAGTTTTTACAGACACAAATTGCTAAGGTAACAATACTTCCCATAACTGCAGAAGGATTTCAATAATTAGGTTTAATCCTTGGTATTTGGAGAAAATATGGCATCTTCAGGCCCAACCTTTGTCAACACAAATGCAGAAAAATAGTAGATTGACAGAAAACTTTAAAGGAAATGTAGGCTTCGGAGAACTAAATTCCTGGATGTTCTTCTGGCAGAAGAAAAGATTATTGCTCTAAATTTTATACAAGTGCTATATGTCCAAGATGAATTTTCTTTCTTCGTGGGTTTTATCCCACCATTGAAACATCAACATCCCTAAAAATGTTTTTTACCCTGGCAACAACAAATTTTTACATTTCTAAGGCAAATGATAGCCTTCTTCCTAGAGATTCAGCTGATGAATACATCCCCTCCTGGAACACCTCAGAAACATGAAGAGCTATAACATGAAATAGCAGGTTCTCCTCTCTAGAAAGAGCAAACAAACTCAATTTCCTTCCTATGTTCAAAGTAGTAAGACAGCCACATCTGAAGCCAAAACACATTCTGATTTTTCCAAGTCACTCTAAAGCAAAGAAAAAAATAAAAAAAGAAGAAAAGAAAAATCCCACATTTCTTTGATCATATTTATGGTTATGCATCCAGTCATAGTTTGAGAAGAAAAATTATTGTTACTCCATTTTCCTCCTATTCTTTGCTCCACTATCCTTTGACAAACACCTAACCCATTACAGTTATTATCTTACTAAATTTTTATGTCCTTCTGTCCTTCACTCAGGATAATTTCTGGGGAAAACTTTTGGGTTTAGAACTACATAAACAGCTTCAAATTCAGTTTATAGGACAAAGTTCTTCTTGCATATCTAGATCAATATCAAGACAGCTTGGAATATTGTCCGGCTTCTGTACAACTGAGTGTCAAGAACTCACTCTGACCTTCATAATAGCTCTGTAGCACATATAAGTTAAACAAGCCAGGAAACAAAAGAAGTACTTTACAATTAAAAAGGTCCAAATACAGTCACTTGAGAATTTTTTTAAAGAAAATACTGTACCAAGTTGGAGCCACTCTGGGAAGCATGGTGTCCAGCCTCTGAGCAGCCCACAGGAGACTCAGGCACATGTGATTCGTTTCCTGAATTCAGCAGGAAAAAAGTGTCTCCAAGAAAACAGTCATCATGCTGAGGATGCAAAGTGCTTCTGGCAAAGGGGTTAGGGTGACAACACCACTCTTCAACTAAATCACTCCAGTTTTCACTCGGTAGAGGAAGAACTCTAAGAAAGTTCCTATGAGGGAAGAAGAAACAATATTTCAATATTTTGTAATTCTTTTCTAAGATCCTAAAAGAGAGCTTATACTCCTTACAAAAGGGGGTGGGGGTAGAAGTATGGCATTTTCTCAAAAGGAAGTACTTGACTCTCTTTTCAGTCAAAGGCACTTTCTTTGGATGAATTATGTGAAAGCCATGACTGAATATTTCCTGCCAAGTTTGTGATGAGGCATTTCCCAAGGGTGAATGTCCACTGATTATAAGGCAGACTTTGGTATGATCATCTCTTGAAATGAATCATGTCAAAAATAAAACAATTCTACCCAGTTATGAAAAAGATAACAATGGGAATTTTGCAATTACACTTACTATTTTCTTGTAAAGTTCCCTTGCACAGAATGTTGATATAAACCCATGCCACAGCAAGATTCAGCATGTACTCTGAAGCCCTTCAAAGTCAGACACCAGTCCTTGAAAAAGCTAAATTCTGACAAAAATACGACAGTATATCTTCATCAAAAAAACCCACAAACCAAACAAAACAACAAACAAAGGATACTGCAATCTTTATTCAGATTTGGATACTCACAGCCAGCTTTCAGAAGTCACACACAAAAAACCCCAAATCCCTTTCTCCTGGGTAGCTGTATGAACCAAGGATGCTGCTTCAGGACATACCAGACTTTGCTTTCAATATCAGTTGTATCGGGTTTGCATTTTCTGCTCTCTGCCTAGTTTTCTTGAACGCTTTCTTCTCTTTCTTCTGCTGTCACTTGAAACCTTTATACAGAGTTACTTCATTCTACTCCTTACTTAAAACTTGCAAATACAACTTACGGTACTATTCTGCAAACAAAAATACAGCTGCTAAGTCAACAGTTAGACATCCTCCCCTTCTTGCAGATCCCAAACTAATATCTTCTGAAGACATCAGTTCTTTCATTGTAGTTTTTTGTCCCTTTTGATTTGTTCCAGCAGTGACAGTACCATTTTTTATCAAAAAATCCTTCCTTCCAGATCTACAATACATTTTAAACTGTGCTTGCCCCACCTGCAGATGAAAGTTGGAATAACTCATCCTCTGACCCAGCTCTACCACAACTAAGACAACCGCTCAGCACTACCCGTATCTGTCTTCACCTTCTGTGGTCTTATGTATTGCCTGAGACACAACCCCATACTGTCAAATTAAACTGTCAGTTGTAATTTAATTGCAAATTTCATTCTGGTGCTGGCCTAATGACTCATTCTGCACCAGCCTTCACAATTAGTTCCAATGCCTGGACTCACACTGTAAATAAAAAAGTATGTATTGCTCTTTACACTAAAGCAGCAAAAAGCTGGTATTGCTCAGCAATGTTTTTACAAGTGTTACATACAGGAAAAAAAAAAAGACAGAGATTACCTTAAACTGAATACTAAAGCTGTCCCATTCCACTACAGGACCATTTTTTTACTCTCACTGTCTAAAGCACCAAGAGCTCCACTTTATTTCCAACAAAAGCAATTGATCCAACCACTAGGAATCTCCTAAACAGACTTCTCTTAATGTTTAGCTATACCGAAAATACAGCATTTCCCCTGTATTCCCCTGTGGCTTTTGCCACGCATAGGTGGGAAGCCATATCCTGGATCGCCACAACTGGAAAAATGTAACACTAATAAAAATGTAGTTTTCCAGAAAACAAACAAACAACTTGAGGTTCACAGAGTACTGATTAAATTGAGGCTGCTAAATATGGTGATAAAACCTAGACAGACAGGGGGGCTTTTCTCCCCAGATTTGCTCCCAATAAAAACTTGCATTAGGGACCAGAGTAGTGTTTGGGGCCCTGTCATATTTGGTCTGTGGTTGTGTTCATCAGTGTGGTATGAGAAAATACCGCACAGTTTCACTGTGGAAAACTCAACCTTTGAGAAAGAAACGTTAGTGTAACATCGAAATGCTGAGAACTTAGCTTTTAACAAAGGAACAATAAAGAATAGAGACACTGTTAGCCTGGAGACAGTATCTTAAGCTGTTGCAGTCTCAGCTGGTGCACTGTCTACACACAGGCTGATGCTGCAGCTGGCAAAATTCCACTCTAGAGAGGGGATATAAGGACCTGGGCTTAGGGGATGAGGAGGACCTGATGTGCATCATTTTGATCCAGGGGATGCCCTGAAGGCGCACTGCCTACCTACCCCTCCTGCCAAGCACCATGCTCCATCTCCTTCTCCTGCTCAGCAGCTTGTTAAGATTCCAGGGGCTGGTATGTATTGTTTTCTATCACAAGTAATAGGATACATTTGTTTCACTTACTAATAAATTTGCTTTGCTACCTCAGTTGTGTTTTAACATCCTTTTTTTTGTGCATGGGAATCCTCCTGAACCTGTAACACAACTGAGTTTCTAACAGAAAAGAGCCACCTAGGCTGCCTTCAAGGTCAGAGTAACAAACAATTCTTAGGTTAGGACCTTTCCCTCCCCTGTCCAGCTGAGGAGGAGAGTGATAAAGCAGCTGCGGTGGGCACCTGGCAACCACCCACCACAAGCCTTTAAGAATTTCTTCATAACAGAAATAAAACCTTAAAGAATTGTTTTACGTATTTAGTACAACCCAAAAGCATCATAAATTCTTTGCAGCTCTTATATTGTGGATGAAAAAAGAAATCTAATCACTTCCTCTAACATGGGTAATGTGAGAGTAATGGAGAAGAATGAGAGACATGACCCTAACCTCCAAAGAGCAATCACATTCACAGAAAGAAACAGACTGAGCCAGAGGATTTCAGAAAATGTAGTCAATTTTCTTGCACCAAGTAAGGATTACACACATTTAAATCATTCCTAATGTATTTCACTAATCCAACCTTTAAAATGATGGCTTCCTATGCAGTCTCTAACAGTAAAAAATAAGCTTTAGAATAGGTTTGTGGTGGGTTTGGGTTTTGTTTTTCATTTTAACCCAAATTCCTCAGGATTCAACCGAAGATACTGCCACCTTCTTTGCATCAACTTCTTAGATATTGGAAGAGTCTTATGTCTTCTCCACAACCTTACCTAAACTAAATCCCATTTATTTCAATTTCTTCTCAAAGATACCATTTTCTAGATCTTGGTTTTTCTTATTACAGACCATTTCCTAGTAATTCACACTTTGGTAAGTTCTTCTTCACACAGTTCTGTAATTTCAATCCCTCCACCTGTGCTGCTACTGTTATAGTTAACTGTTCTGGAGAGATGAATGCATGAATTCTGTAGCTAAAAGTTCTGCCTATACTACTCTCTTCCTTTGGAAATGCTGAGACAGAAGTTGTTGGATACAGTGGCAGCTTCACTTTTCTACGCTTGTCTTAGTCTTTTTAGTGGCAACATTCAAGGAGCCTAGAAGTTCCCTGCAAGAAGAAATGCCAAGTAAAGAGCCATGAACATGTGCCTTTTTTTCTTTCTCAAAAATTCTGCTTGCATCATGTTACAGGATTCCGAACCAAAATATTTAAACTCTATGCACAGGAAGTTGACGTGCTGAAATTTAGAAAAACATCCACTGAGAAACGAAAACAAAAGTGCAGTATGTTTTGAAAGTAAATGTTACTAACTAGAAATTAGAAGTTTCACTACTCTACAAATGTATCAAAATAAGAGTTATTACTAGACTTTTTGATGAGACATTTCAGAAAAGAAAGCAAAAAAATCCTCATTCAATTACATTTAGGTTAGCCACAAATCCATACCTATGACAAGAAAGTGACAGGAATTTACAGAACGTAACATATTTGTATTACCATTTGGAGTATCAGGAGTCATACAGATCACAAAAGGCTGTAAGCACATCTCTAACAATTCTTATATATCCAGCTGAAGCTACCAAAATTATTCATCAGAAGAGCCACACAATGCAGCAGCTTTTTATTGAATTTCTCATTCACTCTGCAGGCTTTGTAAGGAACAAGTCACACAGCTAAGACACAGCTCTTGTATTTCCCAAATTCAGCACCCCTGAACTATGTGGAGGTAGACTTTGCTTAACAGATAAAAGGGAGCTGTGGTCAATAACCCCATACTGAGCAGCCACTCTATAATTACAGCACAATGACTGAAGGAAGTTTATAAGATACTGAATAGAACTGAAGACGATGCTTGAAGTGCAGAGGAAGAAAGTAATCAAGAATTAAATGAATACACAGTTAAACAATGCTTCAGGTAACTGCGTTTTGTCATCTGTAGTGCTTCAAGTGTGCTCTTGTCTATCAATTTCAAAATACATAACTTTTAGTTGTCTCTAAGTATACAAAATAATATTAATACCAATCACTATGGCATTTATTGCTATAAATACAAGACACTGCAGTACTCACCGGTCTTTTACTATGATGTCACCACAGGACTGACAGTAAAAGATGTATTTCTTGTGGGGTTTCAGGCTTTCCCTCAAATCAAAAACCAGACCTAGAGATGGAAGGAAACATACTAATCTTCAAAATTGTGTAAAATTTTCAGTCACTTGTACAGAAAAATCATCCCAAATACTTCAAACCAAAAAAGATAAAACTAAGGGAAAACGCAAGATGCTGACATTTTAAACATAACCTTATTTTATTTACCCATAAAAACAAGTATTTAGTTTCAGGAAAAACTTGCCATCTCTACCTTATGTTCCATATCACTAAATAGGAACTGTCTATATGAATAATTATTTTCAAGGTGCAAATCCTCTCCACAGGGGGAGTTGAGGTATCAGTATCCCTACAGACTGTATAAATCAAATTCAATGCCACTCATTTGAAATGATATTTCTGACAATCAGTGTCTCTGCAACATGAGGACACACCCCAATATGTAATACAAAATAGTCAGGACAGGGAGTGGAGAGAGGCAGCAGTTTTAAATTTTCAGGCAGATATGAGCCCAGCCACTGTGGCACCAGTCAAGGAAAAGATAGTGAGCAACGGCCTCTGCAGGCCAGCAAAGCAAAAACAGTCACACAAAAGCCTGCTCAGGCAACTTTTCCAAATTAAAAAAGAAGCTATAAAAGCTTCCGCTAATTATCCAACAATATCAAGGGGAAGAAAAGTTTAGGCCTAGCTCTGTGTATGAATATGCTCTGAATCACCCACTTCCTCAAATTTAATAATTATAGTCTCAGCATTGGCATTCAGTATTTAAAATTTAGGATTCAGTCACAAGAGAAAAGGTTCCAGAATTTCATGTAAGAGACAACTAGTTTTGCTAATAATATGCAAAAAATAATATGCAACATTAAGTTAACTAAGATTATCTAATATATACATTGATTACCATCTGGTTCACATATATGTTTTTCACTAGTATGAATTTCCAAGGTAATTTTTTTAAAACTTCATCATTCCTGAAGCATTCCTCATTAAATAGGACACACTAAATAATTTCAGTATAATTGAATTGTATAAACACATGCATAATTACAGATTAACGTACAGATGCAATCTCAGCATATTCTAAAATCAACAGAGTATTCCAATCCATTTCTGGTGCTGAAATCATTACTATATATCACAGAATGACAATTTTTTGTTATTTAATGTATCTTTCTGTGTTATATCCTAAGAATGAATCTAAAGACATTGAGTGTCAATTCCAGGATGAAGGGAGTACCAGCTGTACTACCATGCTTTCCATTTATTGCTAACACATCCTGGACCTGAATTAGCACCACGGAAATAATGAAGGTAACTTTGCAAATGCCACCTGTGACATTAACCTCTGCAAACCCCAGCTGTAAGAACAATGAGCCCCAACACGAATCTACAGCCCTTTGTGATTAATTGCTCAGAGATGTACAGCCTTAGCCTGACAGCCTGGATGAGTCAGATTGCTGCCTTTTTGTGGTGACAGGACAAGGAGTAATGGGTACAAATTGAAAGAGGGGAAATTTAGGTGAAATATTAAGAAAAAATTCTTTACTGTGAGACCCCCAGAGGGGGTTGCCCAGGGAGGCTGTGGAAGCCCATCCCTGGCAGTGTCCAAGGCCAGGCTGGATGAAGTCTCCAGTAACCTGGTCTGGTGGGAGTCGCTGCCCACAGCAGGGGCGTTGGGACCACATGATCTTACAGGTGTCTTCTGACCCCTTAACATTCCATGACTCTCAGATTTTCAGCTACCAAACATGAACCAGGAAAGAAGGAAAATAACTTTGGAGCACTACAGGGAAGTGGCAGTTAAATGCCACCCTGACATCAGATCTCAGAAGCTAAGCAGGGTCAGCCCCGGTTAGTACTTGGATGGGAGCCCTCCTGGGAATACCACGCCTGTAGGTTCTAGTCCTGAGGACTTCACTGGCACTGTCCAAGCTCGCTCGGCCGTGGCAGATGAACCTTAGGAGTTAAGTGGTGGGGCCAGTTCCGCACACGCTGTGCCTCACCTAAAAAATCCACTGTGCAGGCTGGAAGGGCACACCCACATGGGGAGAGCCCTTCCCAAATCTTGGTGCGCAAAGCCTGGCCATACATACACCATGGGAAAGTGCGGGGGGAGGGACTGAGAGTGGCTCTCAAAACTCCCACGACGCCCCGTGTTTCTCTTTCACTAGGTATTTTTAATTGCACTTTGAGAGAGAGTAATCAGGCATTGGAATGGCCTTCCCAGAGAGGGGGTGGATTCACCACCCCTGGAGGTTTTTAAACTGAGATTGGACGTGGCACTGAGTGCCATGATCTGGTAAATGGACTGGAGCTAGACCAAGGGTTGGACTTGATGATCTCGGAGGTCTTTTCCAATCCAACCGATTCCGTGATTCTATGATATTTTTAAAGGACCAGTTCCATTAAAATGGGCAAATTCCATTAAAACGTTCTCAGCTCCCGTTTACACCTCCAGTTCAGAGCCAGAAGAGCGCCCCCCGCGCGCGCTCCCGCCCCCCCCGCGCGCTCTCCCGCGCTCTCCCGCGCTCACCGGCGGGGGGCGGAGGGCGGCGCAGGCGCACGCGCAGGTGCAGCCCGTCCCCGCGCAGGCGCCGCAGCGCGCGGCAGGTGGGCGGCGCCAGCCTGACCCCTGGCGGCAGCGCCGCCGCCGCGCAGGTCCCGCCGCGCCGCAGCTCCAGAGAGTCTGCCCGCACCGACAGCTCCTCCGCCGCGCCGGGGTGCTCCGCCGCAGCGCTGCCGAGAGAAAGGGAGCCGCGTTTGCCTCGGGGAAGGGGCCGCCGGGGCGACCTGCTGCTGCTGCTTCACGCAGCCCAGCCTGCAGCTCCCCCGCGCCCCGCACCAGCGTCTCTCCTGGGGGCGAGGAGCAACCGAGAGGAATAAACCACCGCTCTCAGGAAGCGTTTATTTGCACAGCAGCCCGCGCTGTGCCGAGCCGCACGAGCAGGGACGCGCAGGCGGAGGCAGCGCTATCCCCATCCCGCTCCCGGTTCCGGACGCCGCCCCGCACCCCCCGCCCGGCCCGAGGGCGGCGGCGGCAGCGCCCCCGCACTACCGGATAACCAGCAACGCGCTCTGCGTCCCGCGCCTGATCTCCATGAGGAACCCGCCCTCCATGCCCGCCGCTCCGGGCGCCGCGCAGGAAGCGCCGCTCTGCTCTCCCGCCCGCGGCCGGCGCAGGCGCGGGGCCCGCCCGGCACAGCGCCGCCTGCGCGGAGCTGCGGGGTCGTGTTATCGTGGAATCCTTGGGGCTGGAAGAGACCTGTGAGATCATCCAGCCCAAACGTCCACCCGGCACTGCCACTGAAACCCCTATGTAATAGATGAATTGATTAATTTGCTAGAAACCAAATCAAATAGTATTTTTAATTTTGTTTTATTTGTGTAAAT
>JAWWEV010000115.1:81920169-81941436 GCA_035583235.1 Hafferia zeledoni | reverse complement strand
CGCTGTGCCTCACCTAAAAAATCCACTGCACAGGCTGGAAGGGCACAGCCACGTGGGGAGAGCCCTGCCCAAATCTTCATTCTTGAAGTTTGGCCATACATACATACATATATTAATTGGACTTATTCATTTGATAAGAGTAAAAACTAAGAAAGAAAAATAAGACTTCAAGGTAAGTCTTCCATCAGTATATGATTGGAAAAGATCAGAAGAGGAAAGCTGGCTAGTTAAAAATGAATTCTTTTCAGAGAGGGTATTGATGCAGGAAAGGTTTTTGATTTTTTGATTTTTTTCATTTTTATAGATTTTAGAAGTACTTGTAACTGTAGTAAAATGTAGATTTAGTGTGATATAAGTGTGATATAAATGTAGATTTAGTGTGTAGATTAGTGTGATAGTATTTGTAGCAGCTTAAGCTCCATGTTTATACATGCCAACCTCTACCATATATCAGTAGCTCAAATTCTTTTAGTTATTTAGACTCCTCTTCAAGGCAGAAAACTGACGACTATCAGAAAGGCCTGCAGAATGAGACATAAACATGAGCCAACAACCTTGGGTCTAAGAACACTGGAGATGCTCCAAGAGCCCTGTGTGTGCTGAGGAGGAAGAAAATGATGGCAAGAGACCTCTGACTCAAATCCTGAGGTGTGAGCAGGGGCAGGACGGGGCTGGACTGAGAGATGTGTGAACTGGGGATTGGGTGGACCATATTATAAAAACCATAGAAACCAGTGTTTGGGTATGTGTCAATATGTACTCCTGTGGGCCCTAGGCCTGACATTAAAGGACTTTCACTTTTTATCTTATCCCACACCAACTTGGCTCAGAGTCCTGCTTTGTTGGGGGTCTCTCACAGCATCAGTATGGTGACCATTTGAAGGCACAAGGCTGAAATGCATAAAAGTGAAAATAAGTTGCAGTTTATTTTAGGAAGCTTGTCCTCTTGGTGTGCTCAGGCAGCTGGAGAGAAGATAACCATTTGGAGTCTTGTACTTACCAAGCATTGCTGGACAGAGCGGGCAGCAGCCCCGGGTGCAGCTGGTGCGGGTGAGAGCCGGGCAGTGTGTGCGCGACAGCACACAGACAAAGCTCCGGGGGCTGGCAGGGAGTGCAGGAGCCTCAGGGAGGGCGGGGCTGCACTCCTGTTACACAGAATCACACACAGACTGTTCTGAGTTGGAAGGGACCCACAAGGATCATCAAGTCCAACTCTTAAGTCAATGGCCCACATAGGGGATTGAATCCATGACCTCGGCATTATTACAACCAAGTTTGAACCAACTGAGCTAACTGACACTACAACAGGGTCGTTTTCTCTTTGATAAGGGTTTTTCCAACCCACTGAACTTGTGTGGTCACCATGGATTTAGCTATGTCAGGTAAAGGTCTTCCATATCCTGTTTAGAGTAATTCAAACAGCCTTATTTCTGATATGTGCTCTCAGGATCTTTTTATGAAGGTGGGGAAGCTGCTGACGCTGTGTGATGCTTCAGTTTTGATTGTGGAGTGCTGAAAAGGGCCTTACCAACGCGGGCTGCAAGGCAACCTTTTTTCAGCGTGGCAACTGTTGCTTTTGGTCCAGGAAACAGTAGTTGATACACTATATACAATGTTAACATTCTATATAGGAAGGATTTTGTGTTTCTGTATGACTGAGCATTGTCAAAGTGACTGGTGGCTCCAGGTTACATTTCATTCTAGTGGAAGATGTCCTTGCCCGTGTCCGGGGTGTTCGAACTAGATGCCTTTTAAGGTCTCTTCCAACCCAGACCATTCTATGATTAAAAAACCCAAACAAATCCACATCTCATATATTATATTCTACATTTGGTATTGCTAGGATGTTAACTAGGAGAATGAAATGAAGATTATTTTTTAAATCCTTTCATCCAAATTCTTTAAATTTATTTGATGGATGCATTGGTGCTAAAATTTAAAATTTAAGTTATGCACAAAGATGATAACTCCGTGAGCTGCGATGAAGTAAAGCTTCAGGAGGAAACACTCTGCAAATGTGTCAAATGAGTGCAGGTTAAATTCTAGGGTTTCTGGTTGGGTCTTTTTTTTCTTCAAATGTGTAACTGAAAATGAGAGATGGGTTCTAGATTTAGATTGAAATATTGGTTGTGCAAATACAGTGGTCAACAAAGGGGAAAAGGGGACAAAAAAAAGTACTTGAAAGTGAGCGTTGAAGGATAACCACAAATTCAACGAAGCGTTTCACCATTTTTCTCTGTTGTGTTACTTTGACTTAAGTTGCCATCTGTTTTTTTGTAAGGCATGATGGATGTTTTGCATAATGTAGAATAAAAAGTGTGGCTATCTGGAGCTTTATTGATTTTTAGATGTAAAATACATGTTGATTAAGCTATAATTTATTACATAGATAACTCAGCAATCATTTGTTGCAAGAAAGGAAAAGACTTGGGAAATGTTATTATAGGAAGAAGAAACTATTTTCAGTTAGTAATTGTAGCAAAGATGAAAATTATTGTCTTTCATTTACTGAGTGACATAAGTTTAGATCTGTGAAATATGAATATTTAAGTTGATCTCAAGATGAGTATGATATTTTAGAAGTAAAAATTTTAGTTTAAGATTCTGGTGTTCATGACACGGAAAAGTACATAACTCTGGAAAAGATGGAGTCTGCTATACCTTGCCAGAAACAGTAGGGTAGTGCTGAGCCCAGTGCTCAAGGGCTGAAGGAAAAGGAATCAGTAGTGTTCTGTTGGCCAGTCTGGAATCAAAATTTCAGTCCAGTATGTCAAACTGTTTTGTTATATATTGAGAAGGTGTAATAGAATTGAGTAGAGGGGTTAAAATGTCACCCTCATCTCAGTATTTAAGAGGCAATTGGAAGAGACATGGATTTGCCAGTGAGGCTGAGAAGTGTTTGGTCACTTTCTTCACTCCCCTGACAAACAGATAGACATAGATTTAATGCTTTTTATTTGTGAAAAATGATGCTCTGAAGCAAATTCACTTAAGGTTTGTTTATAATTATGAATTTGTTTTCTTAAACAGTGAAAGAGAAGTTGAATCCTGAGAAGGTTTGTTGTACATTCCTTATGCATTTTTAAGCTTGTTACTTGTTCCTGTTTATGAACTCATGTCTAGTGTAAGCCATATTTTGGAATACCATAGGACAGTCATAGAAGAACATTTTGCATTCCTTGTGTACTTCCATCAGACTATGCTCAGTGCCAGACTTACAGTTTTATTTCAGTCTCTTTTTTTCTGTGATGAATATGCAAAAGAAGGAAAAATGTACTCAGTTTCTTTTTACTGAAAATTTGATTTTCTGTGTAATAATAAATAGTAAGCATGTTTTGTAGATTCCTAAGTGAGGAGGGAGCACATCCAGTTGGGTACCTAATTCAACCTCTGTAGTACAAGCCATAGGTTTTCTCTCATTTAATTCTTGTTTGATATGAGAATCACTCTCAGAAAAACACCTTGTGTTGATTTAGAAGTTGCCAGTATGGGTAATGCACAGATTGTTATGCTGATTTGATTTAATTTAATGTTGTTGTGGAAAGAAACTTGAACACCTAAAGCAGTGCTGGTTTTTCTGTGGAAAAATACAACACACTGTTTCCACTTGTGAATATGACTAGGTAGAAAAGTGTACTGGGAAGTTACTAATCATAATATTTCATCTTTTTAAGTGATGTAGACTGTTGCAGGATACTAATGAGATCATGGCTAATTATAGTTAATAATATTGTCTGGTGGGGTTCTTTTGGTTTGTTTATTTGTGTAATAGGAGGCGATTTCTTCTTTCATTACTGTACTGAAAGCAGTTGGCCAAAATAACAAGCTCAAATGGTTCTTATTCTTCAGAGGACACTAGAGATTCCTCTTTGAAAAATTCTGAAATGGGGACTCTGTGGAAAGTCAATCTAGAAATAGAGTAATTAACTGTAATTGGAAAATCTTTATCTGTGGTTAGAGAAGAATAAATGTGTTTCCAACATTTGAATTTTATCTGAGGAGTCTGGTCTGGGATTTGCAGTATTTATTTTGCTATTCATGTTGTTAAATGCTTCTGAAGAGAAGCAAAGCATAATAAATTACCAAATGACAAGGCTTCTGTTTTCCGTGTATTCAAATTTGTGTTTGTATTAAGGTATTAAGTCTAGATAAAAATGTGTTTCTGCAGTTGCCAGCTTAGTATGTGGGCACTATACACAGCTTAAAAAATAATAGCTCAGTACCGTGAAATTAGAAATTTTTCTCATCTGCTTTTTAATTATCTGCTAGCTCTTCTGCTGTAGCCATGCTTGAAATGGTAAACAATTTCATAAATGCCTTGAAATATTGCATTGCAAAGCTGCAACTCTGAGTAATTCAAAGGGAGCAAGCTTGTGAGCTCAGGTTCTTGCAGTAGTTGGAACAAATCTTGAGAATTCTTGAAGTGACATGAAGTATGCAGGTTTGTGCTCCACAGCCCCTGGACCTGTACCAGAAAGTGACCATTTCAGTATTGCAGGTTGGTGTGAAGCAGACAAACAGAGCAATTATGTGAGGCTTGAAAAATGTAAGAGTGGAACAGTAGCAAATCAAACCTCCTGAAGAGGAGCTTTGGCATACACAGATAATGGAGAGCTTATCAATCAATGGGAAGTCTTATAACCTTGTGATTAAATCAAAACAGAATCTAGATGAAAGCTGCTTTTATTGAATTGATTTGATGAAGCTGCTGTTCTCCAAGTTTTTAGCTTCAGTGTAAACCATTTAGAGCCTCTTAGACAGGTGAATAGTTTGTGTTGATGTGAGACAGGAGGCTCTTAGGCACACAAGTTATGAAGGATGAGCATTTGCTGTGTAAAACACAACTGTAGCAGCATCTTTTTAACATGACTTGGAGGAAAAATAGCACCTCATGGATGAAGGGAATTGAAGGCTGCTCTGTGAACACACTACACACAACCTCTGAAAAAAGAAGATCCACATCCCCAGGCAATTGCTTTCCTTGTCAAGGTCATATGCTAAGACTCCACAGGCATCCAGGTGTACCCGGAATTGTGTGGTGTCTCTATTTTAATACCCCTGAGAAGATGAAATAGAAGGTAGTAAGCATGAAGACATGCAATCACTTGTGTTTTACATATAGTTTTATGAATTTATTTGCAAGTGTATAGCACTTCTTAGGTAGTTTCTGCCTTACTTTACTGAGCTTTCTGCTCAGGCACTCCCATTCACTTTCTGACATCCCCTAAAAAAGGCATGGCTGTCTCACAGGTCAGTGATTGCCTCTGTCCAGACTCATGAGAGTGGCTAACCTTCCATCTGAGAAGCTTGGCTCATCTCATCTAGTATGCAAAAAAGGGAAAAAACCCCACAAACAACAACAAAACAGGATTGTGCTCTTTATACCTTTGTTTAAAAAGAGAAACAAATAAAGAGCATTCCTTGGAAAGTTGGCCCTTACGCTAAATGGTGATTGTGTAATGGCAAGATAAATGCTTTATCCTGTGGACTGTTTGGTGGTATACCAGAAATTGCTATTTTACTTTTTTTTCTCCAACAATCTATCAAATTTTGTTATTTATCTCATTTTACAAAGTAGTGAACCATGAAAAATTAAGGGTGGGATACTTATAAGGAGATAGATATTACCAACCTTTAACATTGAAATATCAGCTGTAAAATTAAATGTTGTTAAATCTGCAGTTTTATTACAGATGAAGAGAATAGAAAAATATTAATAAGAATACATGATAAAAACAAGAAAAAATTAAAACCTACATTTTGGATTATCTTCACTCTAAACAAAAAGTAAACCCCATAGGACAAGTGTATTTTTAGGTATGAAAACTAATAAAAATGAGCATTCCTGTAGTTTCAATGATTGTAGAATAAAAACAGTCCCAGGTTTATAAAAATAACATATATATATATATATATAGCATTTGCATAGTATCTCCTCTGCATGCCTAGCTTATTATGGCTACTCATATGGTTTGGAAGATACATTGTTTAAAACTGAAATTTCATTTGTGGAAAAAAATATTCAAGAAATTCTTTGTCTTCCCATCATCTCAAATTGCACCCTTTTTTTTTTTTTTTTAAGAAAGAAAAATGAGACCATAACTAGAGAGAGTAAAGAAAGAGAGTATGTTTTTCTTCTCTCTACAAAACTTAAATGTGCACAGCCGGTGTGTGATAGACTTGTCTAAAATTGTAGTTATTCAATCAAAGTTGTTAATGTGTTTTAAAACAAAGAGGTTGCTCTCTTCAGTTTTTAAATCTGAAAACCCCCCTGCCTGTTTAACCCTGTCTTCTACCTGGTTTCTTTAACCTTTGATAGTCCTGAGTAAGTCCATTCTCAGCTCTATGGTTGTTCAAGCACTTGAGGAAGACAGTCTTCCACTTAGCCGTGAGTGGTTGCAATTATGCTTTAGCTGAATAAAAAAAAATGCTGATGTTTTCACTCAGAAAGCATTATTTGATGTGTCTAGTTCTTTCTCCATCCTTTGTGCCTGGAAAAATTAGAATTGTGCTGCTTTTGTATGTTAGGTCTTTCTTCTTTTCTATTATTAACACTTTTACTTTTGGACATCAGACATTGGTGGTTTTGCAACTGTCTGAGAAATCTGTTGGCATTTTACAGCTTTTTCAAAGCAAACTTGATCTTTCTCTGGACTTAATCCAAGGATGGTTACTAGAAAATGAAACCATATGAAATGGTTGAAGGGGTTTTTTTTTAAATAAAAAGTGTGATTAAGTGTTCTATGCCAGTTGGGTGTAGTGAATTCCATCAATTTGACACCCAGAATATGGTTTTAAGTAATGGTTTGCATTTCTGTTCTACCTTGGATACAGTCTGTCATTACTAGTCTGACATCAGAATCAAGAGTGCAGAAAGTTTCTGATTCTTGGCCTTTTTATACTCCTGCCATCCAGGTATTTTTCTTTCATTTTATCTGTTCCTTTCTTGTTTTCCTTTGTTCTTGCAACTTTCTTTGTCGTACCTCATAGACAGTCTGATGAATGCAGCTTCTTTATACCTGTTCCGTGGTTGGTTTGTTTTTTCTCTGTCATGCATCAGCCTTCACTTCTGCACAAAAATTTCTTCCTATTTTCCTTTAATCAAGACAGAATAGAGTAGCATTTGCTGAGTATTGTCTCTTCTGAAGCCAAGAATCAGAGGGATTCCAAAAGGTCTCCCACAAGACCCCTAAAGGCTAAATCTGCCTTTTTGCACAGATGTGCAGCAATAGGATTTCCCATTGAGCTGTATTTGCTTGAGGTGAAAGTAGCCTTAAAAACTCATTTCCTTGAAAAAATTATTGAATCTCTACTAAAATAAGTAGTCCATGACGTATAAAAGTGTGCAGTGGTGTTTCTGGAACTAGAATATCTTAATTACTTGGTATAGACTGCCGTGTGATGAAAATGTATTGAGCAAACTGCAAAAGCCTGTGATTACAGAACACTGGTAAACATGTACTCTTGTGTGTGGATGACAGTGGTATAAAAACAAAGCAGAGTTGCATTGCTGGATTAGAACAGCAGGTCTTGTAAAAGGAAGTGTTGATGCACAGAAGTGCTCTCAAATAGCGTGTAACTATTGTAGGTCCCCTTCATTCATGTCTTCCACCTGAAAGTGATTCAGAAAGATTGGGGTCTTCTGTTTGCAGAAAGGCTGTTTTTTTAAAGGTGGGTGTTTCTGGTGGTGGACCCAGAGGAACTAAAAAAGAAAGTGAAAAATCCTTTTGTTGCGTTATTTTGAACAGGCAGTGTTTTTTGGGAAAGACAGGGCATTAATTTTCTAGAGGTTTTTGTTTGGTTTGTGATGTTGTGGCTTTTTAATTATTTGTTTGGTTTTCTAATAGGACTTGGTTTTGAACATATGTTAAATATTTGTTTGCAATATGTTAACTTTTGTTTAGAGTTTGTTGTAAACTGATTGTGGATTGATATTTTTAAATGTCTTTAAGGAAAATAGAGTGCTTTTTATATAGAATTACTTCAACAATGTGTCTCTGGGAACAATGTTTTCAGGGTTTTTTTTATTTTATATTTTAAACAGGTAATGTCTGTACATGAATTGCAAGCTAGTCTCTAGTGGGGACACCGTGGGAGGATGAACACGGAGGAGCTGGAGCTGCTGACTGATTCCAAGTACAGAAACTATGTAGCAGCTGTTGACAAAGCACTGAAGAACTTTGAATATTCAAGTGAATGGGCAGATTTAATATCAGCACTTGGGAAACTAAACAAGGTATGGCTGGCAGGTGCTCTTGGAAAAGATTCCGGAGTTGACAAAGGGTACTGTAAGAGGGGTGTAACAGTACAGAAGTGCAAGGTTCCAGCCATCTAATACTCTTGCAAATATTTTAGCAGTCTGACACAAATATTGGGTGTGTGCAAGGAGCAAACAAATCAAACAAATGGCCTTTTAAGAGTTAGAGTTGAACTCTTGGTAAGTTGTCAGTAAAGGGAGAAGTTATTTACATTTCTAGTGGAAATAAATGAAACATCTCTTTTATTACTAACATTCACGTCTAATGTCATTTAATGGCATTGAAATAGTGTCAAAAATAGTAGCCAGTATAAGCATTGGCAATATTTTTATAAAGCATAATAAAATGGGGCTCAAATTATTTGTTGATCAGAGAATGTTATTGTTCAGATTTGTTCTTACAGTAAGTTGAATGTGTAATATCACTGGAATCTTTAATAGCAATTTACAAATAAATATCCATAAAAGTCTTGCTTTAATCAGTTGTTTGTGTTTCTAAGGAGCTCCACTCAGGAGAATGACACTACACTTGGCAATGGTATAATGTTTTTGTGTAAACTCTCATTTCTTTCAATTTTTGGATTATAACAGTTCTTGCTGTGTGTTTATGCAAAGTCAAGGCTACGATATTGGGAAAGAGAAGCCTAAAGATGTAAATGCATCTGTGTTCCAGTCCTAAAGTGACAACATGGTTTCAGGCAGCGGATGAAGTTTTGCATGTTGTCTCACTCTATGGTATTTTCTTAAGTTATCCCAGACTCACCTCCCACAGTTTAATAGTCCTCTTTGACCTACTGAGAATGGATTTTATAGCAATTCTTGTCCTCAAAAGGATAAGTAAAATGAAATGGACAAGCTGTAGGTAAGAAGCCCGTTGCAAGTGAAGTTCTAAATGCCTTGGCAATTCCACCTACAGCAAGTGTACAAGAGAAAGGCATGGCAAAGGAAAAGCTCCACGCCGTATTTTAGAAGTGGGGTTTTTTTTGTGTTGTAACCTAGGTATGTGTGGTGACTTACTGACCATGTTCAAAAACTTATTTATAAAAAGTGCATTCAATGTTTAACTTGTTTTTTGCCATTTTTCTTAATGTGTTGATTTATCAGGTGCTACAGAACAACGCGAAGTACCAGGTAGTCCCAAAAAAGCTGACCATAGGCAAGCGCTTGGCACAATGTCTTCATCCAGCTTTGCCGGGAGGGGTTCATCGGAAGGCACTTGAAACATATGAGATAATTTTCAAAATCATTGGGCCCAAGCGCTTGGCCAAAGATCTTTTCCTCTACAGGTACAGTATTTTAAACCACTCCATTCCCAATGCATAGGTGAGATGCTTTTGGTTTCCGTCTTACTTTGTTGCGTAGTGAGAATCAACTTCTTTCCTTCATGTCACTGGTGTTTGTGTAGTGCTCTTCTCCTGACTATTGCATATTAGAAGATAAACAGCTCACCTAATTTTTTTTCAGGAATTGACTGTAGTTCTAGAAAATCTGGAATTTATTGTTTTTTCTTTGAAATAAACAAGGTCTTGTGCAGTATGTACAGCAATTGAAGTGTGAACACTTAATGTATTCACATTACATTTTTCTATTGTAATTTAAGCGATATTGAAAAAGAAGTTGAGTGTAGTTTGTTGCAAGAAACTTGATCATCAAATCAACGAACAGAAAGTTTGTCTGCTTTTTTGGAAAGGGGGACAAGTACAAACTTTTTCTCACTGTCAGTCCCTGGAACTGATGATAATGAAAAGTATGTATAACCTTGAAAAGTAAAGTGTAGTGAGCATGTCCTGATTCCTAAACCTTCATCAGGTTTTTGGTTGGGTGGGTTGGGCAAGACATTAACTTATTTATTATATAATGCATAGAGGGGTGCATATACACACAGTCACACGTGGCTCTTAATCTTTACCGATCCCTGGAGATTAAAATTTCATCAGTCTGAGAAACAGTGGGGTAAATTAGAATTCTGTTTAGGTAGCAAAGGTATGTATTAATACTTGGAAATAAGTTGTGTCTTATCTCCAGCTCTTTTGTCTTGCATTGTCAAGATGTATAGTTACTTTGTGGGGGACTGTCGCAGTGGTTTCTTCCAACATGTTGTAAAAGATACTGCCAACTCATAGCTTACGTTTTTTGCTTGTACAGGGATTCAGTATCTGCAATATCTCGTTAACAATAAGTTCTAGGACAGTGGAAAATGTTACCTTTTGTAATCTATCTGAAAGCCATTGTTACTGCTGCTTAGGAGAGGACAGACATTCACATTAAGGCATTATCAAAGATTCCAGTATTTTTCATGAAAGCAGAATGCCAGTGTCTGAACATGTAATCTTGAAGGATGAGTAATCGCCTTACAAAGAAAGACTGTGGGGTAGTGTGCTGGTTGTTGAACAAAAAGGCATTTTCTGTAGAAGAAAGAATCCAAATGACAATGGTAAAGGACTAGTTCTTCTAAACAGATAAAGGCAAAATTTAGTTTTACAAAAAGGTTTGTACTTTGGAAAGAGTCTTGTGGGATTTTTCCTTTAGTATGGATAATGTATCTACAAAGATTCTTTTTGTTTATTAATAGTAGGTTTTCAGGTGTAGCTTTTAAGAGTGTTTCTTAAATTTACCTTTTTTACTGTTTTTCCATTTTCTTCTTCATGTGTCAGGGGAGTACAATTTTCATTGTGATGTCATTCAACATGGGCAAAATTAACATTTTGTCATGCAAAGATGCTTCTGGTTTATCATATTTGTTTTATTGGTTAAAAACACAGTAATCTCTGGGCCTTCAGTGCTTGTTATCACAATACTACTACAACTCTTAATATTACCCTTGATTTACCAACCTGTCCATCTAAAGGCAGTCAGTCATATCAGATAAAAATCTGATCCTTACAATAACTACACTATAAATGCCTGTAGCAGTCTTGAGGTAGAAATGAAATTATCATGTGAGAAGCTTCCTTAAAAAAAGATAAAATTTGTTTTTCACAGTTCTGGACTATTTCCACTCCTTGCCAATGCTGCTATGTCTGTCAAGCCAACATTATTGAGTCTGTATGAGATTTATTACCTGCCTTTGGGGAAAACATTGAAACCAGGACTGCAAGGACTGTTAACTGGAATTCTGCCTGGGCTAGAGGAGGGATCAGAGTATTATGAAAGGTAAGGATGGATGTGTTTAATACAGTGATATGCTTGATTTGGTGATGGGGCTTTTTGTGCTGTAACTTTTTATTGAATATTTTTTTGTGGATTTTATTTTTTTTAAGATGGGTGGTATTTACTTTAAGCCTGTCATATTAATTGCATTGGAATAGTATGGTAGAAGATTCTTAGCCTTAATTAGGGAAAATTAACTGTTAGTTGCTCCTCTTGTTAAAAGGGAATTAACATTAAGTAGCCTTATTGTTATGTCAGTCTCTTCTTCCAAGTAACAAGCAATAAAACAAGAGGAAATGGTCTCAAGTTGCACCAGGGGAAGTTTAGGTTGGATATTTGCAAAAATTACTTCACCAAAAGGGTTGTCAAACATTGAAATAGGCTGCCCAGGGAAGTAGTGGAATCATCATCCCTGGAGGTATTTAAGAGACCTGTAGGTGTGGTGCTTAGGTACATGGCTTTGGTGGTAGTCTTGGCAGTGCTGGGTCAATGGTTGGGCTTGATCTTGAAAGTCTTTCCCAACTTAAACAATTCTATGATTCTTGCTATGGATTGACATATATAGCACATTAGGAACATGCTGCTTATTTCTTTTCCGTGAGTTTCCTGTGATATAGCCCTGCCATATTATTTCTGGTCTAAAATACTTAACTGAATGTAAGATAGCAAACAAAGCTTACATCATTAAAATGTGCTTGTGATATCCAAATTGTCATTGAACAGCAATTGAGACAGCAGTAATTCTCCTATATTCATAGGGTTTACTCTATTTCTAGCAGAGTGGCCAGGGAGGCAATAACTCTTGTTATCCTGCAAGCCCAAGCCCCAGTTGAATTTTCTTGAGTGCAGCATCTGGGATGCTGAGGTAGCATCTTAACATACTAAAGGATGAAATTACATTCCAACACTTGGAATTCTTGGAATTGTTCACATGCTTACATATTCTTGCTATCTCCAGCTTCAGAAACAAGAATTTTCACAACTTGTATGTGAAAAGCAGTTTAACACTGTCTATTTCTGTGTAGGCAGACACACACAGTGTAGTTGGCATCACTACAACAGGGAACAAGGGCTACCCAGCTTGCCTCCTGGGGCCTGCCACAGGGTGTGGAGGTGCTGCCACATGAGTGGGAAGAAATGAGGACAGGGCAAGAGATTGCTTGTGCTCAAAGAATTGTGATATTTTTGTGCTTTTTTATTATCAGAAGGACTCAGTGCAAGGAATGAGATTCTTTTCTACAGTAGCTGTGTTTTCCTGCTGTCTCTCTGAAACCTCTGTCTGTGGCAACACTTGGCTTTAAGTAGCAGATGAAGGAGTTTGGCTCTTTGAACATAAGGAGTACATAAGGAATACATAAGGAGAAGCTGTAGGCAGGCAAAAGCATTATGCAAGCCAGATTGGCCCACAGGCTTGCTAGTTGGATCACTCTGTTCAGCTGCATTATAAGGTTTAGTGTATAATTGGGCCTCTCTTGGCCTCTGTAAAGAAAATTTTGACCTTCCTGTAACAATTACTTTTAATATTTATTAAAACTGGGGACAGGGGCAAGAGCTGTGATCCATGCCCTGATTCAGCTGACTTGATTTTGCTGCAGAACAAACACGCTGTTGGAGAAAGTGGCTTCGGCTGTGGATCAGTCAGCATTCTACAGTGCTCTCTGGGGCAGCCTCCTCACGAGCCCTGCAGTTCGCTTGCCTGGGATCACATACGTCCTCTCCCATTTGAACAGGAAGCTGTCCATGGAGGATCAACTCTACATAATTGGCAGTGACATTGAATTAATGGTAATGTTTTAGTGGAACAATGAAGAAGTTGATGTTGCTTATTATATAATGTATTTTGGAAGGATTTAGATACTTTCTTTGTCTTTGAACTTAGCTTTTAAAGAGATAAAAATGCATGTTTATTATTGGTCCAGTTAAACTGATGCTTTTGTGCATGATAAAAGTGTTGCAAAGCTGAATGAATGTTTCAGAACTGCTTAGGTTTTGTGCAAAACTTTCCATTCATGACAGTTGAAAGTTCCATTCAGCTTCAGTTGAAAGTGATTGAGTTTTGGTTTTTTTTTTTTAAAACACACAGAGTATTATTTTGTCTTTTAAATTTAAGATATTAATTGCTAATATAAAAAAGCAAAAGCTTAATGTTTTTATAGTTAAGGGAATCTATTGATTCTGTTTTGTCAGTGGTGAAACCTTTTATCTTCTTGTTTTATCTTGTTTCATTATACAAAATTTAAAAATAACTTCATTCTATGTGTATCACTATTTATAAATAACTGTTCTTATTTTTGAGTGCTCTCTTATATCTACCTTCTTAAAATAATAAATAACTATTTTGGGGTGTCTGCCATTACTTCAGGTAGAAGCAGTAAGCACATCAGTGCAAGATACCAGTGTTTTAGTACAGAGGAGCACGTTGGACCTTATCCTTTTTTGTTTTCCATTCCACATGAGCCAGGTAGGTTATTAACATGAGAGATGAATTGACCAACTCCTATTGTACTCCACTTCTTAAGTCAGTAGCAGTATTTTGTTGGGTTTTCTTAATGATTTTCTTCAAACTGGAACAAGATTTGTATGTAAGAGTTTCTCTGATAGGTTTAATTATTCTCATGTCATAATCTCTGCTCTTCTCCTCTTTAACTTAATGTGTTAACTTTGAAGTTCATTTATATTGAGTTTACATGTATAGAATGTATCATGTTTAGTCTATGCTTTTAAGTTTGATGAGAAAGCAAATTTATCTGTTCATTTGCAAGTTTTCAGTTCTCAATTTTCAAAGTCAGCAAAAGTGAATCCTCTCAGCATAACTGATTCAGAACACTAGAGAATTGAAAATGATTATTGGTTTTGGGTGAGTAGTTAGCCCTAGCAGTTGTGGGAGATAGACCTTACAACTTCTAGGTGGTGAGGTTTTTTGCTGCATTTATTGTTAGTCACTTCCTATTTTTGCATGATCCATGATTTATTTTACTCCTGGAGGAAAATTTACACAAGATTAATTCTCACCTTGTTAGAAATTAGGGAAAACCTACACTTTTATGTAAAAAGAACTATGTTCTTTCTGGTGGAAGTGCTTCATTCACATTCAGCAATGACTACAGATATATTTGGAGTGTTTCTGTTTAATGATGAAATTATCAATACATTTTTTAATATTAGCACTTAAGCATTTAAAGCTGTAAGAAGCTGAAAGGTATTTGAAGTTCTTCAGTGGTTTGTTGGTTGGGTTATTTTTTTTTGCACTGGATATTAGTTGAATTTGCTTCCAAGGCTTTTGTCTCCTAAGTAAAATTAAATGTCTTGTAACAAAAATGAACTGTTAACAGAGTCAATTGTTTTTGCTGTGCATAAAGGGTGTACGTTATTAGAAAGTATTTACTCCAAATAATAGTCATATTTTGGTTTCCTAGGAGAGAGATTATGTTTTCTTGTACTATTCTGAATTCAGAAATGTCAAAACATGAAGTTAACTCTGCTTTGATGAAGATCAAGCTGATAGTGTAGAGAAAGTATTACTTCTCGTGGTTATATTTAATCATTTTTCTGACTTCTTCAGGCAACACGTCCAGACATGATTAGAATTTTGTCAGCAGCCCTTCATGTGGTTCTGCGCAGGGATATGTCCCTCAACCGAAGGCTTTATGCGTGGCTGCTGGGTAGGTTTGCATTTCATGTCATTGTTTAGTAAAAGTGGAGGAAGAATTTTATGTTCCTTAGCAGTATTTGTGATACTGTGGAGGAAGATTCTTGGAAAAATGAAGTACTTAAATTGCTTCATACGAAAGAAAAGCACCGTCTCTCTCCATGAGTATAGAAGATGAAGAATGTCATGCTGGAGTTCTTGCCTGTTATATAAATTATGGTACATTTTCCTTATAGCAGCGGTTATGGGCCACATTCAGAGTGGAGCCTTGTGTACTAGGCCCATGGAAATAGACACTGAAAGGCAACTTCTCTAGCTCTAAAAACATAAAGTGAAAAGAAGAGAAATACACATTATAGAGTGGCAATGGCAGTTGGAACTCAACAGTATAGAAGATATGTCGTGGTTTGAGCTGGCAAACTGCCAGCCCTCTAAGACAGAGAGTCAAAGCCTCCCCCCACCCCCAACATCGAGGAAAGGAGGGAGGAAAAAGAGAGGGGAAGGAAAAAAAACTTATGGCTACGTTTGTACTAAAACCATAACAAGATATGAAAAGAAAAAAATGTTGAAAAAATTGATATTATGGCTTGAGGGTGCAAACTTTAAAGTTCATTTGATCTTTGCATGACTGAATTAACAGATCACCAATCACTTTTCAAAACATCTCTGGAGTGAAAATCGAGCATGGTATATACCCTTTTACTTCTACCAGATGGCATAATATCAATACAATACATATTTAAATTTTTACATAAAACCAACATGTAATCAGAAGAGGGTAGCAGAGAATAATAGAAGGCTCTTAACTATTTAGGAAATACTTAGAAGGCTAGAAATTCTAAAATTTTAGAAAACAATTACTCTTATTGAGCCCTGTTATTTTAAGGAAGTGAAGCCTGTGGTCACATAAATCTGGCCAGTTGCTCTTTATACCCACTCTGAGAGAAGTCAAAATCGTGGGAGTTCCTAAGTGGACCACCAGAACTGGAGACTGAATGGAGAGACGTTAAAGTGTTTGCTCTACTTGAGGGGAAGATTGTTTTGCAATCTGCTGTTACCTCTTTTGTTTGACTTCCCAGCTCACCAGCAAGCACATATGTGCTTCTCGGGCTACCCAGAGGCCTTCCCAGCAGCTCTTGCATCTTTCCCAGCTGATAGTTATGACCTCAGAGGGAGGCAGTGGGTGGGTGGCTGGGAAGAGAGGATGTGAGTAGTAAAGGGCCCTGAGAGAACTGAAATTATGAAGGGACGGATGAGGTCAACAACAGTGTTTTTCATTAGGGGGCTGGTTTTGTTGCTGTGGAAGTTAGAGGGATTTTGAAGATAAATATGAAAAAATTCTGGCTTATTTAGTTGATAACTTCTCAAGACACTGAGTTATAAATTCCTCATATTTCAAAGAAAGACAATGAAATTCAATGTCATGGTCCATAACTGCATTTTGCAATTTAGGGGAAAAAATTCTAGATTAAACACTGTACTAATGATTCATTTAAATTTGATGGATTAGATACATTTTTTACTATCACTGAAAAAGACATTTTATGTGCTTAAAATATCCTGCTACTTATTTAGTTGTGAAACCTTCTTTTACAGCTATTTCATGAACATAGTCTCCACTAAAAGACAGTACACCTTTAGAACATAGTTTTACAGTGACTGTTCCCAGTCCTGTGTAGTGAACAACTACTGCCTCTATTTGCTGTCTGTTTGGATAAACTTTCTGGCAATATAGGTTTTTTGGCTTGTTTTTCATTTGGTGTTGTGCTGCTTTTCTATTATGATGTTCTACTCCTAATACAAAACGCTGAGGGAGAGGAGTCAGTTTTATGTTGGGAGACTTTCTAAAGTCTGATGTTCTGTATGACATTATTTAATTCCAGTATTAGCTATTCCTTCTTAGTGTTTTATGGTTGGGAGTGACCTATTACATTCTCTAGGAATAAAAATCCCATTTAAATGAGATTATCTTAACTGTGGTTGTTTTAACTTACCATGCATCCTGTTAAGCTTTCCTTGTGTTTTCGTCACTTCAGGACAAAATTGGAGAACATTTCTATGGAACAGGGTGAAATCCTGATACTTTTGTTTTTATTCCTTAAGCCTATTTTTTCTGTGGGAAAAGATGCAAACTAACAGTACAAAGGTCCATCTCTTTCATGTAATTTTGAATAACAATATTGATTTTTTGTAATGTGACTGTTATTCTCTCCAAGTGCCTTAGTCATGGCACTGTGTTTTGGTGATCATCTCTTTATATTCAAAACAATAAATTTTGTGTTCTCATCAACACTGAAATATTTTTGTGCAACGGGAGTTTTTTAAACATAGTCTAGGATTGTGGTTTGTGCAGTGTTTGTGAACATTTTTCCATAGTACAAGAAGTAGTTTGGTTAATAATGTTGTATAAAACTAAAGTTTTTAATTTGTGTGTAAACTGCTTGCATGGAAATGTCACTTAGTTTCCTGTATTAAACTCTATAAAATCATCTTTCTCTTGCCAACATGACTTGGACTTCATCTTGGTAAGTTATCAGTGCTAGTGTGTTGATCTCTAGTTTAAAGAAGTTGGCAATATAGTCTATTATGGCAAATACTTATTTGATTTGTCTTTTGTTTGCTTGAAGGTTTTGATAACAATGGTGCCCTCGTAGGACCCAGAAGTACAAGGCACAGCAATCCTGAGGAGCATGCCACTTACTATTTCAACACCTTCTCTAAGGAGATGTTAGTCCAGGTAGCTATATGATGCTTTATTGTGGTATATATCTTAATAAATAGATCCTGATCGGAGTTGCTTTCTCTTTATATTTTGACTTGCCATTGCAATGTGACTGTGTAATCCATCTTTTTGTGGTATTGTGTCCTGCTCTTCTAACACCTTCCCAGTGGAAAAATGAAGGCATGGAATAATGTGTTTCTTTAGAGTTGAACAGGACAAATATTAGATTTCTCTCTCTCCTTTTCCACAATGAATGAAGCCATAGATGAAAGAAATTTGATTATGAGCCCAGCACAATGGAGCCTGTTCTGTCATGAAATGGAGTTGGAGAAATCTCTTCTACCTCTGTAGATATGGAAACTCCTCTGTGTCTTGGGAATCAGAAAAAGATCAGATGGTGCTCATACAATCTAAATAAGAAGGGTCTTTCTCCCCTCTAGGCAAAGGGAATGTCTTTTCTGCCTTTTTGGCAGTCAGGAGTAGTTGAGAAAGTGGCAGTTAAACAGTTTTACCCTTAAGGCCTTGTTAAGTGAACTGAGATCACTGGCCCTAAGAACTGTGCTTCTTTTCTCACAGTAATTAAAGTATACAGTTGTCTTTCAAGATACTGTTGAGTCTAATCTTGAAATCAGGAAGATATTTTGTCATTAAAGCAAATTATAAAGTCAAGAGTGTTCTGACAGTCAGAATTGCAGTGCTTTGTGGGGTGAGGGTGGGGATTCTGATAGCAGTACCTGACATACGAATATTTTGCTCATCCCAACCATAGTTGATATCTAGCACAGAGGCAGCACTTACAGTTTTATCTGACAGTAGTGATATGTGCTGTTCTACTGATGAGGAAGAGACCTCAAAGTCCAGGATTCCAGTTCAGGAAGGACCTCACTGGCACTCTCTCACCCTTCTGCCTCCCATGGCAGATGATTCAGAAATTATCCAAGGAGAGGCCTGAATGAGCTACAGTTTTGCCTGTACCTTCTATAAAAAATGTGGTGGGATTTTAGCAACATTTAGGCATTCATTTATAGGTTATAGTCTTTTTAAACCTGTCCATCTTTCTGGCTTGATCAATGTCATTAAAGCTTTTCTGTCTGCAAAGACTATGGACATTGGAATCTGTGGCTTGCTATACATAATACAAATTACATATGCCTTCTAAAACCATTTGCTGCTTTTTGAAAGACTTCAAAAGCATTACTCCTTTCTGCCTTCTTCCCTAGCAGTCTCCTCATGTTTTGCTTTGTCCAGTCCATCCCCATCTTATTCACTGATACAGTATAATTCTGACTTTCTAAAGGCATATTCAAGTACAAAAGATTTCTCCTTCTGGATACTGGCTGATAATACTTGGTTTATAGCAGATAGCAGGGTCAGACCAGTCTTCATGCTACTGTTACTTCTCATCTCTTTGTTTTCTCTGCTTTGTTCTCCTTTTTGTAGAAGTAAAAGAACCCGACTAGTTTTAGCTCAGACAGCAAAGCCAGCCACAAAGAGAAAAATAAGCAAAATCTGTTGCCATTTCATTGGGCTTTTTTGAATTCTGTGTCCTGTCCCCCAATCTGCTTTAGTATAGAAACTCAATTTTCCCATTTGTTTTGAAGTTGTCATTGCTATTCAGTCAAGAAAGCTTTCTGTTACATAGGTGAGTGTATTCTAGAAGGGCAGATTGTTATTTATTAAGCCCTTAATATCAATGCCTTACCTTCTCAAATAATTTCTTCATTACCTCTCATGTCTTCTCTTATTATGAAATATCAGGTTAGTATTTAAGATTTTATTTTGATTTTAAATATATATGAGTTATCAGGTTCTGTTCCACAGAAATATTCTCATTGCCAAAGTGGAGAGAAAGCTTCGGTGTGGAGAGAGGGAGCTGCAGTGAGATGAAATAGTGGTGTCCACTGAGAATTTTCCGTTTATGTGCAACTGTTATTCCCCCTTTTTTTTTTTTGTTTTTTGTTTTTTTTCCTGATATGATTTTATTCTTTGCAGGCAATGGTTGGAATATTGCAAGTTAATGGGCAGGGAGAAGAAAGCACATTAATGCAAGACTTAAAGCCTTTTCGAATTCTTATCAGTTTGCTGGATAAGCCTGAACTAGGTAATCTTTAATTTGTTTTATGTGGTTTTACTGTGAGAATATCTCTTTGTTGTTGATCAAATTGAAAAAGCTATATTCTTAATGCTGGCTGGTGAGGATTTTTTAAGTCTTCTAAGCTGTATGTGTATTTTGTGTTTAATTTAATGTATTCATTAGATTTACCTTTTACCAAATGCCATTTCTTCTGCCTTCTACCTAGGAAACAGTAAGTTAAAGTCATAGAGGGAACTGACTGCATGTTGGAAAAAATGCAGATTGGATCTTTTCCCTTTCTTTCATCAAACTGACTTTCACTATTTTAAAATCTCAGCTGTTGCTTTTGGGGATAATCTGTTCCTTCTTCTTATACACAAAGGTGGTAGATATTAAAAAGAAAACAATTTTTTTTCAGAAGAATTTATTCAGAGGAAGCAAGTATTTTTTTGGCTATATGGGTAGTTTTTTGCATTTCTTTAGGGTGTTTCTTTTTTATTTTCCTTTCTCCTGTCTAAAGGGTTTAAATCCCCTCTTTAGCAAATGAGTGCAGAGGATTGTGGGGCAAAAGTATTTACAACACTTAAATGTTGGATATCTTGCTTTTTTTATTTGGAATATAGTTTTGAAGGTGACTGAAAAAATTGTAAATAATTTTTGAAATCTGTCCTAAGATTTGGGAGTGGGATAATAAAAGCATAAAAATACAATTAGAGACTACAGCTTGAAAGGAAGTGGTAAAGACAGGCTGCAAATAACAAAATATCTGTCAAAAATTTGCCATCTTCCTTGTAATTTGTGATTTCTGGAGATCAGAAATTAAGATTTCATGAAGGAGCAGAGCTGTGACGATTCTTGCAGCAAACTGAGATGGAAGAAGCTCATAGGATTGTCACTTAACTCTGTGAGTGCACTCTTACCCAAGTCAGCTCAGTGAGGCTGGGAAAAATTGTGGAAAAGCAACGGATGTTTCAAGCAGGATTATTTTGTGAACTCCCTTCAACATAAGTTGGAATATTTTTCTTCAGACTTGAGATTTAGCTCACATCTAAAGGAGGAGCTATTTCATAAAATCTTAGCATGGTTCGGTTTGAAAGGGCCCTTAAAGATCATCTGGTTCCAATGCCCTGACATGGGCAGAGACATGTTCCACAAGACCAGGTTGCTCAAAGCCCCATCCAGCCTGGCCTTGAATACTTCCAAGGACAGGACCTCCAGAACTTCTATGGGCAGCCTTATTAGCCTCTGGGTAAAGAATTTCTTCCTAACACCTGGTCTAAATATCTCCTCTTTTAATTTCATAGAATCATAGAATCGATTGGGTTGGAGAAGACTTCTGAGATCATCAAGTCCAACCCTTGGTCCAACTCCAGTCCATTTACCAGATCATGGCACTCAGTGCCACGTCCAGTCTC
>JAWWEV010000115.1:81887756-81920069 GCA_035583235.1 Hafferia zeledoni | reverse complement strand
AACTTCAATTTCCCCTGGCAGAGCTTGAGCCCGTGCCCCCTTGTCCTATTACTGAGTGCCTGGGAGAAGAGACCAACGCCCACCTGGCTAGAACTTCCCTTCAGGTAGTTCTAGACAGTTCTGAGGTCACCTCTGAGCCTCCTCTTCTCTCGACTAAACAACCCCAGCTCCCTCAGCCTCTCCCCATAGGGCTTGTGCTCCAGTCCCCTCACCAGCCTTGTTGTTCTTCTCTGGACCCGCTCCAGCACCTCAGTATCCTTCCTGAACTGAGGGGCCCAGAACTGAACACAATACTCCAGGTGTGGCCTCACCAACACAGAGTACAGGGGAAGGGTCACTTGTGTTCCTCCTTGTCCAGTCACTATTTGCCTGCACAAAAATTCTCTCTCCCTCTCTTTTTTGTAAGTCTCCTTAAAGTACTAAAAGGCCATAGTGAGGTTTTCCTGGAACCTTGCCTTCTCCAGGTTGAACTACCCCAACTATCTCAGCCTGCCCACATAGGAGATGTGCTTTATCCCACTGATGATCTTTGTGGCTTTTCTCTGGGCTTGCTCCAGCAGGTCCATGTCCTTCTTTATGGTGGGAGTCCCAGAGCTGTATGCAGTGCTCCAGGTGGGGAGTCTCAAGGGCAGAGTAAAAGGAGGGAGTCACCTCCTTCAGCCTGCTGGCCATTCTTCTTTTGGTGCAGCCCAGGATGTGGTTGGCTTTCTGGGCTATAGGTGCACACTTTCAAAAATACTTCCAAAAAGTACTCTGCAGACTCTATCTGGAAATTAAAAAAAAAGTGCTACAAATTAAAGGGAAGGAAGATGCTCATAATATTTTTTCTTGTATTTGTATTTAAATATTTGAACATATTGTCCAAAAGATAACAGCATGAGCTGGCTTATGAGTGAGTATTTGAAACTGTTTAATTGAAAACTACCTTTGATAAGGAATCCATATAGTTACATTTACATGTTGCTGAGCTGATAATCCCTCCAAGAGGGTGTGCTGGCTTCAACATGGGCTATGCTGCTCTGACTGCATAGCTTTTGAACTAGGTGTGTTTGTATCCAGCTCCCATTGTATACACCTTGTATGGCAACAGAACCCTGCTTGTGCTTTGTGTACCTTACATTACAATTGTTGGAGTATTTCTGGAATGGAAAACAAAAACAAGCCTTCTGACATTGAGGTAGTTAATGAGATTGGACCAGAAGGAATGTTATGGTTTCAGAGACCAAAGCTAGCTAATGATTTGGATAGCTTTCAGCTGTGGACTGTTGGCACTGCTATAGTGCAAGAATGTGACTGCTGGTATTTCTCTGCAGGCCCTGCCATCCTGGAGGACGTGCTGATTGAAGTGTTTCGAACGTTATACACACAGTGCAAAGCAGAACTGGAGCTTCAGACAGAACCATCTTTCAACAAAGATCACACACAGTTAAGCAGGTGAATAATGAGAAGAATAATTTGTATTAAATAATACATCTTTTTGTTGGTGAAATCATGACTGTGAAGGCTGTGGGACCGTAAACCATTTTCTTCCTGATGCAGGATCTGTTGACATTAATTGCAACTTCTGTGTTCAGTGCAAAGATATGCAGGGCTATGGCTCTATTGTTTTTTTTTAAAAATATTTAGTATATGTTTATTTCTTTTTACAATGATGCTTTCTTCATTAGCTTTGATATTCTTTACATCTGTGTTTTTCATTAAAAAAAGCCCCACAGACCAATGAACTCTCTGGTAGAGTAAAAGTGAAGAGTGCTACAGGACAGCCAGAGTGGGATATAAAGTGTTTCTAGATTTGAGTTGAATATCTCAAAAGGTGGAGAGAAGATGGAAGTTCAAAGCTGTGTGGGAGAAACGACTGGAGGAACAATAATGGGAAAACAGATCTATTAAAAATGTAGTTAAAAGAAAAATACTAGAGAAAGGATAGAGAGGAAACCTAGCAACTGTGAAAAGACATTGGTATGAGCAGCATGCCAATATACTGAGCCCTAGAGCAACAACCATGGTAGGGATGAGGGGAGGATAATTTGTCAGTGTTAACTGGCAGTGGGTAAACTCAGAGTGATGCATAATTACATAACTTGGAAATGAAGTGTGAAAACATAAAATGATCTTTTTATTTTCTTTCAGCAAACTGAGAGAAAACAAGAAAACAGCAGAATTGATTAAAACTGCCAATCTTCTTTTCAATTCCTTTGAGCCTTATTATATGTGGGATTACATTGCTCGTTGGTTTGAAGAATGTTGTAGGTAGGTGATAATATTTAATCCCTGGATATGTAAAGTTGAAGTCAACTGTTCTTAACTTTTTTTTTCATAGAAGTTAGTCTTGTGAGATCATTTAGTCTGTAAGTCTTTTTTCACTCCTTTAGTCTTTTTTAACATCCTTTTAATTTTGATTTTTGGCCAATTTCCAAAGTGTGGTTGGGAATTTCAGCAATGTGAGTTCTCACAACCTCAGTGCCTGGGTAAAATCAAGAGATGGAATTATCCCCTCTACTGAAGGGAGCCTTCCAGAGTGATCTCAAAGCTAGTTTGCTTTGTTCTGTCTGTCCAAGATGGGATTACTCCTTGGGTATCTAGCAAAACATAGTAAATAAAGGAGAACTGAAAATATTAGAGGAATGGAGTGGGATGAAGGGGCCAAAGGGGTGCAGGGGTTCTTGCTGTGGCAAGAGGTAGATGATGCAGGGATTTCAAATGGAATTTGTAGAAAATTTTTTTTTTAATGTTTTTAATACATTAAGATATTTTGACACAAAATTGTGTATGAGCCAACAGTGTGCTGTCCTAAGTAAAGAAAACTGTGTCTTGGGCTATATTATGAGGAGCCTGGGCAGCAGGTGAAAGGAAGTTATTTCTCCTTTCACTTAGTGTTTCTAAGGTGACATGTGGGATATTGTGTCCAGCTTTGGGCACCCTACCTGAGGAGAAGTGTTGAGAAACTGAAGAGACTCTAGTAGAGAACTACTAAGATGGTTGTAGGACACTGCATGGAAGGTTGAGGTAGGTGAACTTGGTTTAGCCTGGCAAAGAGGGAAATGGAATGGCAGCCTATGAGTTCATGAAGGGCATTTCCAAATTGATATAGCCATGGCTTTGGTAAAAGCTGATGGAAAACAAGGGGCAGGAGCAGGTGTTGGCTCAAGGGTTCAGGTTGGACAATCAGAAGTGCTTTGCTAAGGAGATAGTGCAACAGTAGAAGAGCTGGAACAGTGGAAGCCAGGAAGGCTGTGGAGCTTCCCTGTGAGATTTGCAGAACTCTGCTAGACAAAACTGGATAAATTTATCCAGCAACTTGAGCACTCCTGCTTGGTGTGAGATGTTGAACTAGATGAAATTACTTCCAACATGTCTGTGACTTGATTTTTGTGTGTTGGACTGAATTGCTGAAGTAAACAAAGTCGTCTACAGCCAGCTAAGATTAGCAGGTGAATATTCCTCTGCATATAAATAGTGTTACCATAAACATGGATACCAGATTCCCTTATTAATAAATAAGTGAAATCTGGAGAATTTTTTTTTGTTGGTTTTTTCCCTACCTGAGCTGCTGTGTTATGTAAGTTATTGTGAAGGCTGTTTTACACTGAAAGGCTGGTTGCTGCTTTTCCTGAAAGATTGCCACAGGGCAAAATAAGCTAATTAACAGTAAAATGAGAGATTGCTTATGGGTTTATAGGGATTATCCCTAATGTATACAGCTTTCATTAAGTTACAGAAATTTGGTCAATGTAAGGGGAAGGAAAAAATATTGTGAAAGCCTGTTTGAATTTTTCAGGAGGACATTACATGCCAGACTTCAAACTGGGCCTGGAGGTGATAGTGAGCAATCTGAGTTACCTCTGACAAATTTCTGCTTGTTAGTGGATTTTTTGTTGGATATTGTTTCTTTGGTAAGAATTGCTTTATTTATGTCTAATATTTGGATTCTGTATGTTTGTAGTCTACAGAAATACTGTATGTACTTTATTACTTGTTTTTCCTGAAAATATATGGCCATAAATTGGTGGACACATTGAAAGAAGTTTTTCTTTCATTGTATGATTCTTGATGGACTGGTTGGACATAACTGAAGTGGGTTTTAAGATGCTTCTACCTGAAAGTTTTAGTCTGTCCTCCTTTTTTTTCTTCTGTATTCATTACAAGTAGACTCTTTTGTAGTTTGATATGATAGTTTAAATGTGCAGCTTTCTTTTAAGGATCTTTTAACTGTCATGATAAGATGTATCTTCTTTTTCTGTTGTCATTGCTTAATGTGGGAAACACTATTGGAACTTTTTTCTGTAGCTGTCTTTCCTCATTTCTTTGCTTTCTCATTTTAAAGCCTACTAGAAGTATGAGAGTTCTGTGTCAGGTATGGCAATCAGCCTGTTTTTCCTTAAATTCTTATAATAACTTGTTTATCTTTAAATTTTAAACTTTTATTTTAAGTTAATAGTAATAATAGTAGCATTCTTTAGCCTTATTGTTATGTTTCGTAATGTATTGCGTAATGAACAATATGCAATAGTTTGAAAAAGAGCTAAATATACTACTATTTGTTTGTTACCCAACTTCAAAGTTAATTTCCTAAATATTTTTAATAAAGCATGCATTTCTTATTCTTGAATATTAAGATATTATTTTTCCTTTTTCCGTGTTCTCTATGATTAGAGCACAGTTAAGCAAATGATAGGTGTCTCAGGGTGGAATTTGGTGTTACACTAATGAGTTTTTTCCTATTACTTTGTTAGGAGACTTACATTGAAATACAGACAGAACACTTGCCTCAGCTGTTGCTCAGGATGATTTCTGCATTGACGAGCCATCTTAACACTTTGCACTTGTCTGAGCTTTCTGATTCTTTGAGACTCTGCTCGAAGATCCTCAGTAAGGTGCAGCCTCCATTGCTGTCTGCTGGTACAGATGGTATCCTGCAGCTGCCTAGTGGACACAGCAGCTCCATCAAAGAATGGGAAAATAAAAAGGTAACCAATTAAGTTTTGCAGCATTTGGGAAAAACACTTCTTGTGTGGAAAGGAAAAGTGGGCTTTCTAAGTCTGTGCTGAACCACCTACAGTTTTTTGATTAGATTTTAGTTTAATATACAGCAATACGTGAGAAACTTGGGTCATCAAAAGAGATTATAACTGTGGTCCAATATCTTGATTCTTAAGGAATTTTATCCAGATTCACTATTATACATGTATAAATCACTTCAGAATCAGGGCCTAAGATTGAACTAATCAACTAAAGTTTCTAATGCACTTCAAGTATGATCAAGTAAAATACCTGGACTCAAAACAATTCACCATTTTGGTTACGTATCAGGCATAGTTAAATTCTCCTCTCACCCAATTTATGTACATTGGATTAATAGCCATCACTTATTTTACTGCCACTGTTAACCTCTTAGAACCATTTAATCAAGAACTAAAGGAAGCAAACCAGCCAGCAGTTCTCTCTTTTAACATTGTTTAGTTTGGTCTACACAACCATGGTTTTGTGAGGTATGTTAAGTGACATGCCCTAAAATCCTTGTTTTCCATCTGAAGAAAGTAGGGAAACATCATAGAATAAATTAGGTTGGAAGTGACAGTTGCAGAGCATGGCTCAAAGCAGGGCTGATTTCAAAGTGAGATGTTACTTTAAAGCTATGTCATGTCACTCAGGATCATATCCATCTTGGTTTTGAGTATCTCCAAGGATGAAGGTACCACGACTTCTCTGTACAGCTTGTTTGTTTGCACTCTGTTATTCAATCAAAATTTCCATTCTTGCAGCTTGTGTTGGTTGCCTCTTGCTCTTTCACTGTGGGTTTTGGAGCATACCTCCATCTTTTCAACTGCCTAATGAGTACTCACAGACAGCAGTAAAGACACCTTCACCCCCTCCACTTTAAACATTCTTTTAAACTGAATCAATCCAATTCTCTGAGCTTTCCTTCTATGTCAGGAGCTCCTGCGGTGGCCTTCCACTAGACTGAGCACATCAGTGTTTGTTTTGTACTACTGAGAGCAAACTTGGACACAGTATTCTGGTTGTGGTCTTAAACTTGCTGAGCTGAGGGAACTGATTGCTTCCCTTGACTTGCTGACTGTGCCTTTGCTGGTGTGGTCCTTTATGTGGTTGGCCTTCTTCACTGAAAGGGTCTACTGCTGGCTCGTGTTCACCTTGTCCATTAGGACTCCATCAACCTTTACTGAGGATCTTACCTGATTCTTTCTAGCTAGTTGATACCTGCCTGGTTTTATTCTTTTGGGGTTTTGAGGGGGGTTTTTTTTGATTAGTTTGGTTTGGGTTTTTTTTTTAATAGGCCCAGTTTTAATTGAATGATGTTGCCCTTTGAACCTTCAACAGCCTTTTGCTCTCAGTTACAACTGACTCGTATGTGGCCATGGTTTCTGTTAAAAGATGTATGTATGACCAGACATCACAAACGCAGATTTGGGCAGGGTTCTCCCCACGTGGGTGTGCCCTTCCAGTCTGTGCAGTGGATGTTTTAGGTGAGGCACAGCGTGCACAGAACTTGCCCCACCCTTTAAGTCCTGAGGTCCATCTGCCATGGCCAAGCGAGCTTGGACAGTGACAGAGAAGTCCTCGGGACTGTCACAGCACCCGGTACTGACCGGGGCTGACCCTGCTGAGCATCCGAGATGTGACAGGATGGGATGGCAGGGAGGCTTGAACTGCCAGGGGACGGTCCCACTGAGACTCGAACTCAGGACCTTGGGATTCAGAGTCCAGAGTGCTCTCCATTACACCACAGGACCGCCCGTTAAGAGATAGAGTGAAATAAATTGCCATGTTTCTAATGGCTTTTACATTGTACTTCATAAAACAGAGTCACCATTTATGTCTTTCCAAGCTTTTTAGTATACAGCTTTCACTGTTTCCTGTGATACTATCTCAAACAACTTTTCATTTTATTCCATATTATTCCACATAATTCACCATATATAACAATGTCACTGTTTTAATTTATTAATGGAAAAAGTTATTCATATTTTTACATTATGCTCAAATTCTGTATTTAGAATGTCTAGTGATTCGGATGTCAGACAGCAAAACTTCTGTGCCTGGTAGATCTCAGGCAACTTCTGCCATCTCCTGTAAGGAAGCAGGGTCAGAAGTATGAGAGCACCTGCATTTGCTCCCACCAATTCATGCATTTTTCTTTCAGTTGTTTCCCTCCCACACATTCTCACCAGGAAGCAAAGACTGTGCTACCAGTTACCAAAAAGGCTGCAGAGAGTTCGAGCAGTCCAGAAAGCCACTGTGGGTTCTTTTTGAGTGAAAATTCATTCATCAGATTTTGCATATTCTGAACTGCTGGAGTTTTGATGCTCACAGTGATTCATGAAGAACTGTTGTTTCTGGAGCAACTCTTCTTTCTCATTTCTAAGGAGATGATTTATTTTGTTTCTAGATGCAAATGATTAGTAGTTTTTTAATGAAAAGCTTATATCTTCTTTCATAATTACAACTGTCTATTTGAACAAAATCCCTGACTTCCAAATCTGGGGATTGGTATATAAAAAGAAAGATGCTGGCAAGGTAAAGTTGTAACATGTATACCTATAAATTAAGATTCCATACACAATTAATGGACTATTTCTTAAGTCAAAGATTATTTTACTGATGAATTGAGCTGGCTTTATAAGCATATATATGGAAGTGGGGAAAAATGTTTTTTAGGTTATGGAAGATTTTATTCTTCATTTACAGCTCCATGGTTCACTTTTTTAAGGTGTTTTGGCAACTTATGTTAAATGATGCTGATTGTGCCTTCCAAATGAGACAAAACTTTGGTAGTTGTGGTTCTTCTATGATTAATGTATTTAGAAAGTTATTAGGTAAAGATAATTTAATATTTAATGTGATTTACTTGTACAGTGAGAACTTCAAAAGTGTGATCAGAGAAGTGTATACTTTTTCCTACTGTCTCAAGTCTTCTTGGCTGACATCTCTTCTTTGTCTCCTTTGCCTGAAGGCATTTTTTGCTCCTTTTTACTGCAGCATTAAGAGATTACCAGATAAACATCTTGTCTATTTGCAAACATGCTAAAATCTAAAGTATTAGAATAATCTTGCTAGCTAAAATGACCATAAGCAACATAGTTCAATGTCCTGCATCCTGCTGGAAGTGAGGAGTTTTTTTTGATGTGTGAATGTTTTGGTTTATGATGCTGTATAAGTTAATAATACCTGCGCCTATGCATTTCAGCATTCTTTCATAATAAAGTAGAAATTATTATGGTATGAAGAAAATGTTAAAAACAATAATATTTCAATTATTTTACTTGATAAAGAATTTTTTTTTTATTGCTAGCTTGGTCTGGCACCAAACATCATTTTGCATGAAATGTATTTATATGAATAGATTTAATACTGTGGAATAAAATCATTGCTTTGAAATGAAAATGCAAATAAGTATTTTCTCAGTAAGACTGCAAAACCCCATTTTGAACAGTCATTAAACTTTCATTTCACTCAGGTGCCATCAGTTTCACTTGAAAATCCTAATGAAGTGTTTGAAGATGGTGAAAATCCTCCAAGCAGTCGATCCTCAGAAAGTGGATTCACTGAGTTTGTACAATACCAGGCAGACACAACTGATGACATTGACAGAGCATTGAATGAAAGCCACAGTGCACCTGGCATTCCTATTATTGGTAGCACGTCCTCAGAGACTGAGACAGCATCAACTGTGGGATCTGAGGAGACCATTGTACAGCCTCCTTCCATAATGACACAGGGAACAGCAACTCGTCCTGGGAAAACGATCCAAAAGACTGCAATGCAGTGCTGTTTGGAGTATGTCCAACAGTTTTTAACCAGATTTATCAACCTCTATATCATTCAGAGTAGTTCCTTGTCTCAGCCCTTAGGGGCAGAGCTTCCAGTAGACCCTCCCAGAGTGCAAGGACAGAGCACAAAATGGGATAGAGAATCACAAGATGATGCTAAGGTAAAGAAAACAAACAAGAAAACACCACCGAAAGAATACCTTCCTGCCTTTATTGCTGCTTGTCAGCTGTATCTTGAATGTTCAAGCTTTCCTGTTTACATTGCTGAAGGAAACCGTACCTCAGAATTACATCCTGGGAAGCCTGAAGTTGGTAAGCTGCACCCTTATTTGTTCTTTCCTCTTAAAATATTTTTTTTTCCAACAAATTTAGAGTAATAGTATGTCTGCTTTATGTGTGTTGCTGTTTGCTGTTCCTCTCAGGAATGTAAGTTTTCTTCCATATTGATTTCTTGCTTTTTGGAAAATAAATTATTTTCTCATAGATTTTTAACAACATTGCTGGTATGGGATTTGATGCTAATCAATATTAGGGTGACAAATATGAGTTATACAAACTGAAGCCTGAGAGTAGACTCTAGATTGTCAGATATTCCTCTTTATTGTATGGATCCACAGTGTTTCTTTGTAATATTGGGTAATGGCTGCAGCATTTTGGATTGATAAAACATAATTGGGCTTAAATTTTGCTGTATGCTTAATTTCTTAGCTATCTTTAATTGAAGAAATGAAAAAGGGAACTAAGTGAAGCTGAGAATGATGGTTATATCTGTAAACTCTAGAACACTATGGAATTGTTAGGTATATTTAGGCTCCAGTTTACATTTCAAAATTACCTGCTGTGGATATAAATTAGAAATAGAATTGTGTTTCACTTAATTCTAAACAGATGCTGTATTTGTGCCTATGAAATAACATTTCTTCACTTGTGTCTGATTCTAGAAACATTTGCCTTTTTAGGAACACAATCAATAGAGTCCTTTTGAAGTTTTAAGAGAAGTTACTTTGGTATCTTTAAAATAAAAGGGTGCAATATTTACTTGGAGAGTTGACTGTGAACTTCAGAGAAAGACGCTTCCCTGTTATGGCAGAGCATGTCATTAAGTGAGGGGACAGTAAGAAGGGGGAAAACACCAACTACAGTGAAAACAGAGTATGGTCTCATAAGTTCAATTTTCTCCACCCAAAACATGAATTTTCACAGAAAATTTTATTTTTGAAGTGTTGCCAGCAAAATATCTTTTTTTCTTGTTCAGTTTAAACTTAGCTTATATAAGTAAATAATTCCATCTGTATGTATACTTTAATGTATAAGATGATACATGATATTGTCCTAGGTATTTTTATTTTTATATCTGTATAAAATATGCTAAAGAATTATCCCAGACTATGATCAACAGTGTTAAGATCTGTTTGCTGGTCAAGAATTTCAAGGAGGAGGAAAGTGAATGAAAGGGTGTATGAACTACTGAAAGTTCAGTTTTGCCTAAAGCTTGGAATCTTCTGGATGAATTTCAATAGAATTTATTTTTCTCTTCCTTGTTCAGATTTTTCTATTCATTTTTGGTTACTAAATGTTTGAAGTGATGTAGTATTGCATTCTTAATTTGGTTACTTTAAAGATACATCAGGAATTATCTTTCTCTTGCAGACATTTTCCTAAACCGATACAGTGGGCAGATTAAGATATGAAATGTGAGCGACAATTGTGCATATGGTTATGGGATAAAAGAGGAAAAATCCATAATATTTAAAATTGTTGAGTGAATGTATAATCGGTGCTTTTTATTTCAGACTATGAACAAGTACAGCCTCCACTGTGGCTACAGACTTTAATGAATGCTTGCAAGCAAGCAAGCGATTTCAGTGTTCAGGGAGTTACTATTTCCCTTGTGATGGACCTGGTTGGATTGACTCAATCTGTTGCTCTTGTTACTGGAGAAAATCTGAACAGTGTGGAAACTTCTCAGCCTCTTAGTCCTAACCAGGGAAGAGTGGCTGTTGTTATCAGACCTCCCCTTACTCAAGGCAATCTGAGATATATGGCTGAAAAGACAGATTTCTTCAAGGTAAGATGCTGTATCTCACTGCTGTTTTCTTTAGACTTCTTTTCCTGTCTGGTGAAGATAACAGCCTTGGCCTCTTCACCATCCTTGGTACAGTAAACCAAATTTTCTTACTGAATATTTTGATAACAGTTGTAACCTGTGTTAGAATCTAAATTAAATTCTCTTACTGACCACTTGAGAGAAAATCCTTGTTTAAATGAATATTTTAAATATATAAACAAAACCTGATTGAATAGCAGCATTTATCAGCAAGGGTATGAAACTGAAATATGTATAATGTAGGACTCTGGTAAACACCAATCCTAGCATTTGTGTGATTTATGTAAGGAATCATTTACAAAAGATAATCAGTGGGTTATATTATGTAGTTAATTATATTTCAATGGGAGTTCTGACTCTTAATAGGAAATTTTTTTGTCTTGTAAGTAATCACTTTGTTTCAAACATTTCTGTTCATGCAAAAGGAACCATTTTACAGATTGCCTCTTGGTCACAGAGTGTCATCACATGTGATGTCTCCCATCATTGCACAGAGCTCTACATAGTCTAGAGCAGAACAAGGCATGATAGTCACTTGTGTCTCATGCAACTTTTCTTTTCATGTACAAAGCATATAGCGTTAACTCTCTGGGACCAGTTGGGTGATGGAACTCCTCAGCATCATCAGAAGAGTGTGGAGCTCTTCTACCAGTTGCACAACCTCGTTCCGTCCTCCAGTATTTGTGAAGATGTTATTAGTCAGCAGCTGACTCACAGAGACAAGGCAAGTTGGTCATATATTTGCTAAAAGATGAGTTAAGTGTATAGCTATAGAAATATATGTAGCAAAAGGACTTGTCCCCTCAGAGGAGGGCATAAATAACTTTAATATTGAAAAAAATGTCGCCTTACATAGTTTCTAACATTATTTTAGGTCTGTGATGAGCCTCTAGTTTCATGCTAGACAAAGGAGGTTTTTCAGCAACAGACTTACGGAGGAGACTTCATCTCTTACCAAAAGTTATGCTCTGCTTCCCAATATATAAAGCATCTGCTTAACTTTTACTATTGTTAGTAGACGTTCTTGTCGTGACAGGTACTTTTTTTTAATCTCAACTAGAAATTTCTTTCACATAGAGACTGTCAATTTGACATTCAATTTGAAGCCTTTGTAGTGCTTTAAATTTTAAGTCTATGAACTGTTTGCACAGCTCCAACAGAATGAATGACAGGGAATTACTTCCTTACACATTCTGGCAACACAAGTTTGTGTGACTTCAGAAACAGTTACCTTTTTGCCTTTCTACCAGAGTTACCAGGTCAACAAAAGTGAATGTGAGCCACTCCGTCAGTCACTGCAGTTCACAGCTTGCCATGTTGTTGAAATTGATGATAATTCTTAGTTTCAGTTATTAGGCAGATCTGTGAACTGCTGTGACTGTGGATGTGGCACTCACTCATTTCTGCCAACCCTTCTGTGAAAACAGTGATTTCTTACATCTTCCCAGCTTGAATTGCAAGGGCTCACATGGAGTCATCAGTATGTGTTTGAGAATTGGTGTTTTCACTGGCATCTGCTGAATAGAGTGAATGGGTTTGTATAACTATGTATTTTGAAGCAGTGTTGTTATTTTCCTGTGAGAAGCATATTTTTCTAAATACAAGTGATGTTTGCTTTACTTTCTAGGATGCTGTTGTCTCTCTTGTTTTTGTTTTTTTTTCTGTAGGATGTTCTGGTTTGCTTTGTTTTTAGCTTATGTCTAATGTGATCTCTCTTGTGTCATATCTGTAATTTTCATAGCTTTTGCTTAAAGTTTCCATTATTATGGCAGATACTGGTGTTATTAGCTCTTGCAAAGCTTCTGAAGTTGTGTGATGCAAATGAATTCTGGAAGTATGCTGGATTGTCACAGTAGTTTTAACAGTTTTTAGTTTTATCTTGTTTTGGTTAAAAGTAAATATATCTATTTCTCATTCCCTGTAACAGTACATTCTAAGAACAAACAACTGAAAATCTTTGTCCTCTTGTTTCTGCATGTCATCTAGTAATTTAGTTTGAGCCCTTACTGTACTTGAAAGTAATTTTGATATTTTATTCAGTGTAATTGTTCTGATTGCTATGCTTTGTTACCCCTACAACTGCTTCGAGCTTCCTTGTCTCTTGGGGAAAGCTGTTTTTATACATGTGTTCAAATCATAGTATGGCACTTACTGTAACTGTTTGCAACCTTGCTGGAATAACTCTTTGCCTTGATCAGCCACAGTAACGAGACAGAAATAACAATTGTTACTTTAGACCGTTTTCACCATTAAATATAAGGAGGTGCACTTTGATGATCCTTGTGGGTCCCTTTCACTCAGGATATTCTATTATTCTGTGAAATATTCTTACATATTATTACTAGTCATTAGAAGTTCTCTGCGCAATAAGCATATCCTACTTGTCCAAATAAAATTCAGAGCTCCAGAGCTTAATTTGACATGTTAGCGAAGAATTCTATCTACAAGATAACTATCTAGAAAATTCTTATCTTTCTTTCTAGCCAACTTATTTTCATTCCCTTATTGCCACATGTATTCTGTTTAATCTCATCCCTCCAGGCACTATATCTAAAAATTTTTCTTCTTTCTCTGCATCTTCTCTCTGATTTTTTATGCTCGTGTTTTCATATTGAAAAGCTTCCACATTTCCTCATGATCTCTTTTGGTGCCAAGATAACCTTACTGAAAACAGAGTTGTGAAACTTGTGAAAGTAAAATAAATATTGTTCAAGCTCTACACTAAGTATTTAAAATATTTTTCAAGGTAGACTTTAAAGCTAAGTTAGTTAAGGTCAAGATGGGGGAGAATCCTTTCATGGTACTAAATTGCTCACAGAGACCTATTGTTGGCTACTACTGGTTTTAAGATTAAAAAATGGTGTTATAACCCATAGCCAAAAAAGGTAATTTTAATGATTTCATCGTATCTTTTAAGCTGCTCTGTGACACTTTCCAGTTCTTATCAGATGTTTTTACATTCTGATAGTTCTAACTTATGATTTTGTCCACAGAAGGTGAGAATGGAAGCTCACTCCAAGTTTGCTGTGCTGTGGCATCTCACCAGAGACCTTCATATTAACAAATCTTCTTCCTTTGGCCGCACCTTTGACAGGTTGGTGATTGCAAACATGATTCAGTTGAAATAGTTTTGCTTCAAAAATTTTACCTGCGTTATACTGGCAACATAGGGTGCTTAGAAATTGGGGAACTACAATTAACTCAGAGAGCAAGGAAATAGGAAAAGAAATGAAGTCGTTAGACAAAATTGTTTTCACAGTAATGATTATGTAAGCTGGGAATTTTTCTGGAAGCTATAAAGAGTTGGAAAGGAACAGTTCCATGATTCATTGACTATCACTGTGGTTAAAATGACTGTAGTGTATATTGAACTTAATATCCGAGTTCTTGCTGTGTTTTGAAGAAAACAGAAGCAGGAGAGAGCAGTTAACCCAGAAGTGAATTATATGAAATGAAAGTAACAGTAAAACTAAGAAAAATTAGGAAAAAAATTGCAAAAAAGTGCTAAAATATGAAAATTCTCTTGCTTAATCTGTGTTGTGTGTTTTGTGTTAGAGGTCATTTATGGCAAGCAGCAGAGGATTTCTGGTTTGTGTTCTGATATCAGACTGCCTTCTTAAAACTGAATGATCCAGACTCTGAACTAGTTTTGTCTTCCTTAGCTAGCACAGGTGTTGGGGAAAAGTGCTTATATATATTTCCTAATGCATACGTAACTGTAGGAAGTGGAGTAAAATGTTATTTCTTTGGCTTGATACCATCATTCATTGCATAAGTGATGATAAATTCTGTGCATACAGCTAAGAGCTTATGAGCATGTACTACTGGAGAATGTAAAACAGAAGGTCAAATTCAAAGTCTTATATTCTTTTTCCTTGAGTCTGGAAAGGATTCTAAAGGCTAAGACTACTAAAATAAGAAAATAATGGCAGTAGGAACTGATGAATTGTAAAGTGTATTTCTCCTCTCTGCTGTTGAAGCCAAGATCTTTGAATAAGTGATCTTTTCTTTCCCATGTATGCTTGTGAATTGGCTTTTAAAGTTGTATATTTTAATGGCACTAGCACTCAGAAGGCATGAAAAGCTTGTTATATTAACATCTGTACACATACTTGAACTGACTATACAACTGCTACTATTAGACCAACTATCTTAACTGACTTTCATACTAGCTCTTCCTGGTCATGTCTTCATTAGACTAGACTGAAATACAAAGCTTCAGGTTGCAAAGCTTGGATTCAAAAGAAAATACTGCTTATATGGAGACGACACTGGAGTATGTACTGAAATGTTAAAATTTGTCATCTATCAGATTAAAATGGGATTAATCTGTGAGCAGTGTAGAATTTCTGCTAGATTAATTTTTCTTTCTATTCTAGATCTTTGTTTATTATGCTAGACAGCCTCAATAGCTTGGATGGTTCTACATGGTCAGTGGGACAAGCCTGGTTAAATCAAGTGCTTCAAAGACATGATATTGCGAGGGTTCTTGAACCTTTGCTCCTACTGCTTCTCCATCCGAAAACTCAGCGAGTTTCTGTTCAGCGAGTACAGGCTGAATGTTACTGGACTAAATCTCCCAGTCATCCTGAAGAAGAAAATGAAAAGCAGTTCATGCAGAAGTTTAGCTGTGCTGATGGTATGTACACAAGAAGACTGTAGGAAGTTCCTTATTAATTTCTTTGCCTGTTGTTTACATGCGACATTAAAAACATAGAAATTATTGAGCATAACTCAAAAAACCAAGTACTGGAATAGCTACTGCTTTATATGTGCGTTTGTGTGGGTTTTTCCTAGTTCATGTTTGGGTGTCCCAAGTATCACTGAAGTTTTATTATTGTCAAATTAAGTTGTATGCAAGTATTCTAATGCAGTGCATTTTCTTATGTCTTACTGGGCCTCAGTAGAAGTTAAGAATATGGCCTAAAGCTTAACCAAGAAATGGAATAGTTTATGAGTTATGACTATTGACTTGGGGTTGGCTGAAAACATACCAGTAAGTTTGGAAGGTGTTTGCACATACAGTGCAATTTTAGTACCATACTGCTAGTTCTTTTTTTATAAAAACAAAAGTAGTAAAACTGCATAATATTTCATTATAGAATTATGGGTTTTTGCTAAGGTGCACTGTTAAAATAATCTTGTTTTGTTTACATGAATGTGTTGTTTGCATATTAACATCTTTTTTCTGCTGTGAAATGGAGACACTATTTACTGTGTCTTTGTAATCTGAAGTCTGAATAATAGTTTAAAATCTAAATTTTAATTCTAAATTCTTACTCTGAAGAGCAAAATCTTATGTCTATACATTTTTTTGTGTTCTTTAAGCATTTTCCCATGTGCCTGTAAGCCAAGGACAACTTATTATACCTAAAGAAGGCAATGAGAAACAACTTGCTATGGATGAAATGGAAAACTTCAGCCTGACTGTCAACCCGCTGAGTGACAGGCTTTCCTTGTTAAGTACCAGCAGTGAGACCATACCAATGGTTGTGTCTGATTTTGACCTTCCTGACCATCAAGTTGAAATACTGCAGAGTTCTGACTCAGGCTGTTCTCAGTCATCTACTGGAGACAGCATCAGTTGTGAAGTGGAAACAGAAAGCCTGAGTGCTCAAGATAGCTCTCAGACTCTGAAAGAAGACTCACCTGATGAAATTGTGCAACAAGTGGTTACAGATCTTATATGCAAAGTTGTAAGGGGTCTTGGAGAAGAGGTGGAACTAGCTAAAGATAGTATACACTCTGAGGATACTTCATGTAATTTCAGTCCTTTGGATAACCCTGTAGAGGTGACAAAAAATGATGATCAAAATATTGAAAGTAGTCAGAGTAGTTTGCTTAGTAATGACAGCTCACAGTTGCTATCAGCCTCAACTGAGACTGGACTTGAGAGCTTAGGAGATGAAATTTCAAGAAATAACTCTTCACCTTGTATTGCAGAAAGCCAGCAGTCCTTCTCTGATCTCACTCTTTCTTCCGCTGAGTCAAAGTCCAGAAAGCGAAGCCACAGTAGTATTCAGTTCAGCTTTAAAGGAAAGCTACCAGAAAAAATGTCAGAAAAAGAAACAATTGTTAAAGAGGCTGGTAAGCAACCAGGTGCAAAACCGAAGGTGAAAATAGCCAAAAAGAAAGATGAAGAGAAGAAGAAAGCACAAACAGAGAAGCTTAAGCAAACAAATGTCTTCTTTAGTGATGGTCTTGATTTAGAAAATTGGTATAGTTGTGGAGAAGGAGAAATTTCAGAAATAGAAAGTGATGTGGGGTCCCCAGGAATGCGAAAATCTCCTAACTTCAATATCCATCCACTGTATCAACACGTGCTGCTTTATCTCCAGCTGTATGACTCTTCAAGGACATTGTATGCTTTTTCTGCAATTAAAGCAATTCTGAAAACAAATCCTTCAGCTTTTGTAAGTGCCATCTCCACTACCAGTGTCAACAATGCGTACACTCCTCAGCTTTCGTTGCTCCAGAATCTTCTAGCCAGGCATCGGATATCGGTCATGGGCAAGGATTTCTACAGTCACATCCCCGTTGATTCTAACCATAACTTTCGGAGCTCTATGTACATAGAAATTCTTATCTCCCTCTGTTTATACTACATGCGGAGCCACTATCCAACTCATGTGAAAGTCACCTCACAGGATCTAATAGGAAACCGTAATATGCAAATGATGAGTATAGAAATTCTGACACTTCTCTTTGCTGAGTTGGCAAAAGTGATAGAAAGCTCTGCCAAGGGCTTTCCTAGTTTTATTTCAGACATGTTGTCCAAATGCAAGGTTCAGAAAGTGATCCTACATTGCCTGCTGTCTTCTATTTTCAGTGCACAGAAATGGCACAGTGAAAAGACAGCTGGAAAAAACATAGTGGCTGTAGAAGAAGGTTTCTCTGAAGACAGCCTTATAAATTTTTCTGAAGATGAATTTGACAATGGCAGTACTCTGCAGTCACAGCTTTTGAAAGTGCTTCAGCGGCTGATTGTGCTGGAACACAGAGTAATGACTGTGCCTGAAGAAAATGAAACAGGGTTTGACTTTGTCATAACAGACTTGGAGCACATCAGTCCCCAGCAGCCGATGACTTCTCTTCAGTACTTACATTCCCAGCCCATAACCTGCCAAGGCATGTTTCTCTGCGCAGTGATACGAGCGTTACACCAGCACTGTGCCTGTAAAATGCATCCCCAGTGGATTGGCCTTATCACTTCTACATTGCCTTACATGGGAAAAGTTCTTCAAAGGGTAGTTGTTTCAGTGACTCTTCAACTCTGCAGGAACTTGGATAATTTAGTTCAGCAGTATAAATATGAAACAGGATTATCTGATAATAGGTATGTATGTGTAGAGTTCTGTGACCTTTTTCAGTACATGTGTTTGGGTGGAATTACTACATCATCAAATTAACCCATTTTAAAAAAATGAATCTCTTCTTTTAGGCCTCTCTGGATGGCATCAGTCACTCCCCCAGATATGGTTCTTACTTTACTAGAAGGGATCACAACAATAATTCATTACTGCCTCCTGGATCCATCCACACAGTATCATCAGGTAAACTTACTTGGTGTCTGAGAGATTCCTGTGCAGTACTTGTCAAATTAAATACTGTGATTGTATTAGCAGATATGAAGATCTGAATGGGAAAAATACCAAATATATTGGTTTAGCTGATAAGTGTGTTTTTTATTGATAATATGCACATCTCAAACAGAAAAACAATTTTATATGATTTATACTTTAAGATTTGTTTGCTTGTATTGGTGTTTTTTTTGTTACCCTAAAATAGCTAACGTATGAATTCCTTTACTTTCAAATCTCTAAATTTCCACTTTTTAAAGCTGCTATTATTTTGTGGAACTTCCCAGACTGATGCTTATCCTATTACTTTCTGCCTGGACTATGTTCATCTTGCAATATGTCAAAACATTATCATTCTGCTCCTTCTGTATGTTCACAATTTGTCCTTTAAGTCAAGCAATATTTTTAGATCTGATATTCTGAGCATAGTCTCAGTTAAGAATTTGGCCCAGATTCTGTAAGAGGCTTTTACCCTTTTCTCTCTGTAGTCTTGCTTTTACACTTCTTTCTCATTTTATACCCCTTTGCCTTCCATTCATTTACAAGTTACTGAAAAAGTAGTTTTTGTTTGTGTAACTAAATAATTTTGCCTAGATTATTTGTTACACTTAAAATTCTGAAATAATTGTTTTGCAAAGGAATAAGCAGATGATACCAAATGGATTGCTGAAGATATGAGGCCTCATATGTTCAGAATACATTTGACACTGCACAACTGAGTCAAAAGATTCTTTAACTGTTATTTTAATAGAATCAAAACCTGTATGCGCTGTAAAACTTACTGTAAAATTGCTTTGAAAAAGAGTTAGGATTGAAAACTCCTGTGTCAAGTCTCAGTTTACACTCTCTTAATTGTGCTGTTTTTGTAGATATTTAATGCTCTTCTTCTCTCCCCTGAAAATCCACTAGCTTTTGGTTAATGTAGATCAGAAGCACTTGGTTGAAGCACGCAATGGGATACTGTCTATCTTGCACATGATCATGTCTTCTGTGACTTTGCTGTGGAGCATCCTGCATCTTGCAGATTCTTCGGAGAAAACTACTGCTGCTGCTGCTGCATCTGTTACCACTATTAATCTTGGGTCAACAAAGGTCAGAATATCAGGGATAATATCGTTTATGTTGTTCATTAATACCTCTGTCAAAATAATTTCAATTCCATTCCCTTAACTCTGAATTTAATACCTTTGTCCTCGTCTACTCACTCACCCCACAAAGAAGGCTTTTAATAAATGATGAGTATTTAATCTGCTTTTAAACTCGACTGTAGTGGTTTAAGACAATAATGTCTCACCTCTGTTTCCTGCAAAGAAAAGGAAATTCATCCTGAAAAGATTTAAGCCACCCTTTTACCCTTCAAAAGACATGCAGCAGTAATGTAAAATCTTAACAAAAGAGAACTGTCCTCTTTAAACATCTAGTACTATATAAGTACACTTGTGAAATAGTTCCTTTATTCATTGATACCTGTACAATGATGTCACTGCATGGGGAAATGTTGGAGCAGATAGTGATCTGGTGATCATAAAGAGAACATGAGGAGTCGTCAAATAAGACTATACTGAGAATGCTGCCTCACCTTCTTATCGGTTCAAACTTCTTATATTTCATGCTGTTAAATAGGAAAACATCATTTAATTCGAAATTATTTAAAATAAAGTTTCCTCAGTTAATTTGAATACTCTGGTATTGTTTGTGATGATGCTGTTGCTGTTACATCCTTTTCAACCTTTGTTATGCAGGTTGAAGGAATAAGACTCCTTGTCTTTGTACAGACAGCATCCATAGTCATATTTTGCTGCCTATAGTGTTTCCTATTCACTGAAAGGACGGGGATAAACTTCTTGGTGGTCTATAATATTAGGTATCTTCTGTGAAAAAAAGAAACTTTTGTACTCTGGTTAAATAGTAAATCAAGTTTTTAGTACCTCCCAGCTTTCCTTCAATTTACCCAAATCTGTATTATTCAAAAGATTAATAAACATGTCCTGTATATGAAAAAGTTCAGTTTAAATTCAGCTTATCTGGTGTAGTATTCCATTTTTATAGAAGTTAGCAATAGTTGCCATCAAATATGGTCTTTTAGCTAGTTGTTTTAAACATAATGCTGAGGTGCTTGTCTAAAGAAACATGTTCTGCTTTCACATTTCAGAATTTGAGGCAACAGATTCTTGAACTTTTGGGCCCAATTTCAATGAATCATGGAGTTCACTTCATGGCTGCCATTGCATTTGTGTGGAATGAAAGGAGGCAAAACAAAAATACCTCTAGGGCAAAGGTATGTTTGATATGTTTGTTATACAGTGGTCATTTCAAGTAGTGGTAGTAGCTTTCAGTGATTTAGAAGCAGGAAGAAAAAGTTCAGACACTCCAGTGGAAAAATTGCAATGAAATATGGACAAACTTTATATTTCTAATTAGCAACTCTACTATTAGGGAGTTACCATTTTAGAATGGTAAAATCTTCCTGAATTCTTCAAGACAAGAGTAAGTGATACCAAGTCTGTAGATGAAGTGTTGGCTATTATCATGGCAATCCCATGAGGCCTTAATTTTGGCATAGCCACTGTGTGTGATGATAATCTGTGACATGCATTTGATTGTTTCAGGTTATACCTACAGCAGGTGAAGAACAACTTCTACTGGTCGAGCTGGTTCGCTCTATCAGTGTTATGAGAACAGAGACTGTGATACAAACAGTGAAAGAAGTTTTGAAGCAGCCTCCAGCCATAGCAAAGGACAAGGTATGAAAGCTGTAGAGGTGCTATTGACTTTTTAATGTCCTCTTATTGAAGTTTAGAAACACTGATAACAGGGGTGCTTCACGCAAAGCTGAGCAGCAAAGTCTGAAAATTTTCACAGTGTCTAATAGTTGGAAGAACTTTTGGAGGGGAGTCATACCTTCCTAAGTCATTGCTATTTACTGAACAACTCCAGAATCCTGTTTTCTGCAGGATTGTAGTAAACACAGTACAAAACACTGTACAAGACCTTCTTCTGTGGGGATAAGCTGCTTATATTACAGAAACAGGTGCATGCCCTAGCATCAGGTTGGTTTTTCTCAGGTCAGAATGGGAAGTGGGGAAAAGAGGGAATTAAAAAAAATGGAGATGATTAACTTTATAGAAAGATGTCTCAATGAGCATTTGTAATATGCTAGTGAATTAAGCTGTATATTCAGACACTCAGACATTACAGCATTGTCAGTTTTGCCCTGGAAGAAAAAGTCGCTTACTTCTTCCTGATGACACACTTTCGTACTTTTTTTCTAGAAACATCTTTCACTGGAAGTCTGCATGTTGCAGTTTTTCTATGCCTATACTCAAAGGTGAGAAAAGTTAAATTTTATTTCTGCCATCAAGGAGCAGATGGAAAATTTGAATATATTACATCTTTTTGTAATCTCTAGGATGAGAAATACCCCATGTAATACAATTTGAACTGTAGGTGTCATAAAAAAAGTGATATATTTTGTGAGTTCCCTAGTTCTGCATCACCTTTCTTCCCCTAGCTAAAAATCCTGCAGGTAATCTGCCCCCTGCCCAAGGAAAGCTGATCTTAGTTGGGCTGTAACTCATTGGTGCCACTTCAGCCTTGGAATGAAAAGCCTGTATTTTGAGTATGCTGCCTTTCTGCCTTCCTGTTTCTTAATGACTTCATGTAGCCACCTAGCATTACATGAAAAACCAAAGAATCTGTAAGAATATTCATTCACAATATCTAACAGGAGAATTGTGAGGTAGAAAGCAAATGGGGGAATACCTGAGGGAGATGCTGCTGTTTTCATTGACATTGCTGCTCTGTCTCTTAGGATTCCAGTGACCAGCTTAGTAGACAGCTGGGCAGCACTGCTGCTCCTGTTAAAAGATTCCATCCAGGTTGGTCTTCCAGCTCCAGGACAGTTTCTCATACTTGGGTAAGTGCTGTTGGCATTTGCAGTTTCCAAATAAACTCAAATGTAAGTGTATGAAATCATACTGAAGTGTTTTCAAATCTCTATCACTTACTTTTGACTGGTAGCATTATTGCATGAGTTCTGTTCTCTGAGGAATGGTTACATAAATTAAATTTTATATATGATACAAGCCATGATCTCTTACTGATTATTTGACTGATTCAGACTCTTTAAGCAGCAGGCATAAGTTTCTGATTTTTCTTACAATGACTATTTCTTAGGTATGTGAAAATTTGCAGCCCACTAGAATGGGCTGCATTATCAGCAGGAAAACAGTTTGTGGAGTGTTAAAAATAAAATTTTGAATATGATTTTCTGTATAAAGCTTTAGGGACCATTTTCTCTAATACTTTGAATCTTTCCTCCTTAGTAAACTGTCTGTAAAGAGGCTTTGGTATGTAGTCAGGTAAAACATGTTCTTGGTAAACTCTTACGATATGATCAAAGTTAGAGTGCTTTCTCAAATATTGATAAATACCAATCACTGAAGGTTTAATAAATAAGTAATATTGTGCAAAAAATGTCTTCAGATTTGTCCTAACTCTTACAATTACCGGATAATATATTATGAGAAGAAGATCCATATTTACTTGTATATTTTTCAGTGTTCTTAATGAGTTCATCATGAAAAACCCAAGTCTGGAGAACAAGAAAGATCAAAGAGATCTCCAGGTAAGAAAGTTGTTGTCCCTGTCTTTTGAAAATATTGAACAATAAATAATAGAATCATTGAATGGCCAGGGTTGGAAGGAACCTTAAAGATCATATACATCCCAGCACAGGAAGGATGTTGACCTCTTGGAGCAAGTCCAGAGGAGAGCCACCAAGATGATTAGAAGGATGGAGCACCTCTCATGAGGAAAGTCTGAGAACTGGGTTTGTTCAGCCTGGAAAAGAGAAGGCTTTGGGACCTCATTGCACCCTTCCAGTACCTGAAGGGAGCTTACAAGAAAGATGGAGTGGGAATTTTCACAAGGGCATGTAGTTGACAGGACAAGGGGGAATGGCTTTAAACTGAGAGAGAGTAGGTTTCAATTAGATATTGCGGAAAAAAATATCTGCTGTGAGGGTGGTGAGACTCTGGAACAGGTTATTGAGAGAAGTTGTGGATGCCGCATCGCTGGAAGTGTTTAAAGCCAGGTTGGACAGAGCTCTGAGCAGCCTGGTCCAGATAAATGTGCCCATGTTCATGGCAGGGGGGGTTGGAACTATAAGCTTGAGTGTAGTAGAATTATTTGATATCAGTTGCAGTGTCAAATAACTCTTTAGTATCTTCTCCTTATATTTATAATCTGTTGAAAAAGTTCTCATTTTCTGTGAAATTACTAATCACTGATAATATAGAACAGAAGGGATTTGAAGGTAATTCTGTATTTGGTTATATGATTTTCTACTTATCTGGACAACAAATCAAGTCCTTCTGCACAAAGTTCTTAAAATGCTCGGGTTTTTTCCTACCAGGATGTAACACACAAGATCGTGGATGCCATTGGAGCAATTGCTGGTTCTTCCTTGGAACAGACTACTTGGCTAAGACGAAACTTAGAGGTTAAGCCTTCCCCCAAAATTATGGTTGATGGAAACAACTTAGAATCAGATGTTGAAGGTAGTTTCACTTTCATCTTTTTTTAAAACAAAACATTATTATCAGACCAAAATTAACAAAGAGAGCAGCTTTGCTATGTTAAAAATGCTTCAGTATTGCTCCAGCATTAGTATGTTACAAAGTGGATCTGGCAAAAGTTTGTGCATCCTCAAAGTATATGTTTTTAAAATGTGCTGTCAGGTAAATAATAGCTTAAGAAAACTAATTTTGGACTTTTTTGTTATTATCTGCATTTAGATATGTTGTCTCCAGCAATGGAAACTTCAAATATAACTCCATCTGTTTACAGTGTCCATGCATTGACCTTGCTTTCTGAGGTAAATGTCTCCCTGGATGTAATGAGTACTGTCTTATGAAAAACTTCTATATTAGGAAAAACTTTGGACCCGAAGCCAGGGAAAGGAGATTTCACGGGAAACACTGATGTGAATGGATTCTGGGTCCTGTCATGTAAAAATCTATAAAACTTTGTTACTTACCCAGCTACAAAGATCTATTGGCATGGATGAAGCATAAGGCATGGTCTTTGAGATGTTCGGTGTAGGAAGCTTTTTTGGTGGCAAACTTTTTGTGTTAAATCTTACTTAAGTGGTATATCTTATTTAATGCTGATAATCAGAGTCAGTCTTTGAATTTTTTCTTTCTTTCTAGCTTATTCTGTAGAATGCTTTGACCAGGAGTTATGCTTCTGTGCTTTTACCTTAATTTGTTTTAAAAATTATGGGATTTTTATTTTCTGGACTTAGTATGGTACCTGAAATTTGATCCCTTCTATCATAAACTTGAATCCTTAGTCAAGAATATTATACAAAAAAATGCTGAATAGTAGATAAAAAGCAATTTAAGAATACATGATAACATATCTTTCTTTCCTTTCGTAGGTTTTGGCTCATCTCCTGGATATGGTTTTCTACAGTGATGAAAAAGAGAGGGTTATTCCTCTGCTTGTAAATATTATGCACTATGTTGTGCCCTACCTTCGTAATCACAGGTATCTTTACAGTTTATTGAATTGATGTAGATCTCTACAGCCAGTTTAAATTTGGAGGGTGACAATTAAGTTGAAACAAGCATGATAAGGATTGGATGTCTATCAGACCTTTGGTAAAACTACAATTCAAAATTGGTTTATGTTGACTTATTTTTATTTAGTGCTCACAATGCATCCAGCTATCGAGCCTGTGTCCAGTTATTAAGCAGTCTTAGTGGGTATCAGTATACCAGGAGAGCGTGGAAAAAGGAAGCATTTGACCTCTTTATGGATTCCAGTTTCTTCCAGATGGATGCTTCGTGTGTTAACCAGTAAGACTCTCTTTTTCCTCTTTATGTCAATACTCCTCACAAATTTTGTGTATACTGCTAATATGTGGACCAAAATTTCCTAACAGATCTGTTGAGAGAAATAGAGATGTTCTGTGGTTTAGATTGCCACATGAAATGTGAAACTTCCTTGCATAAGATATATTTTTGTACACAAATATATTTTAAAAAATAATAATCAAATTGAAAAAAATGTTTTCTTTGAGGAAGAAGTGGGTAGCATTTTCTGGAATCATAAAATGGTTTGCATTGGAGGGGACTTTAAAGATCACCTCATTCCAACCCCTCTGGCCATGGGCAAGGACACCTTCCACTTGCCCAGGTTGCTCAGAGCCCCATCCAACCTGGCCTTGAACACCTCCAGGGATGGGGCATCCACAGCTTCTCTGGGCAACCTATGCCAGTGCCTCTCCATCCTCACTGTAAAGAGTGTCTTTCTAATATTTCTAATCTAAATCTGCACTCTTTCAGCTTAGAGACATGCCTGCCCCTTGTCCTATCACTCTGCCCTTGTAAAAAGTCCCTCTCCAGCTCTTGTAGACCCTCTTTAGGCACTGGCAGGTGCTCTAATGTCTCCCTGGAGACTTCTTTTCTCCAGGCTGAACAACCCCAGCTCACTCTGCCTGGCCTTCACAGGAGAGGTGCTCCAGCCCACTGTGGTCCTTCTGTGACCCACTCAAGCAGGTGCATGTCCTTCTTCTGTTGGGGGTTCCAGAGCTGGATGCAGTACTCCAGATGGACTACCACCAGAACAAAATAAAGGGCCAAAATCACCTCTGGTGACCAACAGGCCACACTTCTTTTGGTGCAGCCCAGGATGTGTCTTCTATTCTGGGCTGTGAGTGCACATTGCCAGCTCAAATTCAATTTTTCTTCCACCAACACCCCAACTCCTCCTCAGGGCTGCTCTCAATCCATTTTCTGCCCAGCAGGTACTTTTGCTTGGAATTGCTCTGACCCTTGTGCAGTACCTTGCACTTGGCCTTGTAGAACTTCATGAATTTCACATGGGCCTACCTCTCAAGCCTGTCCAGGTCACTATGGATGGCATCTCTTACATTCTTTGACAAGGGGGTTTAAGAAATACAGTTTCAGATCAAATTGCACCAAGTAATTGGTGCCTGTGAGGCAGAGAGCTTGAATTGGAAGTCGTAGCCTGAATTAAAAGAGCAGAAAAAGCTCTGTAAATATTCCTGAAAATTCTTGCTTTTTTCTTGCGTTTCTGATTTGTGTACAATCTTCCTGTTTTAGCTGGAGAGCTATTATGGATAATTTAATGACACATGACAAAACCACATTCAGAGATTTGATGAGTAAGTATTTATTGATGTAGTAGTGACTTTTCTCCAATCTAAATGCTAAATAAATGGGAAAAATTATCTTGAAGATTTGTTCAACATTTATTCCAATTTGTTTGATTTATTCAGTGTGTTTCATGTTTTCTTCAAGTATTTGCTTCTGTAGATCCATAAATAAGATAAGTTGAAGTGAGAGAGTTTGAGAGCATCCTGGCACACAGTGAATTTTGCCTATATTGAAAAGCCAATTAAGCAGAGTGGGTGGGGGTGTTTTTTTCTTTGTTGGGTTTTGTTTTGTTGGATTTTTTAAGATCTTACACTAACTCTGCTTAAGAAAATATTGATTCTGCACCTTTGAAACTTCTGAGCATCTGTACATGCAAATTTTGTTCTAAAAATGGCTAAACTCCCTCCCCAAAGCCCCTAAACCCAGCCATGTATATACTTACAAGTTTTCTTTCAAAATGTATTTTAAATCACTGTGGTTAAAAGTACAAATTGCAGAACATGCTTGTTCTTAACATCAGCTTTTGAACTCCATTAATGCAAAGAAAGTAAGTTATTAAAGTGAAACAGAAGGGAAATTTGTAAGTTCTTCCCTGCACTTTTCCTTTTCTCTCTCAGCGCGAGTGGCTGTGGCTCAGAGCAGTTCCCTGAACCTGTTTGCCAACCGGGACGCGGAGCTGGAGCAGCGCGCGATGCTCCTGAAGAGACTCGCCTTCGCCATTTTCAGCAGTGAGATAGACCAATACCAGAAATACCTGCCAGATATACAAGGTCAGTAAAAATGTATCATTTAGTGGACTCCTGGACTCTGCTGTTAACTATGGAACGTTTGTGTGACTGAGTAACAGCTGGTAAATTTGTCCCCGGAGTATCACCGTGTTGGTACTGTGTCCATGTTTCTGCAGATTTTGGTTAAAATGTCTCCAGCCTTAAATGACTACAAACTATGCAGACTTTGTGATTGCCAGTCGACTTTTATGCAGATTATTTCACTGATCTGTCATCTGCTTGGGTTTATTTTAAGATGATGCAAATAGCTACAGCAGCATCTTCTAGATATATCATCTTTTTGTGCCACCAAGCTGGACACTTAAGTCTCTTCTTCCATATGGAAAATCAATTGCATGATTTTTCTTGTTTCATTTGTTTCAGGATCTTTTTTTCCAACTAGTTTGGACGTTTTTGTTGGGTGTTTTTTTTAATTCCCAGTCAAGTCAGTAGCTGAGATTCCTATGTTCATGATATCAGGTGGTTTTTCTAGTCTGAACTGCTACATGCATGTATGTTGGTTTGACTGAAAAATTTCTTTATGTATCTGCCTCTGTATATGCTGAATGCTTAGAGGTGATTATAGTTAAATAAGATCATATTGTCCCTGTGTAATTTCCTGTGTAGTGTGATAGTGCAGCCTTTTAATAATAATAATAGCAATAATAATCCTGGCTGTTGCAGCTGTTGTTGTATTGTTTGGAATCTGTTAAGTCCTCTTGTTGTAATGGTTCAAACTCCACATAAGATGAGCAAAGCAGATGCACTATTGCATTTATTGGGAGAACTTAAACAAAATAGGCAACTGCATAGTTTTGAGGGTTCTCTCTATTGTTCTTTGCTTGGTGAAAGTGATTATTCTTCTATATTGGCAGAATAAAATTGCTGAAGTACTGAGATAATAAAATGGCAGATACTTAAAAAATACTTAAAATTGGGAGTAAATGAGAGAAGGAGGAAATGCTCATTGGAATTATTCTGAACTGAGGAATCCTTCTTGGCATTTTTTTCAGAAAGGCTGGTAGAAAGTCTCCGGTTGCCACAGGTGCCCACCCTTCATTCCCAAGTGTTCCTGTTTTTCAGAGTATTGCTTTTAAGAATGTCTCCGCAGCACCTTACCTCACTTTGGCCAACCATGATCACTGAACTGGTAAGTTGCAATTGGCATTCGTTGTTTCGAAGGCCAGTGCATATCTGAGACAGCCTCACTCTTCCTCAATATTTTTAAGAAAATCTCTTCTAGAGATTGTGAATGTACAATGAACAGAAATTGAAAGCTGACTTATTTTTATAGTCCTGATGTCTGTTTTTGTAACCAAATTGATTATCTGTTGGCTTACACTATTTAAGCTGTTCAGTTGTCTCCTGAATTAGATTTGCATTTGCCCTCACTGTTCCTTGCTGACTCCTACTTCAGTTCTGCTTACATACCCTCTCCACCATTCCCACTCCTGCTCTCCTTTCTTAATGTTCCTGTTGCTACGTTCCTGGTCATTCAGCCTTCTTCCTGAAGGAAGAAGTGGGGATGGGAACCCGTGTAAAGGAGTCAGAATCCATGTTCCATTGGTAAATGATGGTCATTAAGATCAAGCTAAATATTTTTACTAGATTTATACAAGGCTTGACTCAGATTTCTTCTTTGTCTTGCTTTACTCTGCATAAGAAAACAGTAAGAACATCCATTTTCAGAGCTGCTACCTCTGAAGTCTCCAGTGCTGGTTGTTTGACACCCTTTTTTGAGTTTCAGCTTTGGCAGTGGGAATGGAGGAGAGTAGTTAGTGCATCCTGTGATCCATATTTAGCCTGTTATCCTAGCCTGTTCTAAAGGGACTGGATAACACAGACAGCAAATCACTGCTGTGATGATTCCTTTTTTCAATCTGCAGATGCCTAATGTTCCTCTTTGTTAACCACAGATCCAAGCAATAGAAGAAGAAAAGCTATGAAATATTTCAAAGACCAGTTGCATTGTTTTAGCAATAGATGCATGTAATTTTTAAGCCTGTCAATAGATTAAGTTCTAGAAAACTCATTCTGTTCAGTGTGGCCTTCTGATTTCTGTGCTGTCCCCTCACCTTTGCACAAGTTATCACAGTCTTAGAACTACTTTCAGTCAACAGGACTGTGTTGCTTCTGAGAATTCACGTCTGAGCTTGACTGCTCCATTAAATCATTCTTCATTCCCATTTCCTTTAGGTCTTGTGCTCTTTCTAAGCAATGGAGGGGGTTAACCTTTTAGAGCTTTCCTGGCCGTAAAAGAGACAGTTTCTTATGGCCCCTGTGCTACTCAGGCTATACATAAGGGGGGATGAAAGAGCTTTAGGGTAGCAGTGTCCACTCATAGTTCAAGGGGTTATTTCATTGTCCAGAAACAGAAATAAAGCTCCAGTTTGTCTAAAACTTATTAATCAGGCCTCCCTGTAGTGTCTTCTTGAGTAACAGTCCATTAAAATACAGTTGTTAAAATTGTAGCATTTGATCTTCAGGTGCAAGTGTTTTTACTGATGGAACAGGAGCTCACTGCTGATGAAGACATTTCCAGGTAAACTTACAAACTTCCTGCTTGTTTAACTTAGAACAGTCCCTTTGGCATGCTAATGGAGAGGTGAGTCATTCTTTAGAATAATTGGTCTTAGAAAGACTTGTTGAGCTCAAATGAAAGGGACACATAAAAGGTAGTCCAGTCTGACTGCAGTACCAGGGACATACTGTTCAGGACAAAACAAAAGAAGTCCCACTGTCAGATTGCTCAGAAGTCACGAAGGTAAATTATACAAGTGTGTGAGTTCTTACAGTGTCTTCCTGGATAAAATGACTCTTCTGCTGCAATTAAAATATTCATGGCATGACTTTATACCTTTTCTGTGTCATACACTGATTCTAAATAAGACTGATGCACTTTTTTTTGTCTAAAAGATGCAGTTTCTTCTCACATTAGAAAGACATAAAAGTGAGGTAGATAATTTTTCTTGTTTTCATTGTCCATTTTTATCCCATCTGCCTTCTGCACAGTGTGATCCAATTTCAGTCAATGCTAGCAGCAGCAGCAGCAGATTTCTCAAATGAACCAAAATTATTTGCCCATGTCTTGTTCACATTTTGCCTAGATTTTCTTTGTTTATTTGGGGAATTTTTCCTCCAAATAAAGTAATACTGGCATGACTGGAAATTTTAAACTTTCTCTTAATTTGGATGTGTGATGGGAATAGGATGCAGTGCAACACATTTATTATATATTAATCTTTTCACACACACACACACACACACACAAGCACACACACACATATATAGATATATATGCATACAGAACTCCATAGCACAGACTCTCACTGTTCCGGTTCGATTTATGAATTCAGAATGAAGTTGGTAAATAGATTTGTGTGTTCATAAAGGCAAGTAAGAAAGATAAAGTTTTCATTGTGGCAGAAGGTTGTTATGACTCCTTTGCCTTCTCTAATTTATTTTAGAACTTCTGGCCCATCTGTTGCTGGTCTGGAGACGACTTACACAGGTGGCAATGGTTTCTCCACATCCTACAACAGCCAGAGGTGGTTGAACCTGTATTTGTCTGCCTGTAAATTTCTGGACTTGGCCCTAGCTTTGCCATCTGAAAACCTGCCTCAGTTTCAGATGTGAGTAGAAGACCTGTCATTTAAGCTTTTGGTTGTTTGTCTATGCCTCTTAGTAAAATTCTGTTGTATAAAAATCTTTGTTTTCCTGTTGCCTGTTTTTTGGACTTCACCCAGGGCAGCCCATAGTTTGTTCCCTCACAGTATCTGAGGTGCCCCCAGGGCAAATTATGCTGCACCTCAAATCAGTTCAAGGTGGTTTTATTTATCCTGTGACAAGAGATTCTCCACACTTGTGAGCTAATCAGTAGTAATGATTTATTCAAGTATTCTATTTCTAAAGTACTTAGTTGCAGTAATGCCTAAGAACTGAAAATATACACACTCTCAGTGACTAATACATGAGATCAGAGGGCTACATGTCATCTCAGCATGACTTGCTTAAATTACTCCTGCACAATCTGGAAGATGTGGCAACAAACCTGCTTCAGAAGGGGACCCCATGGGTTTTCCTTGGTCAGTAGCATTCACCTGTGCAAACTGCTTCCTCAGTGCCCCTGCAACCCTGTTCTGTTGGGAAAAAAATGAATGCAAAAGAACTGGAATTTGCTGAAGACCCTGGAAATGAGAGACCGCCAAGGACAAAAGAAAGTATCTTGTCTCTTCCTTTACACTGCACAGTGGTGACTGTGAGAGATGCTGCCCTAGCACAGCTCTGTAGACATTTGGTCACCCCTAGTTATTCTGTTGTTTAAAACACACTCCTGTGGGTCAGAGGGTGGAAGGACTTGCACACACAGTGTCAGTTTGTGCCCTGTAGTGTTTCTAAATCTACAGGTAATGTTGAAGATTCCTTCATTTATTTTTTTTGCTGGGGATTTGGCTCAGAATTCCTGTCCAGTTCTCCAAGCTGTCCTAATCCCTGTTATGAGCCAACCTCATTTTATTTAGAACATTACTGTGCATTTCTGAAAAGACAATAGTCATTTTGGATCATACTGTTTTTTATGACGTTCTCATGCTGGCTTTGATTGAATTTTCAAGGACAGAAACTTTGTTTTCCTTTATAATACAAGTAGCCAGTCCTTGCAGTGAAGCAAGGTGCAGGTAATATAATGGTCCACTTGGCCTCATTGGCCTATGAATAGGTAAAATAAATAAGTTTTTGTTATCAACATAGTACACTGAAAACATTTTGTGTGTACACATTGCAAATGTACAGCAAATCACTGCAAATCTCACCATCCCTGGAGGTTTTTAAACTGAGATTGGACGTGGCACTGAGTGCCATGATCTAGTAAATGGACTGGAGTTG
>JAWWEV010000115.1:81871865-81887656 GCA_035583235.1 Hafferia zeledoni | reverse complement strand
TCTAGTAAATGGACTGGAGTTGGACCAAGGGTTGGACTTGATGATCTCGGAGGTCTTTTCCAACCCAATCCATTCTAAGATTCTGTGAAAATCTCAACAATTTATATTTTTTATAATTCAGAAGTGTTTGCAGTTCTCTTGCACTCGGTGAGAATGTGAATACCACTTGTTTTAGCTTTCCTGCCTTATCTTTCTCTTGGCATCCTTAAATAAGAAACTCTAAAGGGAAAATTCAAGGCCATGTTACCTCCTGCTCTTCAGAATGTGCCTTTCTTACTCTTTCTTGTCAATACTGATGTTCTCTTATGGGGATTGATTTGTTGGGCTTTTTTTGTCTTGCTCCTTCTCAGATACTTCACTAGATTTCCTCATCAATTCAAGTTTTAAGATCCAGCAGAAGAGCCTACATATTCAGTAAGAATAATGTCTGCTCGTGTTATCCTGTTACAGGTATCGCTGGGCTTTTATTCCAGAAGCATCAGATGATTCGGGCTTGGAAGTGCGAAGACAGGGTACACATCAGAGGGAATTCAAACCGTACGTGGTGCGTCTGGCAAAACTGCTGCGAAAAAAAGCAAAGGTGTGTGGCTTTCTTCCAGTTTTGCTTCTCACTGGAAGGCTTCCTGTGCAGGAACTCCTGTGCAGCAGTGTTTCCCTTTGGGTATTTCACTTTTCTTCAATAATGAAGAATGGAAAGAACTTTATCTGGTGTGGGTGATTCCCACTGAAGTAATCTCAAGTCAGCATCAAGCAAAAACCACATGTAGATATTGAAAATAAACAGAGAAACCCAAAGCTCAAATGAACAACCTCAAAACAAACAAAAAACCAAATCAAAAACCAAGCAACACAAAAAACCACAAACAAAACAAAACAAAAAAAATCCCCCAAACCAACCAACTAAAAATCCAAACAAAACAGGCAAGAGAAAATCTCCAAACCTGCTTTAAAACCCCAAACCATAGTAAAAACAAAACCCAAAACCTATGGTAAAAAACCCTTTGGATTTTCCAAGTACAAGTATTATTTTTGTAAAAGGTTAAATATATTTCATTTTCTAATATGTTAACATAAAATCCCTTTCAGACAGTCAGTCATAGATATAGATACTAGTTAACTAACTACCTTTTGAAGTAGAAAAACATTTTGTTAATAATAATCACATTTAAATCTTTTGAAAACTGTTACATTCCTAAACATAACAGAACCAAGAGTGCTGAGACTGTGCAGGGGGTGGGGGTGAGTTTCTTCCCTGAAGCTGCTACGATGAACAGGAGAAGGCAAAGATCAGTAGAAACAGCTCTGGGAAAATATTGGCTGCGTGGTTTGTAGAGTGGGAGCAGAATTAGGGTTGTCATGTTGTTGCATGTAAAACCCCAGTTTGGGGGAGGCAGAGGCCTAATCTGCTGGTGAAGCTGCTGGAAGCTGGGCAAGCTTTGTCCCAGGGAGATTCCTTCTGCCACAAAGCAAGACCATTGCTGTCAGGTGCTTTGCTGCCCCTGCTGTGAGCACAGAGCCCCCATGGGCAGCACATCACTGGCAAAGGTTGCTGGGGAAGCAATGAGGAAGTGCAAAGCCATATAGAAAAAAGCTTTGAAGTTTTGTTCTCAGATTTCCCTCCAAATAGATGGCACTGTCAGGGCTGTAACACTGGCAGCTGCTGTACCTACTGCATTTATAATCTCGAATTAGTGTTTTCACTGAATAAAGAAACTGCTGCTGAGATACAAGTGACTACATAAAATTTAGGGATAACTTAGTTGCAGGAAGATCTGAACTATTCAAGCAAGGCTCACAACTGTAGGGGATAAAACAAGTATCTGAAGCGTATCTGCATTCTTCATTTTATCACTTTTGAACCATAAAGAGGAGACTAAATTTCTCTTCTTGCATGTCTAAAGGACTAATCAGTTTTAACTGACTGCTTATCAGGCACAGCCTCTAACCCAAGTGTTCAGTGTAGTGTGCTGGTATCTGTTAGAAAGTTGTCACACTCCAAGTGATCTCTGCACATGAATTATAAAGTATGTATGATGTGTAAGATATGCATGCTGCTGGTAAGTACTGTATGTTGAGACAGATTTCTGAAGTCAGAACTTCCACAATATTCTTAAAGAGTATGGGAAACTTCCTGGAATTTCTGGAACCCCTTAGTCATGGCAGCAGTTGCACACTGAAGCATAGGTAGGCTGAGATAAACATGAGATAATGAATGTTGACTTCAGGCCATTTCTACTTTATGCAGAGGGGAATACTCTTGCATATAGCTGTGGTATTTTCTTAGAAAATAACTGTGAGCAAAATGGAGTGGATCTTAATTTTCTTTCAGGGCAGTCTGACTAATGCTGAGATTCATGTAGTATGGTATTTCTCAGTCTGTGTTATCTGAGGGAAACGTGCTTTAAAACGTTCTTCAGCACTGCTGGAAATAAACAGAACAAACTGGCAGTGCTGTTTCTGTCTAACAGTGTCTTGGCCACACTAGCTCGAGTCTGCCAACTCATTGGGGCGGGTGATTTTTCTAGCACCCAACCAAGCAACTGCACGGCCTTCACGGCAAAGTATTATTCTCATATATGAAATGCAGTCTGAAAGTTCTCCTCTTTCCTTCCACAGGACAAACAGGAGGACTTTAAGACGGTGGTTTTGGAGGGAATGGAGATGGCCAAGCATCAGGTGAGGGTGGCCTTTGATGCTTGAGTTGTGAAACAAGCTCACCATAATGACACCATCACCTCAAGTCCCTGGGCACTACTTAGTGTTCAGTAAGAACTGAGAGATCAGATTTGTTACAGAACAAAGCTGAGAAATTTCTGAGGTGAAAGAATCCTAAGGACCTTTATTTTTATAGATAACTTAAAAAAAATTTAAGCTGATTTTCTATATGAGACAAATTACGAAAAGCTAATATTAGTTCAAAGAAGAATTATGCTCACAAATCATTATAAAATTAAATCATAAAATAATTTTTATCAAACACTAGGTATGAAACACACAATCCCTAATCAGTCTCTGTCAAATTAACTATTGTTTTAAGTATCTGTGGACTTAGTGGTGTTTGCTTAGCAGATATGGCCATGAGGAAATGGCCTGGAAGGATTGTATTGCATTGCTCAGAGTTAGCATGTGCACATGCACCCCCTTTGGCTGGGTGGTGTGTAACACCAACACTTGCTGGGTGCTGGAGGCCGTCCATGCTCCCCACTGGGTAATGCTAAGCACAGTACAGAACCAGTATGGAGAAGTTTCTCTTCTGTGAATCCAGTGTCAAGTTTTTCAAGGAGAAACTAAAAACTAGTAGCTTCATTACAATAAGAGGCATCAACAATTCCTTCTGTGCTGGTCTTCCCTTGTTCTCATTCAATGTGAGCCTTTCCTTTTTGGAGTCTTTTAGAGCTGTAGTAGTGATCTCCTGTGGCAGGGAGCCAAGCCACCAGATTAAAATATTAAATAGATTCATAATAAGCTGATTGGATTTTGTGAAATGTCATGTAGGCTCCTGAATTGCAGAACTTGCTTCATTTAAAGGGTAAAACCTGTATTTGCTGAAGTATCATCTCTTGAAGAAAATGTTTGCTCAAAGGCTGTGCAGTCAGTAATCCTTACCTTGCACTCTGTTCCCACTGCTGTTCTTTCCCTTTGTTCTCCTTTAATTCTCCTGCCTGTTCTGCAGGAGCTCTGCACTCTGCAGGGGTCTTGGACCCCCAGCCAGCCACAGGCACTGCCAGGGCAGCAGGACAGAGGGGCTGGTCAGGGGTGGATCAGGAGGTGGTTCTCTTTGGTGACTCTTCTTGGTGGGGTCTTTGTGTTCTTTTCTCCTTCCTCACAGAACAAAATCCAGTATTGCTGGAATTCTACTTCATGGTAGAAGCTCTCCTGTACTAGTTTGTCAGTAACAGTACAAACAAGGTGTTTCTAGTAGTGGTAGTACTTTATTGTCTAGATTTGAATGCGTTTTTTAACTCCCAAAGGAAATGAGTGAAGACTACCATATAAGCACCTGGATGTTGATGCTCAGGTATTTCAGTATACAGGTATTTAAGGCAACCCTAAACAGGATTACAGCAGTGTGCTAACACTGCCAATGAGCATCTGGTATGTGACTGCTGCCTTGCTTGTGGGGTTCCTGAAATTCTCTCCTGTGAAATTACCCCGTGGAATAGAAGGAGCATAACTGAATTCTACTGAGAACATGCAATGAGTAACTGAACCATTTTACTTTGAGGACAACTTCAAGTGTCTCTCAGAACCTCAGTGTCTATTATTTCTAATACTAAAAACAGCTTTGCTTTTGCTCTTCCTGAAAACTGTGAACTCAAGCTGCAAAGTGAAAATGCTTTGTATCTCTTTTAACTTCCTCTGGTGTTTATCATCAGTGAGGCTGCAGCGGGGTGAAGTGTGAGCGTCACTGGAGAGGAGCCTGCTTTGGAAAGCAGCTGAAGTAGCTCACAACTTCCCCGAGCAGCCACAGTGCCAGCTGTCAGCAGCTCTGTCAGCAGCAGGGGCTGCTTTGCTTTGGGACAGCCCTGGGCTGAGGCATTGGACTCAGCTCTCACTGCAGCTCTCCTGTCAGCACCAGCTGACTGACTAACACCTGTACACTCCCAGCCATGGCCTCTGCAGGGGTGTGGTGAGGAGGAGCAAGGGATCTCCTGTGCTAGCTGCACTCCAGCATATGTGTGTTTTGTTGATAGAACAAATACTTTTGGACCATAGGAAAATACTTTATTGCACATTACTCTTTTATTTTTACCTGTCTTTTTATGTTTTGTCCTGCATTATTTGCCATGTCTCTCTATTTACAGAAAAACCCAGAGGAGGATGGCTCAGGGAAAACACTAAGTTGGGAACCTGGTCATTTGCTTTTAACCATCTACGCCGTTCGCAGCATTGAGCAGCTTTTGCCTTTCTTCAATGTGCTCAGCCAAGTTTTTAACAGCAAAGTCACAAGCAGATGTGTTGGACACTCAGGGAGCCCTGTCCTTTACCCCAACTGTTTTCCAAGTAAGGACATAAAAATGGAGAACCTCAAGACCTTCTCCAGCAAAGCAAGACAGAAGATAGAAGAAATGGTTGAGAAGGATTTTCTTGAAGGCGTCATAAAATCATGAACCAAACTGGTACTACTCAATCTATATGAAGTGTAACTATTTAAATGAAATACTGTATCTTTCTCAGTTGTATAGTATTCTTTTCTTACTTTGTATGTAATGAAATATTTAATGTTGTATTTAAGTTAAATATTTGTAAATAAGAGAAAAGTTATGGGTGTGGCCTGAATCAAGTTTAAATATTGGTGGCTCATATTGATTATGGTGCCTACTATTTACAGTAAATGTTTTCTTGTCTTGAGCTCTGTCTTAAAAAAAAACTAAAAAAAAAATACAAGGTGCACATTTTTTCAATTTGTTTCCAGTTTATTTTTGTCTTTTTTTTTTTTTAATCTGTTAGAACTTGTGCTTATTTAATAATGTGAAAAATGCCATTGTGTCAGGAGTTAATACAGGACTACAATGAACAATGTCAGAGGTAGACACCCTGAACCGCAGCAAGCAGAGAAGGATATTTGTGTGTTTGAAACATTGCATCCCCTTGGCCCAGCCCCTTCCTGGTGCTGGGGAGCAGGAAGGGCCACAGCAGACAAACTTGTCTCTGTCCCTTCCCTCTTCATATTTGTAATCGCACTTCTAACTGCAAATCACTTTCTAATTAATTTCATGAAGTATCTCATGAAGTTAATATTGCAATAATAGGTTATTATTTGCAAATGTTCTTTTTAATCTTATTGTTTCCCCCTCAAACCGAGGTGAAACGAATCTCAAGACTAGTGACAGCCTGTGCCTTATGCTGTTTGCCCACAGATGACTGGGCTGCTGTGGGAGGTGGGGATGATGTTCCTGCAGCAGGGAATGTGCTGCAGTCACTGTGAGCAGTCACCACAGAGCTCCAGCCATGCAGCCACTGCTCTGGGGGTGCGGGAGGTGCATTTCAGGCACAATGTGACAATTAAATAGGCTGGGCCTGGGCAGCTTTGCTTCTCATTAAGAGGTAAGTTGCTAAAGGAGGTAAACAATAAGCAGAATAGTATTCCTCTCAGTTCTGATCAATCCTGGCTCCTCCCAGGAAGGGTTGGGTATATGCACACTAGCACATGGTAAAAGAAGTAATATTAAAAGATAAGTGAAGCTGTGTACTTGAACTGTTTTGTACCATTCGTTATATGGGCTGGGGTGGTGCTCCTTTCCCACCAGCGAGGTGGTAAACGGCCAGGCTCACTTCATGGGCGAGGGCATCCGCATTCTCCTGTGGAATGTTGGAAAACTCAGTTATGCTGCTGTCAGCATGAGGTTAGAGCAAATATTAAGGCAAGCAGTTTTCGGCAAATGCTGTGTTCCCTATATTGCTCCATCAGCCTGAGGTATCTTCTGCCATTGCCAGCACGCTGGCAGGGAGAGCCAGGCAGGAACATGTGAAGGGGGAGAGCAGGACCACTGCTTTTGCTGTCAACCTTAAGTTCAGATGTGGACTAACTTAACAGCAACCAAAATTTTTTTCTATTTTGCCTCTTATGAAATCATGCAGTTAGGGACTGCTTTGGTAACTTTCTTCTTAACCCTGAGCTCTCAGAAGGCTGATTGTCTTTTCAAAATCATCTAGTGTGAAATCTGCCTTTATAAACACTTATATTTTCCTTTTAAAGATAAACAGTGAGAACATGATACATTACTTTTCTAAATAAAAGAAAAAAAAGAGACTTTTTGTGGTCATTAAGTCTTTTTTCCAAATCTAGCATTTGTTAAGTGTGATTAAATGATGAGTATGTAAACATACTTAGCAGAAGATTGTTTGACATAAGCAAGCTGTTTAAGCTCTGACCTGTGTGTCTGCTTCAGCATATATTCTAACGACATCCTCTGTTCCTGACGGACGGACAAACGCTCGTGACAGCTTGTACTTCTTTACAAGGGCATCAATCTTCTCCTGCAGTCCCGGAGGTGTCACTGCACGTCTTTCTGCATCCGTTGTGTCAATAACGCGCCTGTCTGCAACCTGCGGCCCCAGAAACAGGCAATTCATTTCTGGCATGGGTAAGACACAAGTTCATTGATACGTTGTGCTGCCTGAGGAAGAGTTCAGTTTGGGAGCTAATAAAGGGCTACTCAAACACTCGGGATCCCTGCTCAGCCTGTATTAACCACATCCTGATAGGGCTCAGCTGCTGAGTTTGGAAAGAGTCAGTTCTGAACATGCCTCCTTGGCCAGTCTCTGAAGTGAAGCTGCAGCTTCTCCCAGTAGATCAGAAAGCTTAAACTCTCTCCTCTGATTAATTTAGAGCCCTTACTGTGCCTAATGGAACACTACCACATGGCAGCCTGTTCTGCTCAAGCTCTTTGAATATTGGAGAGGATAAAGAAGCAAGAGCTTGAACATTCAGGTTATACAAAGTGGCATAGCAAGAAAAATCCAGCTGCCCAGCAGGCAGGAGCCTTCAAAAAATAGGATTTTTCTAATTTGAAAGGTAAGAAGGAAATTCAAACTTAAAATTTGAAGAGTTTTGGTCAGGTTTTTCCATTTAACATAGTTAGTTATTATTTCATCATTTTTGTAAGTCGTATTTTTATTTTAATCCAGATGAAATTCTGGTTGCTCCCTGGGGCGGTTTCATGGCTTGTTTGGCCAATTTCTGCCCTTTAAAGCTGTTTCAGCTTTAAAATAAAGTTTATCCAAATATCTGCAGGCAGAAGATGCCCACAGCAGGGTCCCAAGAGGCTGCTGTAGCCTGAGCCAGCGTGGAGTGTAACTGACCTGAACCTTGAGCAGCCGGTTGGGAAGGTCAGTGTAGATGCCATCCCACTGCTGCACAGTCAGACCTTTCAAAGCCAGGATTGCTTCAATAACCAGCATGTCCGAGATGGCATCGCCAACGGTCTGTTAACAGGAAGGGAAGAAACATTACAGCAGTCAGCTGTGAAGAAAGGAGGGCAGGAGCTGATCCAGCTTCCAGCTGGAGAGAGTGAGTGAAAGTGCAGCCAGGTAGGTTGACTTGCCCAGTGTGTGAAGCCGAGCTTGGCTGGTTTGGTTGGAGGGGGGAAGAATGTTTGTTGTGGGTTTTTTGTGTCTACCATGCTGTCCCTGAGGTCAGAACAGCAGCACATGTGCACAGCTCTGCCAGGGGCAAGTGCTAGTCCTCACCTCTCCTAAGGAGGACTGGCACCTCACCATTGTTCCGGGTCTTTGGCACCACCACAGACAAATAACATCTGTGCTAAGGCATGGAGTCCCCAGGTACTGGAACACCCCCATCCTCCTGTACTGCACACCTTAGTGAAAACCTTCAGATGAAAGATTACTACTTGCTGAATCATCAACAAGTCACATCCTAGTACTTTGTGCCTGTGCTATCCCATTTCCTCTTTAGGCCCTGCAGACTGCACCAGATAAAAACATTCTGCATCCACTCTAAGAAAGCATCACATCTTTCTACAGACTGGTCCCACCCTCCTCTACTTGGCCCCTTCTCTCATGGCACACGATTTCCTGCCCCAGCAGTTCCCAGCAGTAGCCTGGCAGGAACAAACAGGATTAGCCTCATGACTGCCAACAAAGGGATTCATTTCTCTCAGCTTTTACCTGATTAATGAGGTCAATCATGTTTTCAAGCACCTTCGCTGCTTCTCTTTTTTCATCATCTTTCTCCTCTTTCACTAATTGCCTTATTTTAGTTTCAGCAGCTTTACTAAATAATACCTAGAATAAAAAGATGAGAGCATGTCAAGATCAAACTAGGATAAGTGCAGCAATCAGGAAAAAACTTTTACCATCACTAACATTTGCTGCCACGAATTCCCATGCCCACATAAGCCACAGAGGAGCTGGTGGCAATGCTATGATAAAGACAGAAGGGGAAAACAAGTCTGTTTTCAAACAAGGAGAGAAAAGTCTAGTTTATAAAAGTAAGCAGAGAGTGAAAAGACATTCTCCAGCTGATCTAATTAAAATTTTGTATGCAGTGGCTGATCATGCTCATACTTACTGTACCATGTCCATTTGCCTCAAAATAAACACCAACATCAAACTCCTGGGCTTTGTGATGCAAGTGTTTCACTCCTGTTTTGACACAGTGCACAGGTACCTGCAGCCCAAGGACAGAAGAGAATGACAACAATGTTACAGACTGTCATCAGAGGGCAGGAACTGCAGGTGAAGCGCAGGAAACTGAGCACCAACCTGGGTAGTCTGTTACAAACCAACCCATGTTTCACAGCCATTGACTCCCCAGAACTAAAATTCTCCACTATTTCTGCAGTCTCAATTAATAAAGATGTCATTTATTAGACTGTAAATGAAGGCTAATTAAAGAAATAAAGAAATAAACTCCAAACTTAGAAAAACCCAATTCAGCTTATGGTTCAGGGGAACACACCTATATAACTATACAAACAGAAGTAATACCTCCACTCAATTTCTGCAGTGTAAGACATTTCACTTGTTGCAGAAAGTTAATCAGTGTCAAAGTAAGGGAGCCTTTACCAACTCACTTTGTTGCAAAGCTACGGAGTCCTCATCTTGTTTGAGAAGTAACAGGGATTTTGTTTAACTCTTTTTAAATTAGTAAAAGCTGACTAGAACTTTTTCAGCTTTGTTTCCTTGGGTCTCCTTTGCCACCAAGAATTTAGTCAGTTCTGCAGGTTTGAAGGAACAATTTATTTTTGCCCAGTTTAAGTTTTCCTAGCAAACATGTTACAGAAGCATTTATTTTAAAAGTAAACAAATTTGTATTAAACAACATTTGCAGAAAACTACCAAGGAAAAATCTGGAGAATACCTTCAATGTTTCCTCAAGGTAGCGAGTTGAACTCCCATTGGCATATGCTGTTTGTACCACAGCCATCTTGAAGTTCTGTCTCACCTGAGGCAAACCAAGAAGCCAAGCACTTTACTGCCCCGTGGGCACACAGCCCAACAAGTACAATAAACTGAAGGATAATCAGAATTGTTAAACATTCACTTCAAACTCCTGGGCATCGGAGGAAGGCACGAGCTCACAGAGAACTTCTATACATTTAAAACAACATGAATTCTGTTCAAGTCTTTGTATATTCTGTTTTGTTTTTTCTTGTGGCTGGATGAAGCTGCTCTCCAAGCTCAGACTTTCCAAACCCCTTTTTCTGTGCACAGGCCAGAGATATGGCTTTACATGAGGCTACATACACAAGCACAAAAAGTCAAAACATCCAGTGCAAAGCAAGCACAGGCTGGTGGCAAGCACAGGCTCCCCTCTCTGGCCAGCTTCTCTGCCACAGAAATGAGATGCTCTCCAAGAAAACAAAACCAGGCTACCTTGTCTAGGTTAGTATCATAGACATTTAGTCCAAGAGGACTTCTGAAAAAAAGTAAAGCTTTTCCTCCTATCCCCCATGTGGAGAGGATGTGATGTGGTAGAGAGTGGTTTTGGAATGATAACACACAAATCCTGGACTGCTACAACCAAGTTCCTTAGACTGTTTCACACTTTACAAATTAAAGTGCCACCATTCACCTGTTAAAGTTACCTTGGCAAGAAGTTCTTTAAGGAAGATACTAATTAAAGTTGCTATTTTATCTCCATCGATGAGGTGAAAATGGCCAGTTGTGTCCTTATAGTAATAAACAATTCTATCTGCATCACCATCAAATGAGCAGCATCTGTCATTGGGCTTCATGTCTAGCCCTGGTGCAACAGAGTTACAAATGCAAGTTAGAGAAAGAAAAGGACACCAAATGTTTAAATTAGTCCAAGTGTGGATCTCATGCAGAAATTGGCTCAGTGGAACACACACAAAAATAATGCTCTCAGACAAAGAGACAAGCAACAGGGAATCTGTACTGAATGGCAACTGAAAAGTGCATATTCAGATCAAAAATGTAAATACTAACATCAAAAATGCAGGTTGTCTAAACATTAATGGTGCTACACCTCCCTAGATGTATATGAAAAACAGTTCCAGACCTACTGTGCAGTGGCATCTCTAAATTTTGGAAATAAGGGCTGAATGTCAGTGATGGCACAAGATTAAAAACTTAGCAGCAATGGAGCACCCACCCCTTTTCTCACACACCCAGTCACCACTAAGCAGACATCCACACACCACAGACAGACCACACACATCACCCACGGACGGAGGTGAATCGCTTTCCCCCACTGCGCAGTGAAGTGACCCTGTGTTTGCAGTGACCCCCAGGGCCCTGCCTGGCACCTGGGCAGCAGCCTGAGGCAGAGAGTGGCAGCTGGCTGGCCTCAGCCACACCACGGCACGCACCCAGCCCTCCCTCACTACTCCTCTGAGTGAGCATGGCACACTGTGGAGCCCTGAGCATGGAGACAAACCTGGTCCAGGCAGAGGAGGCCTCCAGTGCCAAGTCACCTGCACTTCCCTGCCCGTGGCAGGTCTGCTGCACACTCTGTATCTCCCTCCAAGACACATGGGAATTAATTACTTTTCCCTTGCATCAAAAAATGCTTTTCCTCAGGAAATACTTCTGGCCTGTTTAATTTTATTCCATTCCCACTTGCCAGCTGAGCACCTCCCCTTTGATTCCTTTCATACAGACACACCTTCCTAATGCACAGCAAGTGTGCACCCCCACACCAGCAAAGCCATCACTGAAGTGGAATAACAACAGGAGATGGCACATAAATCCTAACATGGGAAAACCCATCCCTTTCCAGAGTAGCCATCACCAAGATTTCTCAGAGCTGGGCAAAAAATATACAAGTGGATCTGCTGGCTATAAAATGCATCACATTTAGTGTGCTTGGTGTTCAGTTTACACAACAATGTATATAATGCATACGAGTACTTGCCTCAAAAACTTTCCAGGCTTAATTCCAAGAGAGAAACAGCTAGGAAAGAGTCCTCACTGACACAGCAATGCCACACAGAAATGAACTGCTTTAGTTAAGGTACATCTTGTCCTTGGATGCCATAAGATCACATTAACCTCAGAGCGTATTTCTCAGAAACTGCAGCTGGCCATTCTCTAGACTGGTTTCAGAGTCCATCAGGAACTCAGCTGGGAGCTGCTACGGACATGCCACTTCCTGCAACCTCTTCTTGGAACAATATTTTAGTACACAAGCAGACGGAAAAACTGGCCCACCTTGGTGACACCTTGTCCTTCAGAACACAGGAAATTATATCCCAAACTTTGCCCTTTTTCTTCCCCTGCTTGTCTAAAGTGATACAGGACAATACATCCTACTGCCAGTGAGGTCCTGAAGCCAAAGCATGAGGTAATGCCAACTGCAACATTTAACAGGCTGAGACTCCCTATGACTTTAAACAGGAAGCTGATAAACACTTAACCCTTCAGAGAAATCAGAAAATTTATTTCAGTGACTGACTAGGAAAACAAATTTTCTTTTCTGAGCACAGCCCTGCATGGAAAGGAGTCTCTCCTGAAGCAAGTTAAAGACTGGATCCAGAGGTGATGCACAAATATCTAACTCTGGCAGGGACTGCCCCTGTGCTGCGTCCATTACTGCACTTCCCCAGCACACAAGCAGCACAGGAAGGGGAAACCACACCATAACTCAGTGTTCAGATTTGGCCAGCAGTTGCACTGAAAATGCAGCTGTCCAATTTAGTCTCAAATAACCTCATATCCAAACCAGCCTGCTGTCCCAGTTCTGGGATTTTCTTTTATACACTTTGCAAGAAATTGGTTGAAATCATTTCCTCACTGGTTTAAGTGAATCACTCAATATGCCAGTCTGCTGGCACCAAGATGCTAATTATCCCAGATCTTCTTCAGGAACCCGGAAAAGTATCTGCAAACCCAGCCCACAAGGTAAATGTTTCTTCATATCACAAAGGGAAGTAAAATAAATAACATAAAGCCAGTCCTGACTGATCTTTGGACTCCACAGCTTAACATTCAGAACAGATTGCCAAACATATTTCAGCCAGTGAGAGAGACACTGTTCTCCTCCAAGCAGTTTAGACTAACATGAACTAGGGATGTGCCAAACCTGGCCATATGATTCCCTTTCCATTGCACAAGCAGAACCATTCATGCACACACTTAGTAAGAAACAGGGAGCTCAGCTTATCTGAAGGTGATGCACCCTTGCTAGACCCTGTGCCTCCAGACCTCAAGAGGAGGTAAAGGGATACAAAATTCCTACATACCTATAGGTGGTTTCTGGTGAACTTTCACAAAATCTGCACCACATAAGTGATTGAGCTTCTCCTTGGTTCCATCATTATATATGTGAATTAGCAACTCCTGTGATAAGTAGGGTTTCATTTCTGATAGTTTCAGGGCTCCTATTCCATTGGCACAGTCAACCTTCAAGTGCCTCTGACTCTCTCCAGAGCTGTGAGACTTAGCACAAGGGAAGAAGGGGCAAAGTGAGCTCTCACCCTAGTGAAACCACACCTAGAGGCATGCTGAATTCAAAGCTTCAGAGCCAAGCAGGCTAACAATCAGAAGATATTCACATTGTACATTTGCACGAAGACAACACCCACTATTCACCTGTTTTATCAGTTCCATAAAAGCTTTGGATAATTTTTCATAATAGCCTTCCAGTGTTGCTTTCCCATACTGCCCTTGAGTATTTTGACAGCAGACCATGTAATGCAGCTGTGGCGTTGTCACCAGACCATAATCTAGCATGAAATAAAAGGCACAATATTTAGAAATAGAATTGTAAAATAATTGTTGATTAAAAATTGCACAGTATAAAGACAAATGCAGTGCAGGAAATACAGGAAATTTTTCAGGTTTTGTTATGAAAAGGTGACATCCCCCCCATCCTTGCATTAAAGCCATACAACTACCCTAAAAGAACATTGTTACAAGCAAGAATGGAAATGTGACTGTTCTACTGCTTTATGTCTACATAAAACAGTCACATCCACATAGAAAACTTGAAATTGGACTAAACTTGCAGAAGTTTAACATACCATGGTACTGACCACCTAGAACAAGGATACCATCTATTACTGACTGTGAGAGTTTCTCGCTGCTTGGCCTGGAAAACAACAAATACAACTGATAACCTTTGCAAAGACATTTATATATGGACTTGGGAAAGAAACACATGTGTAAGACTCTGCAAGATTCCTGCCAGTAGATTTAGACTCATTGTGAAGAAATCTGTAACTTTTTCTGTTGCAGACAAGTCCCAGTAAAGAAGCTTGAAAGCCAACAACCCAGGGAATGGCAAAGCAAACTACTGAACACAGCTGGACATCACACAGTACCCACAAAAAAGCCCCACATCACAATAAAGCATCACATTCAGAACAGTGCTAGGAAGCACTCATAGCTATCAGGGAAGCTAACATAGGAACAGCTTTGGAAAACTTTTTCTTATCGCTGTAATCATACATTTAGGCATCAGAAAGCATAATCTGGCTGCTGCAGGGGGCAAGACATCCCCAAAGCACCCATGAACACAGCACTGGCACTTCCATAAAAGCAGCATATATCTACAGCATTTTGTAATTACCTGGTGTCTCTACCAATAAAAACCAAAGCATCTTTGTGCAGGTTCACTGCTGCTTTCTGGCAGATCTCAGTTATCACTTTCTGTAAGTCTTGCTCCTCTGCATTTGCTAGTTGTGTGGCATACTCTTCCCAAGAAGGGTGCAGCATTTCTCCAAGAGGATCAACCAGCTTTATGCCATTGTCTTCCTTAGTAGAGAAAAAGAACAAAAGATATTAAGTCTACAAGTAGGGAACTTAAAAAAATCTCTTTGAAGACAACCAACACATCATTCAGTCACATTGCTCTTTAAAGGTGGTGAACTTCTGGGACCCAGCAGCTTAACTGTTGATTTAAATCTAAAACAAGCACCAAGAAAGTACCACAACCAGCATATTATGTAACAGACTTTTTCTCCCTTATAATTTTGGAATGAAATTCATTTAACATTACAGTGACATAAGGGGAGATTCCAATAACCTGCAACACTCCACAGCAGTACAAGTCTAAATGCTGATTTGTAATCACTGCATTATGGCATTTGTTTTTAAAACTTACAGATTTTGCTCCCAAGTTCCTCTCTTCTTGAGGGTGCTCCTAGCTTGACAATATTAAAAAGTTACATTGCAATGTAACTTGCAATGCTTTCTATGTTACAGCATTTCCTCAGAAGAAAAAAAAAAGTGACGCTTGTGTGTAGTGGGAAAAGTAACTTCAAATATGCCAGAGACCATATTTACAGGCAGCAGGCCAAATGTGCTCTGTAGTGAGGTCCTACTGATTTCAGGATCTGGTCTCTCAGTGCCATGAGGAGCTCTGGTTCCACCACACTGCTGGCACCCGCTCCATGTCCAAGGAGAAGGCTGTTCCTACCTCCGGGTTGTGGGATGCTGTGACCATGACGCCGATGGTGGCGGGCACGGCCCTGGCCCTGAGCACGGCCAGCAGCCCCATGCGGAACATGACGTGGTCCAGGTGCTGTGCCGCGGAGCGGAACCCCGCGGTGCCGTACTGCAGGGCCAGCCCAGCAGGCTTGGGGTGCAGGGCCGAATACTTCCTCAGGGCTTCGGGATCCATTCCTGAGCAGGACGTAGCACAAGTGAGAGAAATCAGGTCATTGTAATCAGTTTCACACAGTTACACTGTAACTGAGCCCACGGACACCTCAGCGTGCTCGTACCGAATCCCTCGGCGGGACTCAGGGAGGGACCACCACCTGGGGCGAAGGAGCCCCTGCATTCATAGAATCGTAGAATGGATTGGGTTGGAAAAGACCTCCAAGATCATCAAGTCCAACCCTTGGTCCAACTCCAGT
>JAWWEV010000115.1:81837079-81856117 GCA_035583235.1 Hafferia zeledoni | reverse complement strand
CCCCCACCTGGCTAGAACTTCCCTTCAGGTAGTTCTAGACAGTGCTGAGGTCACCTCTGAGCCTCCTCTTCTCCAGGGTAAACAATCCCAGCTTCCTCAGCCTCTCCCCACAGGACTTGTGCTCCAGTCCCTTCTATCCAGAGTCAGAGGCAGGAGTGCTAAGGGTGCAATGACACCGTAGCAGACGAGCAGCAAAGATGCTGGACTCAGAAAACCACAGAAACTTCAAATTTTCTTAAGTGAGAAACAGCTGCAGAAAGACTGACTTACTGTTTTGAGGGATATTTTGTAAAAAATAAAATGTGTTAAGCATTTGATTTCAACCCCTGGTGCCAATTTATTTTGTTTGAATAAAAGATTCTAAAATAATAAAGGCCAGATTCTTCTCCCATATGTGCAGAAGATACAATCCTGTGCACTTGTAATAGATATCATCATGTAAGACTGTGGATGTCAGATTTGGAACAATCACTGGAAGTAGGTGGTGAATGGCCCCCAGAACCAGAAGTGCTGGCTTTCTGTTCATCTCTTGCTCATTGAGACAAAGAAGGAGAGAGAACATATTGGATAACATCAGATCAAAGATCATAAAAACGGCCTGAAGAAAGAAAAGAACCAGTGGAGAAAATGATAGGAAAGCAAATGGGAAGAATAACATGGCATTTGTGTAGAACTGTTGTATAAGGAACCACAAGGCAATGGAGAAATTCCACCTGTTGACAAGGGAGGTCCACAAAAATTATTTCAACAGGTCTACTCAGTAAAAAAAAAAAAAAAAAATCGAAAGAAATTCAATCTATTTTTGTAAGCAACACACACACACAAGTCACCCCAAAGCTACTAACATGAATAATTCCTTTCAATCTAAAATCAAACCTATGTGCCTGTGCATGCAAACTGTAAGTATGTGCATTTACCTGTGATAATGCAGTACTGAAGTTTATGTCAGATGACCTTAGGCCAAGTATTAAATTTTTAAAAATAACTTATTCAAATAGGATTTATAAAAAACAACACACCTAGCATATAAAGGCCTTACAAAGGAAGCAGTATTTTTCCAATTTTAAAGATAAAATTTAGATGTTTCTGTTTAACTGCTCATTAATACTAAGTTACTAGATAAAGGAATTTAAATAATGTTGAATACAGTACCTCAGCAGTTGTTAGGAATACATCCTCATCAATATGTCTCAGTCCACATGAAATAACACCAAGGGCAACTCCTGGGAACACATAGGAATTGTTACCCTGTCCAGGATAGAGAGTTTTTCCACTTGGAAGAGTCACAGGATCAAAAGGACTTCCACTGGCAAAAATGCCACGTCCCTAAATTGTAACGAGAAAGCCAAAAAAAGCAGGTTAGTTGAGAGATTGCTGCTGAAATATTTCACACATCTTCTAAATGTCCCCCACTGTGGAAGCTGGGTTGCATCTATTTAGTATCTTTTCTGAGGCTGTTAGAGAAATTTGACTGAATACATCTCATGAACAGCAGGAGGCTCATCCTAGGGATCACGGGCGGTTCTCTGTGAATGTCTGAGGTCACAGAGTGACAACTGCCTTATGCAGGTAAGAGCTATCCATACAGCTCAGGAGGGGAGAAACTGAAGGGCAGCACTTGTTATTCACTTTGTGTGTCCATGCCAGAAGAAGGGTACATGGGAAGCAGGTATCCATCTGGAGCTGTAAAACCCAAAGTGGACAATACAGACATGGCAGCAATGGGTGATGCTACTGGATTCTTTTTCCCAACAGCACAGCATCCCCAAAAATGACACTGAGGCAACTGTTACATTTTTTGGGTGGGCCAGTTTCTGAGGAGCTGTGGACAGGCACAGCTCTTTGTTCTTCCCAATCCTGCATTTCAGGCGCTCGGGCCCATTCCACATCTCAACAGAACAACAGAGGGGCAAGCTCTGCCCCACGAACATCATCCCTTGGTGCAAGCTGCAGCACATGTTAATATGGGACCTCCTCTGCCTGCACCTTGTGGTTCCCCTCTTTGTAATACACTGAACAGGGTGGGTACACCAAGTCAAGCACTGGCCAGCACTGATAAACCATGAGAATGTTCCCCAGTAGATTTTTGAGGGATGCCCAGCAGGACTGTGGCTGACAGGGCCCAGGCACCACACCCAGACTGGTGCATGCAGGCAGTGTGAAGACAGTCTGTTTGGGGGAATTAGAGAATTTAGTTGTAGGGGTGCAAGTTACACCACGATGCTTGTCCTGAAGAAAAGAGAACTGGCTCTAACTCAGTTTATGCTGCAGCCTGTGTGGGACCTTCTGGTGCTGCTCAGGGTGGCAGGAGAGGCACCGCAGAGGTGACTCACCCACAGCACTGCTGGTTCTCCCCACATCACTCCTGATGCACAGGGAGAGAGAAGCAATCTCTGCAGTGTGGACTGAAGAGCAGAGTGCCACTGCAGAGGCCCCTGGCTCCTGCCTCGCTGCAGAGGGGCACCCTTAAATTTAAGCAGTGAATTTAGATGGGGAAGAAAAGCCAGCCTTTATTTATGCTAGCACTGCTTAAGTGATAAATGTCACTGTTAAATACTTCAAAGCCAGCCTTTATTTATGCTAGCTCTGTTAAAGTGATAAATGTCACTGTTAAATACTTCAGAAGCACTTTGTATCAGAAATACCTATGCCTTTTTTAGAGAAATGGAAACATGCATTTTAAAATATACCACTGTTGCTACCCAGCTCTTCAGAAGAATATTCTGTTTGGTTTGGTCTCATGCACTGTTATCATAGCCAGCTCATTATGTGTTTTAGTGACAGATCAAACACTTCAGTGTGTCTTTCGCTCTGTGTACCAGATGTGGTTACCCACACCATAACCAACCCTTCATGTCGGCTGCATCCCTGGCACCTGCACTGTGCTGTAATTCCCTCTGTGCCCTGGGGAACAGACACGCTAAATTTGTCTTTTAAACACTGTGAAACTGTCCTTCAAACTGCTCTGCATTTGACAAGAAATCCAAACACAATTCACTAAGAAATACATACAAGTCAAGTACTCCTACATTTCAAATTCTAGACTGAATTACAGGATGACATGGTTATTAGCATTTCTGTAATACAGTAATAAATAAGCAAGCACGGTTCTCTTAATTTTCACTTACATTTCTACAACAGAAATCTTTGTAAGAGGAGTCAATTACCCCAGTTCTAAATACAGAATGATTTTAAAGACTCTCTTTCATGTATTGAAGTATTTTCTTACCCTAAAGAGTATTTATGAAATCTCAAATGAAAAGCATGCCACTGTGTGTATACATTCCACAAAGGGGTACAGTCAAAAACAGGCATAAGGCTTTTATGATTGATGGCTACTGATGCTTCAGTTATAAAAAAGGTTATGAGTCTTGCCTAACAATACTAAAAGCTATTAAATGTTTTTATGAGTGTGCAAGCATGTAGTGAATTCAGTGCAGTTGTTTTGATAAAATCTGAAAAACGTGTTACTTAATTTAACTAATTTTCTCTATGCGCAGAGACATGATTAGTACTTTCTACTCCACCCCCTGTCCTCCTCCCATTTTAGATTTAATTTAATTTGTGATTTACTTTTCACAATGTATACAGGAGAGATGTTAATGTTTGGTTACCTCTGTATATTTGTAGCACTGCTCAGCAGTGCATTCTGCTTTGCTGGTAGGATTGCTGAGAGCAAAGATTATAGGGCGTTCATTTAAAGCAGCCATATCCTGAAGGATTTGTTTAGTAAAAGCACCACCAATTGCAGCAACTCCTAAAGAAGAAAAGCACACACATAACAGTAGGTAAATTAAATCAGTTCAAGGTTCTTGTAAAAGAACAGAGCTCTTTTTACTGCCTATCTTCCTCTTTAAAATGGAGTTCAACCTTTTTCCTAACATGTGATTAAAATGAAGTTTTGTATAAAAGATTTTGCAACAGTGACACTTTGGTATTATACCTAGCATAAGGCGGAACCTATTCACCTCTATGATTTGGTGAATTTCTCCTTTACTTTTCTGAGGCCCTCTATATAAAATAGAAATGTATCTCCCAACCTGCAGGTTAAGTCCAGTAAGGAACAGATAGATGCAACTGTGGCTCGTGAAGTCTTATGCAACAGACTGGATAGTTTCTCCCAAATCCAGTGTGTCAGACTTCAGTCTTTTCTGACATGACAAGTAAAGTCTCTGCTGAGCTGAGCTGACAAATAATCCCAATTTTGATTTGAAGCCTTCCCTGACAGCAACAATATTTTTAATACAACCCTTTTCTTCCCACCAGAGACACTTTTCTATTCTCTATTCTGTCCACACTTATAAAGGCTTTTCACAGAACTGAATGCCAGTCTTGTAGCATGAAAGCATCTAACTTAGGTTGCATTCTGCTGCACTGCAGAGATGCAGCCAGTATTAGATCTTGGACCTCAGACACTTCACAACCAAAAGGGAGTGTGTGAGATATTTCTGAGACACCAGCTGTACCCATGTTTCTGTCTAATCCACGAGAGCTGAGAATCCAAGGATAAGGTCCTTCCTCCCCACACCTTCAGTGAAAAACAAATCAACAGATCTTGGAGTAAAACTAAGCATATTTATTTTCCAGAAGGTCCCTCTCACCTAACTTGGAGAAAAAGTAATCTCCTTCTTGCTTAGAGCCCCCAGTGCCTGACACCCCATTCCGCTTTCCATACAGCATCTGAGTTTCAAAAGCAGGGAAAACAGCTTGTTTTCCCTCTCTTGGGGGACTGGAAATGGATTAAAACCTAGGCTGGGAGATGAGAGTCTGGAGCTTGGATCAGTACTGTAACCTCTTGGCAGTCATGCTCAAATGAGCACCCCAATATCGCCCAGTCTAAAAGCACAGCTTGGTACATGCCTGAGGACAGCAGAAGGTCCTTGGAGGGAGGGGAAAGGGGCCCTCGCTTCACAGACCTGGTTAGGTCATGCTTCAGGATTAACATTTCTTTAAGATGCCTCAGAGTATTTTCTGACTGATTCCACATGAAGTATGGTATCATCTGTCTCACAGTACTATTTTTTGCAACTCTGAGCTTTCTGTATTTCACCTTCTATGAATGGGCAAGGATGCTCAGATGCAAAAGCTCTGCTAGACCAGCTGGATGTTGGATGAACAGTCATGGCAGTCATGATTTTGACCCCCTTGTATAAGAGCCTGTTAGCTACCTTAGTTCTGTTCAAATCTTCAGTTGTCAAATGTTTGATGGTTTCTAAAACTGCTTCTGGAAAGCCAATATTAAGAATGACAACTATCTTCAAATACAAAGTTAAAACAAAAGGCTCCTGATACCCTGGGGAAGGTACTGAATGGTAGTCACTGAAACCAAAAATCCCCGACATTAATTTCTGTTGCTGTTTCTGATGGAAGAGCCTTCGTTATAGAGACTGATAAGAGAAAGCGACCTTGAGGGACAGGCACACAGTTTTATATATGAAAATGACACACAGCAAACATCCATATTTCATAAGCAAATTTTCCCTAAGCATCCACACATCTTTATCTATACAAATCATCACAGATCATTTAATCTATTCTGTTCCTCTAGCTTTTTCAGCCTTGTATTCTACTAATTAAATTCTCCAGACCACTTAGGCTTTGTCCTATAGTCATATCTTCCTGTAACATAGGAAAAGATAAACCTCATTTACCTCATTGTCAAAAGCAGATTTTACTGAACAAGGACCATGTAGTCTAGACATAGTCAAAAAGGTGTCTCTTAAAATGTAGGATAATTTTCACTGTGGCACTTCAGTTTTTCTAGCATCTGATGAATGATTTTATTAGCCAGATAATCTTCAAGTCTTATGTATAAAAAAAATTATTCAAGACTACTTGCAGTTCATTCCTGAAAATGTCACTGAAATACAACAACCAAACTCCAGAAAACTGAGCAATCTGACCGATACCACAGTCTTGCAGCATTTTTTTTTTTTTTTTAAATAAAAGGCTTTGTAGAATCTGCATTTTGGTCTGCCTAAAGAACTGCTGGCTAAGGACCTAAATATGAAGGAAGACTCAGATATAGTATGCTCATATTCACACAGTTCATATGTGCTTAGCTTGGTTTTCTCACTAAGTTTGAGGTTATTTGTATTACACCATCCACATTAAATCAGAAATAATTTAGGAAGGTGGTAAGGTCCTCCATCAGCTGTTTAAATCAACTCAGATTATTCCCTCTCTAAAATGGGTGGCTTGGGGGGAAAGCAGTGTTACATGCCTGGATAGTTACTATTTGTTCAGTAACTTAATAGAGTCCATTATGCACCCAGTGTTTTCTACAAACACACAAAGGTGAACTCTGTTCAGAGGAACCTGATCTTGTCTTCAGACAAAGCCACATCCCCATTTTTATTCAACAAAGAATAAGGTCATTGCTTTAAAGTCAAAGAAATTACCTATTAGCACGGACGGTTTTATGTCTCTAACAATATCTTCTAGATTCTTCATTTCAGCGTGTTCATGGGCAAAGCGCTGCTTCTCAGATGTTAATGAGGCACGCCCCTGAGTAAGGAACAAAAAGAAAAATATATTTATTTTAAGTTTACTGGAACCCAATATTCTGGGATATCAGTTTACAAGGTATCCAGTTTACCACGTCCATTTTTACTTCTGCATCTATCATGTTAGACAGTTACACTTTGTACAGCTTACATGCTTAGGATAATTTAGGACTAATCTATTGCTGTAAGCAGTAGATAAATTCAATAATTTTACTTTAAATTCAAGAACACTACTGTATTAACAATTATGTGAAAGCATCATTATTTTCTTCTTTGAAGCATTCTTAAAGCTGTTTTACATGTTAACAGTTAGTCAAATGCTTAAAATTACTAATGATAAAGCATAAATATATTTATAGAGCAAACAGTACAGATACGCTAGGGAGACAGAGAACAGATTAATAGCAACACAAAAATAGTTTCTTCCAGGTTTTTCAGTTTTGCTCTTGCCTTAAAAGAACAGAGACTGTATGGGGTGAGTATATAGACTATAGAGGAGCCTGCATTTTGCTTCACATTATTAAAATAATTCATTATTAAGGATGGAATAATAATGATTCTAAGGAGCAGTCTGGTGCACCGTTTTTACATTAACAAAATTGACCCAGCTGTGAAACAACTTTTACCCTGATCTATACCGGCAATTTCCACCCACCAATGCCCAGCAAAGTTTCCAAATGGAATATGATAGATGCAGGAGAAAGGGCTATAGAGTATCATTGACATGGACTGAGCTGCAAAGAGGATTTGAGCTCACTGTAGGTAATGTGGAGTGCAGGGCAAGAAGGGGCCAGAATTTGTGAAAATTATCTCAGTTGTCTCAATAAGTGGAGCTCTGTCTCTACACAGGCACCTGAAATCTTCAGCAGAAGAGTTTAAATGCATACACCTCCACCCCTCATTTTAGTCTTGTGCCTGTAGGAAACATCACTGCAAAATCACTTTTCAAATACAAACCTAGAAGAAGGTTCCAGTCCCTCAAACACCTTACAATTTCAGACAAAAAGAAGTGAATTAAACATATATAAGGAAGCACAGAAGAAAAATTGAATGGTAAATGTGATCATCATCATCATGGCTTGGCTTCACGAACACAGATTTGGGAAGGGCTCTCCCCACATGGCTGTGCCCTTCCAGCCTGCACAGTGGATGTTTTAGGTGAGGCACAGCGTGCGCAGAACCGGCCCCACCCTTTAACTCCTGAGGTCCATCTGCCACAGCCGAGTGAGCTTGGACAGTGACAGTGAAGTCCTCAGAATGCTAAATGTAATTTTGACCAAATAGCAAGAACAGGTATGTATCAGCTCCTCAGCCACACCTTTTTCAACTGATAAGATGAAAGTTTCCTTAACCTTAGCAAGTTTATTAAGAATACTCTGAAGTATTGGAACAGAATTCATTCCATGATTCCAACAAAGTATGATTTTGAGAATTTTGTTTCAATTTAGGGCTGCATATACCATTGGATATAAGTCAAGATTAGTTTTTCAATGGCATGTTTGCTCAATTTTAACAAAACCAAGAAAGTTGATGCAACATTTCAGACCACAATTCTGCAATGTGGCAACAAGCAGTTGTGCCAATCCCATCACAAAACTCCTCTGCCGGTTCTGGGACAGCCACTGCAAGAGCTGGTGGGCAGAAGAAAAGGCTGTTTCTCATTTCCAGCTGCAAGGAAAGCGCCTCCATCCCAAGGGTACCATGGGAAGCCACAGAAGGCTGTTAGGTGGTTGGGGCTGACTGAGCTGGTCTGCCCCACAGGATGCCACCTTCTCTAGGGTCATCTGTGATTACAAGGAATTTCCAGAGATTTCTCTTCTACAGATTTTTATGTCTGGATTGGCTTATGCAGGCCTTAAGTGTTCTCCCAGAGCCATTAGCACAGAATTACTGAGATATGGGCACTTGGTTTCCTTTGTGGATAAAATGTTAAATTCTCAACCTCAGTATTAATAATTTTTGGCACATTCCTGCTCGAATCATTCCTGCATGAATACACACTTTACAGTCTGCCATTTCCCAGCATCCCAGCAGATGTCCCCACAGTCTGCACACATGCTTTACACTAATCTCATTTTTAAAGCAGGAATTTTCCGTCAAGTTTTCAAGGGAAAAATATGAAGTTTACTTTTTAGTCAGCAAATAAAAAAAGGCATTTATGACTTCCAGGCCAAATGCTTGTTGCTAGGAATAACTCACAATACTACAATAAAAGCCACTTTTCATTCTAAACCACTGGTTGGGCTTGGAGGCAGATTTCCTGGGGAGCCAGGAATGGGTGCTCTGGGCTACCTTCCAATCCCAGGCTGCTTCTTCAGCTGGTTCCTTAATGGCTTATCATGCTGCTGTTGAGGAAACCAGTTTTTGATAGCCTAAAACACCCGAACCTCTAGAAAACTGCCTTGGGCTACCAAGAAAAAAGAAATCACTGCCAAGAGCTGTGACCACCTCATTTTTCAGGCTGCCCAGGCTTGTAGTTCTGAGCACCTCCAGGATCTGCTGATCTGGGCAGATTGCTCGGGAAAGGGGACCTTTGATTTTTTCACAGTGTGTAACAGCCAAGAGGTCAGGCTGACATCTGAATAGATAAAAATGTTGATATTCTTTCATTTTTAGCAAAAAAATAAAAATAACCAAAATCCTTCATGAAGCATAGTTACTTCCTCTTACAGTTTTACACTTGATTGGCTTTTGAAGAGGTACTTTAGTATTTTAAAATTAAGATAATGACAGAGCTGTTAAAACACTTACTGATGCAACACCAAGGATTCAAAGTCCAGACGTTGACAATAATCTCTAGCTGTGAAGGAGTACTCAGGCCACTGAATACTCAGGCATTTTTCAGGCCACAAGCGAGCAAGATTAGTGCTAGCCAGATGGGTGAGCCTAGGTCAGATTCACTTCTGCCTTATCTTAATTTCTACCTGCTCTTAATTTCACCCTTCTGAAAACAAACCTGAACAAACCCAAAACAAAAAACCAAACAAAAACCCCAAACCAAGATAAAACCCAGACAATTTTAAATTTATTTATTCACTCAGCTTTGGTCTGAATTAGCTTGATCCCATTAGTCAGAATGAATCATGTCTCCAAGTAAATATTTTTCTAGTATATTAACTAAAAATGAAATATTAAATTATGTGGCTTAGCAAAAATAACAACAGCTATGCACATAGAGATTTTTGCTTGGAAAATGCTTCTAAAAGAAATTCTATGGTTAAGCGTTTTTTAAATACATATTTTAAAATAGATTAGAATCATGCAATGGTTTGGCTTGGAAGGGATTTTTTTAAGGTCATCTAGTTCAACGCCCCTGCCATGGACAGGGACACCTTCCACCAGACCAGGTTGCTCAGAGCCCCATCCAGCCTGGCCTTGAACACCTCCAGGAATGGGGCACCCACAGCTTCTCTGGGCAACCTGTGCCAGTGCCTCACCACCCTCATTGTAAAAAAATTTCTTCCTGATGTCTAATCTGAATTGACCCTCCTTTAGTTTAAAGCTATAATCCCTTGCCCTAGTACTCCACACCCTTGTAACAAGTCTGTCTCCAGCTTCCTTGTAGGTCCCTTTAGGCACTGTAAGGCTGCTAGAAGATCTCCCTGGAGCCTTTTGTTCTTCAGACTGAACAATCCAAATTCTCTCAGCCTTTCCTCATACGAGAGGTGTCAGAAATGTATTTTAATTTTTAATTCAATGATCCTAAAGGAGCTACATAACACCTCCCTAAAAACTGTGTCCAAGATTTAAAGACCAGACAGCTGATTTGGTTACAAAACTCCAATAATTCAGAGGACAGTCCTTTAGGTAGTATTTTTTTGCTCCCCAGATTGACAAATTCTTAAGTTGTGCTCTCCACCAAGTAGAGAGGCGGCAGCAAGAGCATGGCTTGCTTTCCTCTGTGCCCTGCCAACTGGGCGAGTAATGGCTTGCAGGAAGAAACAATTCAGTTTTGTGCTTTTAACCTCAAACTAAGGGATTTCTGGTCCACTTACTACAAGCTTCCAGACATCCATCCCTGAATGCCTATAGCTGGAGTAAGAAATTACAGAGTTTTTGTCAGTCAGCAGAAAGAAGAGGATGGAGCCAAAATGCAGAAGTCTCAATCTGGATTTGTGTGGTTTGCTGTCTTATCTCCCTCGTGACACTGGAGAGATGCAACGTGGATGGACATGTCAGTGTTGAGCTGTTGTGACTGAAATATCTTCCAGAAGCAGAGAGTCTGTCTCCTGATGTTTGCATTTCCAGCCATGGCTAGTCAGCTTTTGTACTCTGGCTGCTAGGAAATGAACAGTAGAGGACCAACACAAGGCAGCATAAATCAAAAATGGCTCTGATCTCCTTGCATCTCCATAATCCTAAGGTACTAACATGGCACACAGCTTACTGGTATTTCCTTTCTTCTTCTAATAGATAAAAGAAAAAAGGTGAAATACTCCATACTAAGAAAGAATTTGAACGAGCTCTGGTGTAAGAAGCTCTGAGTGTTTTAAGTAGAAACATTATCTTCAGTCCCATTTGGATTTGTCTTCTAAGTCCACTGTCTTTCTCTTTTAGCATTACTAAAAATTAATTCCATTCAATGTCAAGGGCTCAGAAAAATCAGCCATTTAAAGACACCTCTTTCAGAACACCAAGCCTTCATACAGTCTCATTGTGTCACTGAAGGGCTTCAATGCTCACCAAACAGGGCAGAGATTTTTTTCCAGGGGTTCTCATCAGATGTTATTGCACTGTGGTTCAAATAGCTGTATGAAGACTCATCTAGGCCAGACATCAGCTGTCTTAAGTTGTATTATGTTTTCTGTTATGTGTAACATATGGAGATGAAGATGTACATAAAGATATATGCATATTTCTTCCATCAAGTGATACTCCCCAATTCCAAAAAGAAAGTCTTTCACAATTAACTCCACAGGTGAACTAACAGATTTAATGTGACACCAGTGCAGCTATTCGGAGGGGAAGATACAAACTCACAAACTCTTTCAACAGAGAGAAGCTAAAGTTAGAAAAAGAGACTATATATTTTTCTTGCTTCTAATTCCCAAATGTATTCAGCATCTCAAGAAAGAAATAAAAAGCCATTTTCTTACACTTTGCAATGCTATATATTCCTTTATGCTTTTCTTATCTTTTATGGAATAAGTAATTTGCTAGGGGTATTATAATGAATTTCCTTGAATTAAAAAAAAAGGCAAAACAAAACAGAAACACAATCAAAAACCCCTACTGAACAACTAAAAAACTACTAAAAGATAAAGTATTATGAAGACAATTGTGGTATCTTTAAAGCATAATCAGGCTGCCTAAATGAACTATACAAGACATTTTCACTGGAACACTGAAGGTTGAGAATAACACTCAAAAAGATTAATAAACCTTAAGCCCAAAAACTCAGTGAAAAGTTCAGAAATTACTCTGGAAGACAAAAGTACTGCCTCTATCACAGTGTAATTCTGTAGCAAGAAACGTATGGTATATTTCAGATTTGAACAAAAGAGAACAAAGCATCAAAACCACATATATTAGAAGTCACTGTGCTATCTCAGATGGAAAGTAATATGAGCTAAATTCTTTATTAGCAAATGAATTACAATGTTAAATCAGCAGATGAAGTACAGAGATAAAGAAACAATAGCAGCATTCTCTGATTGTGACATTATGTATGAAAGATCTTGGCAATGCTAAAATGTTTCTACTCCTTAATGGATCAGAGTTGTTGGCATTATATATTATTATTACAAACAGTAAAACATCATCACTTGGACTACAGGACCTTTCAGTTCAAGGAGCCAAAGCAAGTAACAGGGCTCAGTAGTTAACAGTTTTACAAAAAAAATTTCTCATATTTTGGATTTGAAATGAAAGCAGTTCTTAGCTTTAGGGAAGGGTTCTGAAGTTTTTAGTTTTAGTGTCTGATCAACATGGATCAGGTTTCAAGCAAATGCACATCACAGTTTTCACTGAAAGTTACTCACATCACCATATTACAGCCAAATTGAGGCTCAGATAACAAACAAAAATGACCCATCAATAAAACCCTGAGAAAATTCATAGAAAACAGCTGTAAAAACAGGAGTCCAGACTGCACAGCAGACATCTGTATGGGATATTACAGAACAGGAGGCAAACCTTGCAAGTAGCACCAATGTGAAGTATAATGCCATGGCCCGTCTGAGCAGATTGTGTTGGGGCTGCCCATGAACCATGGCTGAAGAGCAGAGCAGCTCTGTGCCAGCAAGGCGAGAGGCAGGGCTGGAAGCTCTCCAGGAATTGCTGTTTCCATCAGCTGGGAGGCAGCTGCAAATAAGTCTGAGCACCGTGATGACTGCACTGTCCCATATTAGAGGCAGCGCTGGCACTCGTCCCATCTCACAACCAGGGAGGCACAATCTATTTATATAAACATTTGTCTCCATTTGACTGTGTCAACTGCAGCTTATTTAAACAAGGGAACAGAGAGATCAGTACACAGATAAATTAATAAATTTGTTTGAGGTTCTTAAATACTGAAGACATGAGAACCACAAAAGACATGAGAACTGTCGACTAGAGAGCAAAGCAGTCCATCAGTAAGTACAGTACTTCCAACTGCAAATGTTTTGGGTTTATTTGCATTTTTTTCTGTGAGTTTCCCACTGCAGAGTTAAGACCAAAACAAACAAAAAAGCAGTTGTGAAAAAAAAAATGTGGTTAAGAGTCATGGGAGAAGGTGGTGAAACATCTCCCTTTGGAAGACGGTCTCCACATGGCTTTTGATCTTTCATCACAAGTGAATTTGTGGTCTGAAGGTTGTTGGTGAACCATCTGGAGAGCTCTAGGCAGGGACTGCAGACAGTGCTGGGAGCTGAGGGACCTCCCTGGGGAGTCCCACAAAGTCATGAAAGGGAAGGGACAGGAGAGGCAGAGGGAGCTGCTGGGAGGTGACAGGCCAAGCTGCCCCCCTGACCAGAACTCCAGGAAAGTATCAGGTACAAGGAGTCACAAAATGCAAAATTAAAAAAGTGGAGGTATGGACATGGACTCACAGGTCAGGGGTTAACAAGTCCAGTTCCTGCAGGTGACAGGCACTTCTGTGCCACCTCATTTAGGAACCAAAAAAGCAGAGACATACAAGCCCTTCCAAATCCCCATACCAAGGCTCTAATTATAAAGTGACAGTTCCTCCTGATCATCTAACACCTAAAGGTGAAGAGAGCATGTTAAAACCAGACCAGGCAACTTGGACACACAACAGCTTGTTGCCAACTGTGTGAAAGAACACAACACTTTGAAGTGATAATGTAATAATGGTTGGCAGTAAAAGATACAGTTTAGGTAAGAAATGTAATTGTGGTGTTGACTTTAAAACACACTGTTAGAAAATCAGGGCTGTTTAAGTCCTGTAACATTTATAAAGTACCCTTTCCATGTAAATAAGCATACATGGTTAATGGGTTAACAAGGTTAACAGGCGGGACAAAAGTTATAAAGACAATTATTGCAAGAAGATAAGATCTGAGAAGCAGAGCAAATCACAAATCCACAGAACAACTGAAAATTGAGCAAAACAATCATTCATTTCAATAACAGAGCATGACCAAAAAAAATTCATAAACTGTCTAAATTAGGTACTATCTCATCAGTACTTCTAATGCACACAGTGTCAAAGAGTTACATGCCAACAAATTGAACGGATTTTGGTGGTGTCTCTTTAAGAGAAACACCTCACCAATCATCCTTTTGCCTTGTCTTCACTTGTTTTCATACATTACTCACCATGCATGAGTAATGCCACGAGTGTTCAGAGACAAATTAATGCGTTTCCTTTTTGCAAAACTTATACTTCATATAGAACATGATAAATGAAAGATGAAAGTGCACATATTAATTTCCCAGACATCAGAGTAACCGACAAAGCAAACAAGGATTGCTTCGTTGGGATGTTACTTGAGTAAAATAAGGCAGAAAGTGCTTTGAGTGATCCTGGTGCTTTGGAGATACCTAAGGCGTTGCTAGAATGTAAATCAATTTTTTTTTGGCTCAAAAGGTCCTAGCCAGTTGCAGTCAGCCATAAAAGAACTGATCAAGAACAGAAGTGTCTGAATAATGGACTGTTGATAAAAAGAAAGCTAGAAATTATTAAAAGTTGGCTAACAGGCAGTCAGAACATTAAGTGGTATATAAAAGATAACATTAAAACAATTATCGAATTAGTATGTAGGATGAAATAGAAACTTTTTAAAAGAGTGATTATTGATAAAATAATTTTAAAAAATCCCAGTAACGATCAGTCTGGATGGAATTCAGTCCAATATTACCATATTTAGTTGGGAGCTCTAAAGAGTCTTTCACTTATATGAGGTCTACTGACTCTTTTGGAGTGACCACACCTGTATGGCACTGAAATTCTGGTGTCAGTCAGAAATGTTCCTCTTTCTCTTCCATCATTCTCTAAGCAGATTTGAACTATGTATGTACCCAGCTTTGAACAGGCTGTAAACTTTAATCAAGATCATATCCACTGCCAGTTAATTGCTTGTGCTGTTCCAAATGAGATTGCCAGGGATAATGAAATGGGGGAAGGAAGAGGGAAAATGAAATTATTTTAGGGGATTATCTACAGGTTTACCTGGTTATCTCTATTTTAATTAATTAGAACCACAGAAACTGAGGAACTTTGGGATCTATTTCAGTCCTCCTCTTAAAAAGATCAATCTTCTGAGGCCTTCAACCATTAGACCTCAGTGGATGTTCTTGTGGTTGCCATGCAGGGGATAATATTACACATCCAGGGGACATTTTAAAATTAAGGATAACATTCATGCCTATGCAAAGGAACTTCTTTGGGGCACTAGAGATTACGTGGTGTATAAAAATCTAATGCTGCCTTGCCAATTATAGGCAAACTTCACTGCAAGAAAAGCATGTTTGGCATCCCAGGAACATTCCCATCAGCATGTCCATCCTCAGCACAGGAGCAGCCGCCCTTGGCAGAGGGCAGGGGGGTTTCTACTGAGTCCTTTTAACTATAAAGAATGCCTTATTATTTGCAACACATGCCTAGGAAGTTACAAGAACCATCTTGCCTATCCCTCTACCCTGTTCTTGGTATTGCCTTAAAAAAAAAAAAAAAAAGAAGCCTTTGCTGCACATTACTGAAATGCTCAGACAATGGTGAACCTCATGAACATCCTAAAACTGATTATCACATTCTGCTTCTTCTCAGCTACTTGACACAAAAGAATTTACTGTCTTTGAAGTTCACGGGTGAGGATTTAGCCACTAATATAGCTAAACATGACACTACAGCAGCTTTAAAGAAGATACAAAATGTGTTCATCACACATTTACGCAATTAGTGTGATTAACAGAAAAACAATATGGGAACACTGAGAATACGGGAATGGAAAGGAATGTGGAAGACATTACCCATCACTCTTGTTATATTGGTAAAGATTTATTCATCAGTCAGACAGCATGTGATCATGGGACAGAATTCAGAAATTCAGAATTAAAAATTACTCCCAACTGCTTATGTATAATCTACTCTATTGGGTCTGGCTGAGATGGCGTTCATTTCCCCATAGCAGCCCTCGCAGTGCTGTGCTTTGCACTGGTAGCTAAGAAGGGTGTTGGTAACACTGCAGTGCTTTGGCTCCTGCTGAGCGGCACTGGCACAGCATCAGCACACTCTCTCCAACATTCCCCCACATCGAGGGGCTTGGGTGGGCAAGACTCTGGGGAGGGGAAACAGCTAGGTCAGCTGACCCAAATTAACCAAAGGGATATTCCATTCCAGATGATGTCAGCTCAGATATAAAAGCTGAGTTTAAGATGACCTGAGATTAAGAGTCTCATGCTCTACTGACTGAGCTAACTGGGCTCCAGCATGGGCTCCTCTACCCACAGGTCCCTGCCAGGAGCCTGCCCCAGCACAGGCTTCCCATGGGTTCACAGCCCTCTTTCTGATATCCACCTGCTCCAGTGTGGGTCTCCTCCACAGGCTGCAGAGGGATCTCTGCATCCCCGTGGTCCTCCATGGGCTGCAGGAGGACAGCCACCTTTACCATGGTCCTCATCACGAGCTGCAGGGGAATCTCAGCCCTGGTGCCTGGAGCACCTCCTGCACCTCCTTGTCCACTGACCTTGGTGTCTGCACAGCTGTTCCTCTCACATACTCTCCTCTGCTCTTCTCTAGCTGCAATTAGATCTGCACATTAACTTTTTCCTTTCCTTCTTAAGTATATTATCAGAGATGTGTTATTGTCATTCTGATCAGCTCGGCCTTGGCCAGTGGCAGGTCTGTCTTGAATCTGGTTGGCATTGGCTCTGCTGGACATGGGAGAAGCTTCCAGCAGCTCCTTACAGAAGCCACCCCTGTAGTCTCTCCACTACCAAAACCTGGTATATCTTCAAGTACACAAGAGTGCAAAAGCAACTTTAAAAGTGTCTTTTAATTAAACATTAACATTTCCATCTGAATGCACTGGGATACTCAAGACAGGATGTTTCAAAAAGTCACACAGTTTTAGTGTGGCAAAATTCTAATGATACCACGATCTGCAAACCTTCTTCACCTACTTCTGGAAAACAACTGATTTCAAATAGTGAAAGCATTCTGGATCAATTTTAGAAGAGCAAACAACCCCAAACTGATACCAACAATGCAATAAGGTCTCTAGAATGAAGTATAATATACAGCTATAGGCAGTATAATAAACACAGCCTTCATCAGCAGTTCTTTCACCACAACATAGCAGAAAACTTGTTCATCAGGCTTGGTTTAATGAAAACAGATGGTTCCCATGGCGGGGGGGGGGAAATAAAATTAACAGGAATATGAAAACACAGCTGCATTTGAACTAAAATTATAAAGCCACAAAGGAAAAATTCAGCAACGAAGGCCTGATAAGTGACTTCGTGGCAGCTTTTGAGGGTGGGGGAAGAAGAAAAAGGTGGAAACTGCAGTTAGGTCAACAAAAGTTCTAAGGTTATTTTACTTTAGTTAGAACTGGTTGAAATACTACAGAAAGTAGATGAAAGGAGAAACAATGTTTAAATCTATAATCATGCATTGCAAAATTAATGATCAAAGGACAGCATAGCATATAAATGATGTAAAAATTAGTTTAGTTGGACAAAGTAATTGCTGAGTATTCAGAGATTCTGTTATTTCTCATACTGCTAAAGCAACAGATCAGAATATTTCTAGGACTGAAAAGGTCTCTGGTTCTATTAAAACTCTTTTGATCAAGCAGATTTTTGTGAGGCAAATATGGAGGGACTCTTGTGGAACAGATTTCCATTGATACATGTCCTTAGTAGTGTAAGTGTTGGTTCAGCTTATGAAAAGGTGATCTATGCTGTAGCTTAAGGTTGCTAACAATAAAGCCCTTCTGATTGTACAGTTTTCTCATAAATTTCCCTCATTTTACTTATTTCTAGGAGTTTGGAAAGTCTTACAAGACTTGCAGCACTTTTCTGCAATTAGCTAAAGCCAAAATGATTTCCTAAGCAGACCTGAATCACAGCATTCTGTCTCAGGCCAGAAAAAGGAACCAGGAATAGCTTATTTACTTGCTATATGTATTACTTCCCAGCAGTTGAATTTCAAGCCTCAAGAGGCTTACATTGTATTTTCTTTCTTTTGGGGGAGGGCATTTTTCTTTTATTTATCTTACTTTTCAGAGGAACATTTCACAGCAGAAGAAAGCCAAGAGGGGACTTGCAGAGCCCTGGACCAAGGACATGTTTCCTTATGCCCAGGTCAGGCACTGACAGATCTCCAGCTTCTAGGCCCAGCAGGCTCTTCACAAACACAGTGCAGCAGTAAGCACCCACTCATTTTGAAGACCCCCAGGATGGATAGATGGGAAAATTCGTGCTTTCAGGTCTTCCAGGAACACAAGCAATGACCTGAAACCTGCACCGTCGGCTCCTGCTGCTTGCGTCAACATCTGGCCACAAATTCAGCCCTAATCCACCTCAGACAGATGTTATGTCTGGCTATCACAAACAGTTCACAAATATACTCCAGGCAGGACATGAGATTCAGTGGACTGCTTTTTGGACAAAACCCAAATTAAAGCTTCACCAAGAACAAGCAGAGGAAAGGAACATGGAGGCTGTGTGAGACACTGATTGGTTTTGGCACTGCTTGAGAGCGCAGAAGCGAGGAGGTGGTGAGGAAAGTATGCAGTCACCAAGTCACTAAAAATTTAGAACCTGTGAAAGGAATCAGTTGCTGTGTACCAAGAGCAACGACCCAGCTTCTCAGCTGACTAGCAAATTCGCAGTGAGAGGTGTAAAGAAGCAGGGAAAAGAAATGAAGGGGAGAGAAGAAAGGCTGGTTAACCACCTCAACTGAACAGACATGCAGCCGAGACCTCTTTGACTGCCTTAGGGCTGTGAAGTTCCTACACTTCTTCCCCTGTCAGTTCGTTTCTTAACAATACCTCATCACTCTCTATAACTACCTGAAGGGAAGTTCTAGTCAGGTGGGGGTTGGTCTCTTCTCCCAGGCACTCAGCAATAGGACAAGGGGGCA
>JAWWEV010000115.1:81780618-81836979 GCA_035583235.1 Hafferia zeledoni | reverse complement strand
TTTCCAGAGAGAGTAATCAGGCATTGGAATGGCCTGCCCAGAGAGGGGGTGGATTCACCATCCCTGGAGGTTTTTAAGATGAGACTGGATGTGTCATTTAGTGCCATGATCTTGTAATCATAGTGGGGTTGGATCAAGGGTTGGACTTGATGATCTCAGAGGTCTCTTGCAACCCAGCTGATTCTATGAATACCAAGAGGTGATTTTAGCTCAATTGTATTATTTGATAATCCCAGTTGCTACGGTGGAAGAAATGGTGCAACACACCATTCCTCTTGGGGAACTTCAAGATTTCAACAGCCACAGACAATAAACACAGGCATCTACGCTTGGATGGAAAATCACTTTAAGATTATTAGATGAAAACCAAAAAGACTAAAACCGCTCATTAAAAACAGACAAACAAACAAAAAGAAAAGCACAAAAAACCACCGGTATCCTAGATAGTGGCAAATACCTGCATTCTTCTGTACCTGGCCAGGCTACTTTTGTGCCTTTTGGCAAGGGATGTCCAAGATGACCTCATAATACTCTCCCACCTCAGAGTCTGGGACCCCACTATTTTCCCTTTAACAGTATGAGTGAAAGGTGCTGTGATGCTGTTCAATAAGCCAAGGGATACTGACTGTGGAATGCATCCTCCTGATGCAAAAGTACATGAACCACTGAAGATCTTTAATATCAGATAGCTAAAGAACACCTCATAGGAGTGTGGTACCAACAAACATGACCACAAATACTGCAAACCAACCAGTAAGGTGAAAAAGCAAAGCCAACTGGCCACTCATCCATTTCCTTTAAGTAGCTCACAAACTATTTAATACACAACTACCTTTTAAAATATACCAGTTTCTTTATTCTGGCACATGGAATACATATGTTTCTTTATTTTGGCACATGGAAGGAATGAGGTAAGGGTGACTGATGAAGTCTCTCAGCAGCTTCAACTTCTGACCAGTGTTGACAGCACTGCAGACCACAACATCTGCAACATGAGCTGTATCACTGTGCAGAGAAACCATTTGTTGCAATGTATCTCAGTCCTTGCAGAAAGATGACTTGCCTGCCACACTAATAATGTATGTGCATGTTTTCGTGCAAGACTGTGCTCAAAAATAGTAGTCACATTAACATGGGAAATACTAAACCTCTAAGTTGAACATTTCTTTCTTTACATGTTTTTTAATGAACTGCTGAAAAATTCTTTTCATTATGTGCTCATCCCTAATAGAAATAGAGCAGGAATTCCAAGCATAATTATTCCCCACCCTGAAGTAACATGGAAGTCTGTCAATTCAATAACATCTAGAAAAGAAAAACAACTTGCTATGCCAAGAGAGATATATTTTTGTAGTTGCTTTCACAGAGAATATGTCTTTATCTACAGAGTGCAAGTAATATCATGATATAAAAAGGAATGAAAAAATCATATTACCTTTACTACTAATCCCTTCGAGTCAACCAACCATATCCTTTGGGTAGCTGCCTCTTTGGACACCCCTTCTTTTTCCATAGCCATAACAACGAGGTTTGCTATCCCTAATGCAGCCTGAAGGAAAAAGAAGAAAAGTAGTATGAAAAACAAAAGAAGTTCCCTGCTCCCTGTTACCCACTATAAGTTTCTTCATTTCATTCAGCAATAAAACTGAATCATTATTTTTTCATAAAGTAAACATAATGAACTGTTGCTACCATTTGGTAACTGGAAACCATAATGTAGAAAAATAGCACAGATAAAATCTTAAATCATATAGATAAATCATAGTACAGATAAATCTTCAGATGGTACTTAGAATATGGAGAGTGCAATAAATGTTTAAACTAGAAATTGCTAGAACTAACATTTATTCCACATAATAGCACTTACAGCCCTGAAGTGTTCAAGGCCAGGCTGGATGGGGCTCTGAGCAACCTGGTCTCGTGGAAGGTTCCCTGCCCATGGCAGGAGGGGTGGAACTAGATGATCTTTGAGGTGCCTTCCTACTCAAGCTATTCTATCTTTCTATGATATTCACCTCAGAATGCATTAAATGCTTTTTCTTCTTTGAAACCTTTGTAATTTAAACCAAAGGAAATCACAGTCTGCATGCCACACAGTACAACAGAGTCCTAAAAGATTTCTTGCTTTTATCTTTTTCAAAAATGCCCATCAGGAGTGTAAGTCTCCTTTTACCTACTATTCATGTGTATTGTAACTCTAGACTTGGCTGTGCTCCCAGTGAAAGCAGCGGCAAGGAAAACTCACTTATCAATATTGTGCTGAAATGTGTAAAATTCTTACTGGATTTTACAACATTTCATCCAACAGATCAAATGTCGTATGTGTACCAGGCAACAAAACAAGCCAAGAGACCAACCACTCAGTATTTCTGATTACTGACTCATTATACATACACTAATATGTATATTAAATATACATATTTATGGATTTGATTCTGTTTCTTGTTCACTGCGAAGCAAGTGAGATTCCCATTTTTTGTAAAGAAATAAGTTGTTTTATTAAAAATGAGCTCCTCCAGGAAGGATGACATCTACTGTTATCTCTTTGCAGCAACAAGCACACTGACAATACTAAAAAAACCCCGAACGTTAGACCATGGATTCATCTGTCTATTGAACATGGAGCAAACCCAGGAGAAGAAACTCCAAAGAGATGGATAGTCTTGATCCACTAAGGCATTGACATGCCAGACATTGATACGAGGAATTCTGAAAACTACAAATGTGGTATCAAATACTTAATGAAATTAAAGAAGCCTACATGGGGTTGAAGACTTCATACAAGAGATGACAAGCCACACTGCAGGTAAGTACAACCTTCATTTGTGTGTCAGTGTCTTAGAGATTAATACTGAAAAATCAGTATAAAAAATAACGTGCATAAAAATCTTCAGAAATGGGCGACCTCAACCAGCAGAATACTGAAAAACTATACTCAATGACAAAAAAATTACAAAGGGACACCACTTCTTACCACATAATACTGACTCGTGTTAAGTATGTTTTATTTACTTTCTATAATGTATTTCCTCATCTTTCAAAATTTTTTTTTGTTTGTATTGAAAGTAGTTCAATAATTTACAGCTGAAGAGCTAAAACCAGAAGTTATAAAAAGAGAACACATCTCCAAAAAATGTCTTATGAAAAATACAAGGTTTGATTAGATGATCAGAGATTTTTCTGTAAGTTTACACTTGAATTAAAAACCAGCTTTCAGTATGTGTTAGTGATCATCCTACTCATTTAATTGTCTTGTTAGGTGGACACATAACTTGGTTAAATACTAAGAAAAATCATCAAAGCACATTTTTTCCTGCTGTACAAAAACACCCACCTCTCCAGCTCCCTGGAACAACACTGTGTGATCTGACAACCTGTTCTTGGTAATACGCAGAGCTGCAAGAAGACCTGCAACAGCAACAGATGCAGTTCCTGAAATTAAATAAAAGAAAGAATATATTTGGTTATTCTGGGCACAATTGCAAAACGTTTTATTTCAAATAATTCCACAGCACCTTTTGGCTAAAAGACACAATTAGTGAGGGTAGTAACGAATAGTTCAGTGGAATTGGAGTTTGCTCTACTTTATTCTTACAAAAGTTAAATTAAGTGGGAATATTTTTCAGAGTAACATGAAATAAAATATGATTGATTAATTCTACTGTAAGGGTATAATGGTTGGGGCATTCAAACTATTATAGAATACTCTGGTTGGGACATCTTTTAGAAGGGAAGGGTGTGAGAGCCCAGATAGAAGTATTTTGAAGGACTCCAGATACTGAAAATTAAGATACTGGTTTTATTCTTAAAATATATATACTCCAAGTACAGTAAAATACAAGACTAAAATAAAACTTCATTTCTCTTGAGGAGGTTGTCAGAGTAGATGAACAAACTGAACATTTACAGAGAAGCAAAGGTAGCTGAAGGGGTAAGGGCAGCTTACTTAAGACTCCAGTCCACTGTGAGAGGGGTTTCAGCTTACCAGCATCTAAAACATTGGAAGTGCCTTTTAAATCTACCTTTGAATTATGCCACACAAGGAAAAAGGCTAACATTTAGCTTTATGATACAGCCTGTGGAGGCCTTTCTTCTCCAAATGAGAGCCACAAAGAACAAGATACCTGTCTGTCTTTGAATGGAAAAATTCTGTTCCTCATTGTGAGGAACAGCTATTAATAAAAAGTTGGGCAATAAAGAGAACGCAAGCAGGCATCTAATCCAAACTTGTACAGAGTAGCAGAATAAATTATACCTCCGTGACTGCCCACATATCTTTGTCTTAACTTGTCACTAAAGTCTTCTTTCAAATGCTCTTATGATGTCCCCAAAAAGCTCTTCCAGTGCTTAACTATACTTTTGGTTGAAAATTTCAAATTTAAAGGTTTCTTTTGTTCTTCTTCTAATTTGTCCTCTTATCTACAACCAGAAAACCTATTTTAGTCTATGCAACAAGTTATGTATTATATTTGAAGACTAATGGTGACCCAACCTGCTTTTCTTATGTGGAACAATTCCAATTCTTCCACTCTTTCAGAAAGTTAAGTTTTCTAAAACCATTATCACTCATTTCTCTTCTCTGAACTGTTTCTTTTATTCCTTGAACTGCAGCACCCAAATTGATACACTACACTGCAGGTGAATTGCCAGCACTGCTGAGTCCAGCTGTCAGCTCAGGTCACGTTCAAGAAAGTTGAATTTAGTCACCAGGACCTCGTATCTTGCTCTTCTGAGACAAAGATCGAAGGTGACTCCTTCTCCCCAACAAAGCCTACTGGAGGGGAAAAACTTTCTTTCATGGATTACTGACTTCAGGCAACAAGCTTCTATTTTTCACAAATTATTGTCCTCACTAAAGCCCAGGCATAAGGTGGACCAAAAACCCACAAAACAGTCAGACTCTATTCCTGCAAGGATCCATTAAATACTGAAAAAAGTGCTGAGAAAGGGCATTAGTCTTCAACAAATTCACAGACATCCTGTGGATGGGGATATGGCAGTGAGGTAGATAATACCAGTAGCAAAGTTGTGCTCAATGTGTTTTTCAGAGGAGATTCTGAAGAACCAATATCAGATAGCACTGATTTCATCAGACTTGAAAAAGCTGTGCAGGACACTAACAATTAGGTACTGAAAGCCAAAAAAATGGGTTTCAACAGTGTTTGAAGATTTATAGTGCCTATCTGATTCAGAGAGCTGAACCACAGGAAGACAAACACAGGCCCTGAGATGTCCGTTCTGGGAAAAACCGAATCCTTCCTTCTCCAGGCAGCAGCTGCCAGTGACTGATCTTAGGAAACCAAAGATGAGGCCACAAATGATTCTGAGAAGCCTGCAATAACCTTAAAGGAGGAGATCTGCTGGCTCCTACAAATCTGTTCCTGAACACCACTGCCCTAATTGCAATTGCCTACAAGCCATCCAGTTGCTTTTGAGGGGAAAATTCACATTGCTGCTGATTTTTCCTTCATATAAACTGTGAAATAGTTATGAACAGCCCTCCAAAAGCATGTGGCCTAGAATCTGCACACTGGACATTTGTCCTCAACATGCAGCTCCCCTAAATTTGCTATTCACAAATTTACTTTCTCATGAACAAGGCGAATTTTAAAGTTGAGAGAACAGCAACCTCTACATTGAACTCTAGGAGGTGCTCAAAACAGACATGCATACTGCAGGCACACAGACCATTGATTTTCAAAGGCATGTAGCTAAGAGACTAAAAGAACAGAATTAATAAGAAGCCTGGTACTGGGTGTACCTCTCCTTAAATGACATAACTTGGCTGTTGAAGGCTGGGTTTGAATCTGTGGTTTATAGGTAGGATCAGATGAGTTTCAAGAATGGTTACCTTTTGAAAAATAAAAGGTAGTGCTCAATAGAATTTAAGAACACATTCTAAAGTTAGAAAGGAATTTTTTAAAATAAATCCACCTGAGCAAATAAAAACCATCATGTGTCCTCAGAACTAAAATGTTTATTATGTGCTTTTGATCACAACTTTTCCCTTCAATTATCAGAAATGCAGGACACCTTGTTCTTAGCCCACTCAATGTTTAGACCATACAAATTTGGCACTTTTAGTTACTTAGTCATTTTTATGACTTGTTAATTTCTAAATAAAAAAATCTTAGAAACGGTGCCTCTAGGCATGCCTTTGGGAACAACAACCATCAGGCTGAGACACTTCCACCCCACAGTCTCCAAGAGCCAGCTTGCTTCTTCCCCAGATGAAATCAAGTCTTCCTCTGACAAGAGCCAAATTGGCAAAGACCAAAAATGGCAAAACAGAGAAATTAGAAGGTGCTCTCAGTTTCCCTTGGTACTCTACCAAACAATCCTCATAACCAGCAAGAAAAAAATCCCATCCTCTTGTTGGAGGCCAAATTCTTTCTTCTATTTTATATTAAACAGCTGTTCCTGCAGGGGAGGTGGAGGAGAGAGCCTACACAGCATAGCTTATTCCTAAAACCATCAATCTGGTCTACTGAAAAGGAAAGCTGAGCTGGAGCACTGTGAGGTCATGTTTCCAACCCTTGAAGACAGAAGTTGAAGCCACCTCAGCACCTTGCCCTCATCAGAGGACTTCTCAGAAAGCCATGAAAGATGCACTTCAAGCTGCTTTCTGGTGAAACAACATAAGTTTATAATAAATGGGAATGCTGGGACACAGATGGGATACCATCTTATCGTTATGACTGATGTACTGTTGCTAAGTTTGTTAACCAGCAAAAAGGGACTGCAAAAGAGTATTACCAGTTGGGATACTTTTACAAACTCTATTAGTATAGCATCTTCTGTTTTAAGGAAAAGATACATCAATAAAACAATACATTGAATGTCAATAACATTTTGCATTGATTATTTGCATGGGATGTGAGCTAGCATTACCTGCAGGTTCATTATGAGGCTGATTCAGAACAAAGGTTATAATAGCAATATATAAAGGTTTAAATATGACATTTCTCTCAAATCATGATTTGCACAGTACTGCTCGAAAAAAGGGTATTTAAAAGTAGTCCACACCTATTTTATTCAGCCTTTTTATTCTAAAAGGCATAATAACCCAATTTATTAGATTACTGAAGCCACTATCCCTGCTGCTGGCAGTGGCTGTCATCACTCCTCGTCAGCAGCTTCCCTTATTCCTTCCTACTGAAAGGGGGGCACCGTCAGCCTGAATAGCAGATCTGTTTAACTGGAACTGCTCTGACTGACGGCATGACCTTAAATTTCACCCTGAATACTGACTTGAGTTTTTTAAAAGAATAAAAATGCAATTCACATCCATCTGCCAAAGCCTAACCACTTCATGCAGCCATTATGAAGCAGAAACAGAATTTTGCTGCTTTTCTGACTGTCATTGCTACAGGAAGGAGAGAAGTGACTTGGCCCTCTCCTGCAGAGCACAGGTTACATCCTGTGTGTGCAGAGTAGTGTAGACATTATTCATGGATATGACTTTGAAAACCCATCCTACCTTCCACAAATTTCTAGAAGAATAACCAAAGCAAATTTAACTAAGGATATTTTTCTAAAGCAGTGTCAACTGCTGTGACAGCAAACATTTCATTATAGTTTTCTAGGAAGGTGAGTCTTGTAAAAATACAATAGATGAGAAATTTCAGGGTACACCATTCTATACCAAGTCTTTGTTTTCTGTGCAAGATTCTTTACCCTTACTTACTACTGTAAACTGTACAACTGATCATGAATATGTCAGAAGAAATCCATGGCCTTTTGGAGTTGGCATACTATGAATGCTTTAGAGCACAGGGTATCATTTCAGCAGATACATAATAGAAGAAAAAAAATGAGGAAAAAATGCCCCAAAACATGAGGATTAAGAACTTTATTTATATAGGATGTAACTTAAATTAGCAAGAAATGGCTTATGGCACTGAAGTATTTGTCCATTATTTAGTTCAAAAAATAAAACCTGTAATCAGGTATTAGTAGTTCCTTTATGTAATTTTACATACCTTGTCTTAAAAAGCAAACAAGAAACGAGGAGAATTTTCTGCAGCACATCCTAAAATTGGAGGTATTTATTCTGGACTAAAAGATTAGGAAGTGGTAAAAGTAAAATCCATATTTCCCAATACTCAGCATAACAGAAATCATATGTTAACACGGCCAGTCATCCAAATAGCACTTCACAGACTGCCAGGGAAAAAGTCCATTCCCATCTCCTACACTTGCTGGGGAAAAAAGTGAGAGTGAAGATCATATCAAAAAGATGTAATCTCAGTTGCTATTGCGGTGGGTATTTCTAAAGGACCCTCTTTTAGGGGATGGGAGCTCCTTATCCTTGCCTTTGGCTTCCCAAAGCTCTGTGTGCACACTGCCCTGCTCTGCAGCAGGCAGCAAAGAGGGGAAAGGCTCCAGGCAAGGGCAGTGTATCCTTTTTAAAACAGTAACTATTTGGGCATATTTGGAAAGGGATACTGAGTCCCAGCAGCACAGGGTGGCTGTGACCAGGACATCATTTGGCGCAACACCTTGCTCAAGTTGCTTTCAAATGGACTTCTTAAACCCATAATGACCAAAAAAATGAAACAAGAGGAATACTTGTACATACATGTACTTGTAACACACATGGAAAATTATGCCAAAGCTGCAGTAGAGGAGTTACTTGCAAACGTACTGATTTCAACATCAATTTACCGCTGAGAGAGGTGATAGATGGAGAGGTGATATCCTGAATATACTGAAAGAAAAATACACTTTGCACAACCCTACAGGATATGTTTTAACAGCTTTTTTAAAAAATTATTTTATTTAAATATCTCAATGTGCTTCACATGAAAGCAAACGTCTCTTCATATTATGAAAAAAGTTTTTTTACAGTTTGCACATCATACCAGAGTTTGAGATATACAATATCAATATATGACCTATTACACATTATCCAACTTTGCATTTTTCAAATTCTTGGTCAAAGAGTGAATTGGAAGGCCTATGCCCACCATCACAACAACATCCACTCCCAAACCTTCTTTACAATTCAATTTCAAGAACTGCAATCTCCAAGTACCAAATGTATACTTCTTAATGTTTATGTTATAAAATTAAATCTTAAAAAGTAGAACATTTGTGACAGAAAAATTCTGATTTCCGAGAATGGTACCAATTTAAGGTTAAATTGGTCACAATGTAACTTCCAGGTATAATTTTCCTATTTATTCCCATGGCAGTCTGGTGAACATTTAGCACATATTTTAAATCAAACCACACATGTGAAATTAAATAATAATCTTAAGGTATATGTGCTCTACACTTTTATTTTAGCTCTCTTCTTTTTCACAAGATGATGATGCAATCAAACAGTACAGCTGTTAAAAACTAATGACTTCTAAGGTCATGATGGATACCAAAATTAATTCCAATCCAGTGCAATCTCTCCAAGTAAATATTTTTGTTGGCATAAAATACAGGCTCTGTGTCCACAATGGGGGAAGCATTGTGGGACAGAGAAACACTTACTTTATATCGATTGGCTTACACTGCAGAAATTTGTCACTGTCAATTGAGACTTGAGACAATTTTAAAGTACAGGAGTGGGTAAAAAGATTAAAACAATTTAAATAATTTAAATAATTGACCTGCATGGAGGCAGCAAGGCTAGAGAAATTTATGCCACTATTTGAAATGTACCCAGCAATGACTACAACCAGCTACCACATGATAAGCACTGACAGACCCACATAAAACAAATGCACTGCTCCAAAGATGTGCAAATATGCTTTAAGCCATTGACTGTGCTTGAGTAGCAAAAACTCTTTCCAAAGACACACCCAAACCAAAATGGTGTGGAAAGGGAGCACCATGGCACCCTGCACTGCCCCAGCTGGATTTGTGAGGGACAGGCAGCAATGGCCCAAGCCAATCCCACCCATAAGCAGAATTTCAGACACTGCAGTCCTGGCCTTGTACCTGGGACTTCTTTAGGAGATCTTAAGAGATGTCCCCTGCAGCAGGGAAGGGAACCGGATAGTTTCTCTACGGGATTTTCAAACCACCAATCCCAACCCCGCCTCATTCTAGGGTAATAAAGCAGAAAACATCTTCAACCCTGATAAACAGCTTTGTTTGGCAACACAGGCCCCAATTCTCCTGGCATTGGTCCATTCCCAGGCAGGGTGTGAAGAGAAAAAAAGCCACATATCTTATCTTCAAGAAAATCCCACCCTTTTCTTATGAATCCTCCTTCATAAATACACTGGAGATGAGCATGAGCAAAGCTAGCAACCTGATCTAATTTAGGAATTTCTAAATCTTGTGAAGTTTGACAGTACAAAATTAATTAATATTTCCCCATATGGGAAATCATGATCAAACTCCCTTCAATTTTGGAAAATGTTAGCGAGAACCAGATAAAAGTATTTGTTTTAAACCTAAGGCTTTCACTGATTTTCTTTTCCAAAAATCACTTTATATATTTCAGAGAGGGGACAAAAATCCCCAGAGATCCAGCTGATCTGTGGTCAGAATAAAACCAGACTAGAATCCAAGAAAAAAAGTGACTATTTTCTCCCTAAGGAAACATGACTGCTATTGTGTTTGTAAAAAATTATTTTGAAAATATAAATATGAAGAAATTATAATTGCAGAGGGAAGAAATTCACCATCTATCCAAAAACAAAGATGCTTTCTAGAAGGCTAAAATAGGAAGAATTTTATATTCCAATACAGATTTATAGCAATTACTCAGGATCCTGTTCACCTTTTTTCCCAATTCCTTGAGTACAGAGAGCGGATGTAGGGAAAGTTACAAAGCTTTTTCCAACGTAAAGGATGTAACTGTACTGTAGCAGGGATGGAGACTGTTTCCAGAAATTCTTAAATATGGTGACCCTTCATTGTCAATCTTTAGTCCTTTTATAAGATCAATATTTTGACAGACTTTTTTCAAATATTCTGCACTTAGGAGCATGCTGACACCCTGTAAATACCTGTAAGCTAAGGGAAGGCAACTGCATTTGTCCAGGGGTATGCAGCTTGCTATGTTTTCTTTATCTTTTATAGCATCTGTCAGAAGTCAGGACTATGTATTGCATGTATGGCCAGACTTGGCGAACGCAGATTTGGGGAGGGCTCTCCCCAGGTGGGTGTGCCCTTCCAGCCTGTGCAGGGGATTTTTTAGGTGAGGCACAGCATGCACAGACCTGACCCCACCATTGAAGTCCTAAGATCCATCTGCCACGGCCAAGCGAGCTTGGACAGTGACAGGGAAGTCCTCAGGACTGTCACAGCACCCAGTACTAACCGGGGCTGACCCTGCTGAGCATCCGAGATGTGACGGGATGGGATGGCAGGGAGGCTTGAACTGCCAGGGGATGGTCCCACTGAGACTGGAACTCAGGTCCTTGGGATTCAGAGTCCAGTGCTATCCATTACACCATGGGACTTCTCTCAGGACCATATATTAGCTTTTTTAGATTTGATATACTTAATGGCACTCATTTTATCACAAAGATGAGTAGGAATCCTTTCTCTAGATATCCTAGTGATACCAGTGAAAAAATCCTCCTGAAAAAAGCCTTTCCATGAAACATATTAAACATTTCTTTTGATCTTAAAGTAGCTTTCTCTTGAAAATATAGGAGAACCTGTCTAAAATATCAGGTGAGCACTATCTCCAGAAGACAAAAGCAAATTAGATGTAGTGTTGTGTTTCTTCCTTTTATTGGCCTGACACTACCTGTCTGCTTTGGGGCTCTAGGGGCAGAGAATACAACATATGTACATGGAAAACTACTCTTTCAAGCAGCATGGAAAAAATGCCATTTAGAACCTGAAAATCTCTAAGGATTGTTAAAGAAGTTAGCACCATCCATCCTCATTAAAGTTGTGAGGTGAAAGATCCTTAGGGCTTATAAGATTGGAATAGAAAGAGGGATCAAAAGATCACCGGCTCTATATTTGGGCTGTTATTCTACTTCCATATTATAGGGGAAGATGACATTCTATACTGAAGGTAATTATGCAGATATGACATCTCCTTCCAAGGTGCATGGGAGAGAATGTACGGGTTTGAAAATGCAAACAGAGACACAGAAGACTTTGTCAGCTAAGTTTACCCATATTGGTACACTTCTGCTAAAAAGTTTCCCTTCCACTTCTTTGTAACAACGTTCTAATTGAGTCTCTCTGATTTGGGCTAAGTACCTTCATCCTGCAAGGACAGGTAATTCCCTGTGGGAGCTGAGGCTCTGAACAACCTGGGAAACTTCCAGATGCTGTTTGGCCTGCTGTATTGGCCTGCTGTGACCATGGCTACACTCAGACCCTGCAGGGTAGGAAGCACCATGCTTCTTACAGAGGGAAATGACATAAGTAGTTCATTTCCCATCTGGGAGGTTGTCCTTCATTATATGTTTCAGATGCAGAAGTAAAACTCGGCCAGGCTTGTAACAGAAGCATAGCTCATGTGGCTGGCCAAATCCCTAACGTCAGAAAGACAAGGGCTATTTGAATCCACTGCCATGCATTGAGTCCCTGAAATAAGACCTAGATTCCAAGCACCAGTCAAAACAACAACTTCTCAAAAACTCAAGCTCCTTATGGTTGGCTTAAACTGTGGGAAACGAAGACTACTAAAGTCCCATTTTTGATCCTGTCACTGCTGAAGACCTCCATCAACCCAAGCATGCATGAGGGAGTAAGAGGCAGCCAAGTGACCAGGGCCCTCCTTGGGTACCTCTCTGCAGCAGTTTTTCTGACTTCAGCCTCCTCACAAGGAAGGGAGCCACGGCACTTACTGCTCCAGAGAAAGTTATTTTCCAGTGCTCTTTTTCTTACGGATATAAGGCAACCCAAGCAGTAGCATAGGCCACGTAGCCCTGCTTGTCTTCTTTCCTGGGAGGGAAGAGACGAGATCCCTATCTAGAGCACTGGGGAATCTCCCTCGCTGACATTTCCCGTCCCAGATATTTATCTTTTGCCAGCTGCACAAATGATTCAGATGGGAAAAACAGAGTCAGGCGGATCATTTCCCTCTAAAACTGAATGAGACTGCAAGGAAAATTACATGAATATTTAACTGAGTTGTCAGTTTAAGAACTGAAATACAGTTTGACATTTATCAAGCCAGTTGCATGGAGGAACAGTGGAGCAGTTGTCACTGCAGTGACAAAAAACAACTGAGGGAAACACAGTCCAGGCTTGAGCTTCGACATTTGCTCAAAGAGCTGAAGTCAGTAACTTATTTGATGGAAGCCATTCACATGGAGAATGAGGTGTAAATGAGAGGGGAAAGCTCAAGTACAAACCACAGCTCACCAGAAACCCACACTGAGGAAACCCTACCCAAGATGTGACCTGTGCATCTACAAATACCACAATAAAGCTAATAGATTTGTTTCCCTCTGGAAATAAGCACTTGTTTTTCTGGCCTGTGAACACATTAGTTAAGAGAAGAGAAAGAGTATTACCTTGAATGTCATCATTGAAAGTGCAGTACTTGTTACGGTACTTATGCAGGAGGCGGAATGCATTAGCATTAGCAAAATCCTCAAACTGAATGAGGCAGTTCATGCCGTATCTAAAAGACAAAAAATTATGCATTACATTAAAAGAATTCAAAGTTATATATGAAAAATCTATTAACTTTTGTAGTAATATTTTGAATACAAGTATAATATGATTCATAAATCTACCGATATGTTTCTGTTATATTTTCTATCTTCACGTTCATAGAGATTAACTAGAAGGCATAATTATACCACTAGTAATATTTACTCAGTTCTAAGTTATGAACAAAAGATCAGTGGAGAAAGCCTTCATCTCTCTGCAGAAATCCCCACAGAAGTCTTCACAGAGCAATTAGCTAATGAACCAAAAAAGTTGGCCCCGTAAGGAAGATAATAAAAAGGTAACACATTCAGAACATGGATTTTATTTTATTGTCATTATGCAGATCAGAGCCATGTAATCACTCACAACATGATGCCTCTTATTATAAACGAAATATTGATGAAAGCCATGGTTAATCTACACAAACAATAAACATGTGAGAACAACTTAAGGAAGGAAAGTCATAGCTGCAAATTTGAGTTGAGTTACACTTGGCTAACATACATTAAAATTTTGGGAATATGCAAAAACAGGGCTATCAACATTTCGTACAACTCCTGTTTCTTAAATAAAACTCTAAAAATCAATGTTATCATCCATTTTAACGTTTTCTCATCCTTGTAGCTAATGGAATCATTCAAATTGGCATTTCCTACTTTGAAATCTCCATACACTGCATTTTGCAAACACAGCCTGCAGTTGTATCAGCTGAACAATTTCTATTCTTTAGGTGATATGACTGTGTAAGTCAGTTCAACAGCATAGGAAAATAACTTGATGAACCTCATGGTAACAGTCACAAAGTTAATGCCAATCACCAGTATACAATTTCTAGTATAGGTAGTTGCCTATCATGACTTCAACAGGCACAAGGTATCTTAAACACATCAAAAATACAAAGACAGGAACACAGGAGTATATATGTGAAAACATTCAAGGTCAGGTTGGATGGGGCTCTGAGCGACCTGATCTAGCTGAAGATGTCCCTGCTCACTGCGGGGCAGTTGGACCGGATGGCCTTTAAGGGTCTCTTCCAACACAAACCACTCTATAACTGTGATTCTATTTTTTTTTTAATAAGGAAACTGAAGATTCCAGGCACTAGACTTATATGCCAACACCTAACTGTGATTCTATTTTTTTTTTAATAAGGAAACTGAAGACTCCAGGCACTAGTCATATATGCCAATACCTAACAAGTAAACAATTGCCCTGATATGTCATAAAGGTTACCCCTAAAATGAAAGCTAATAAGAAGTTAAATTATATTAATACTACTACTATATATCAGAGAGTCATAGAATCATAGAATGGTTTGGGCTGGAAGGGACCTTAGAGATCACCTAGTTCCAACTCCACTGCCAGGGACACCTTTTGTCTAGATCAGGTTTCTCAGAGCTTCATCCAAGCTGGCTTTGAACACTTCCAGAGATGGGGCATCCACAACTTCTTTGGGCAACCTATTCCAGTGCTTCACCACCCTCACAGTAAATAATTTTTCCTAATATCTAATCTAAAGCTCCTCTCTCTCAGTTTGAAGCCATTCCCCCTTGTCTTGTCACTACATGCTCTTGTAAATATCCTCCAGTCCTCAGACAGTTGTTTTATTAGTACTGTCTCTGGATTCCTTGCCTGCCATTCACATACGGCATTTTCAAATACTTTCTTAAAAGCAAAAAACCCCCACAAAACCTCAAAAAACAATGAAGACATTTCTAGACAAAAACTGTATAAAGACTGAATTCAATCTTACAGACATTGACAACAGGAAAAAAAACCAAATATAACTTGAATACTGTAAATCTCGTAAGGGGAAAAAAGATTAAAACATGAAAATTTTAAAATAGTCTGTCTACACAAGTCTGGATCTGGAAATATCACATAAACATTATCCCACACTGGAATAATATGAAAAGATATTTTTAAAAAATGTATTTCAGACTTAAATAAACCTAATGGCAATTTGCACAGAATAAGAAATGACCTGATTAAAACTAAAAAAATATTGCATTAAGATGTTGCTATGAAATTACTACTACTAGTGTCTAACAGGGTAAGAAAGCAACAGCACACATCCCGATTGAGCTAAAGCAGGTTTTCCTTATTGTCTAACAACACAAATCCATGAGAGACAGTCAAGCAGTTCATGCTTCATCCAGAAAAGCAATACATACATGTACTGAGCAGTTCAGTATAAATAGCAATATACTGAGCAGTTCAATATAAATACATTAATCAAGTTTTTCTTTAAACCATATATGTGTTCAGCAACCACACCAAGCAAAGCCATCAGTATGAAAAAAAAGGACAAAAATTTCTGTGACTAAATTAATTTCCATGGAAATCACATATTTACAGCCATATTACAATTAGCCAAATGTGTAGGGATTCCACTGGCAGAAATGGTAATCCCTGTTGAAAATAAATACATCTTCAGGTTTTATGGAAAAACCTGGACTTTTTCATCAACATGACAGGCAACTGTTTAAAAGAGAATTTGGCAAGTCAGTAATCCAGTACTGTAAATTATAACTGGGTTCAAATAAGAAACTAGAGATAATTTCAATAATTAATTTAAATTTCTAACCTGATTAAGTTTCTGCAATGAATTTCTGTGATGACATAAGGGTCCAGGAGCTGACAGTTGCATAATAATATGAAACTAATGAGATTAACACTCTGGAATCCTGGGTCTTGGTTATATGTGTTTCTTGGATGTCATTAAGCTGGTCTGTTTCTTTATTTTACCATATATAACATTCCATTTTCTCATCTGCATTTGATTTTCCTCCATTTTCTTACCCATTACCTTTATGAACACAGACCAAAACTTCCTGTGAGTTGTATTAAATAAGTGTCTCTGTAGAAAACACACATTCTATACTATGCACACTATCCATACTAACTCTCTGAGCCAGATACCATGGCTGTTTAATTAAAATGGGAAAAAGCAGGCAGTCTAACTCTGGGCCTCTGAGATTTTGGTATCATAGCAGAAAAATTTCTAAGCACCATTCTTCTGCATTGCAAGTGCAGTACATGATATCCAGGTAAAAACTCGAGACTTCACTACTGCCTATGACCAAAAGTACCTCATAAGAACTTGTAAACTTTGAGGTCTATGTTCTTGAAGAAGTCTAGTCAAATCCAGGCAGTGGGTACTCATGAGAGACAAGAAAATTACAGTGTTTCTCTGCGTGGAGTACTCTCATTCTCAAAATCACTAACAGATGAGACATACCAATGATGTAATACAAAATAGATAGTATATGGCATTCCAGAAAATCCCTTTGCCATAAGGGATTAGCTACAAAGGTGCCACACAGTTCTGGAAGTAGCAAACATACCAAAACAGCCATCAGTTCTTCTATGACTTCCACATCTTATTATCACAATGACTTTTGAGCAAAAGTTGAGCCAAAACCTAAGACAACATTCACAGCCAACAGCTGAGATCCACTTTCCTTCCTGTGTTACGTTGCAATATCCTTCCAACCCTTTCACACCATAATGGACAGTTTTAGCTTGTGGTTTCTCCACTATAAAGGGCAATTGTTCAAATCAACCCTAACAGAAGCAGAACAGGTCCGTTCTGTTTGCACTTTCATACTCTGCTGCCATTCCAAATTTTCAGTTTGGAAGTGCACCTCTCCGTATGTGGGTATGGCAGACAACTGCTGGATAAGAAGGGAACCCAGCACTTTATTCCTTGCCACATGCAGTCATCAAATCCTGTTGTGCCTTCCAAACCACTCATATTGGAGCAACTGTGGGCCATTCCAGTTCTGTAACTCCTGTGATCATTGAAACATTATGGAAATGGAAACCAAAGCATATAGCTATCCTAAAATGTGACCATCTTAACACCTATCATCAGTATTTGATATAGAGACGGCACAGATTGACTTCACTGAATATCTTCAGATGATTCAGAGTGATTGATGAGGCAAGTTCAGATAAAGTAACAGATTTGCCACAAACAAAATCAGATTTAAACCACTATTGAATGGTTGTGGTTGACTATTCAAGGAAGCATGTTAAAAGTCAGCAACTTCAGGCAGAACAGGATTACGAGGCAAAACTACAAGGAATTGCCATGACACAAAATGCTGCAACAGGTACTTCTCCCTATTTTAAAAGGAGTGGCCTACCTATTAAATATGATAAATAAGGATGATAACCTGTGTACTGCTTATACTTAAACATCATATACTTTAGGACAATTCCATCTTCCTATTCGAAATCTGAAGGCATACACATTTACAATGTAACCTAAAAAACATTCTAATTTTAATGTGTCACCTACAGTAGAATCACAGGAGCAGACATTAGTGGACACTGTGGTCGATGATAATGGAGCACAGATGAATCACATAAACATCATGCCTTATTGCTTGCTCAAAACTGAGACAGCAGTAGCTATCACTACTTTTGACCTAGGGACACGTAGGGGATAACTGGGGAACTGGAGAAAGACATAACTAATATGCATTTTTCATACTGAAAGGTGGTACAAATAAATAGAAGAAAGAACCCATCCAGTGGGCACAAACTGTCTTAACCAGAACACTTGAAGAAATGATAGGATCCAATCCTACAGTACCAAAACTGAATTTAAAAACTCAAAAATTTGGGAGAGGTTCCTCCTCAGTGTGCAACTATAAGAAATGCCCTAATGAATTCTTAACTATTCTTATGCTCTGAAAAACACTACTCTGATAGCAGTATCTTTGCTTGAGTACTGGCTAGGACTGCTGGATTTTTGCAGGCAAGTGTTGCGTAGCTGTGAATTCCTCTCTTCTGCCTGTTTAGGATGTGTCACTGCAGTAGCTGATTAAACAAACATAAATTGTCCCTAGAAAGTGATAATCCACACCACTGTTCGCCCTTGTAAATCCCGTTTTGTCACCCACGCCTTTCTGTGTACTTGTATCTTAGATTCCTGCTCCAAGTCACACAGGCAGCCTGAATCAGGATCCAACTGGACAAAAGTTCAAAGCCATATTTCCTTTTTTTGCTATGAAGAGAAAATGTGGACAAGAGAGGTAGCAAGCATGCACCATCCAATTTGTCATCAAGCATGGCAAGCAAATGCTGGACAATGGATTAAAAAGAACCATCTTAGTGAATAACGTGTGGTTTCCAGAAAACAACGTTTCCAACACTTCTCCAATTTACAACATATTTTTGTGACAGTCTTAGCTTAGTTTATTCCATTTATAAATAAACTTATGTTCAGTTTTCTGTGACAACAATGTAAATCTTTCAAGTAATTCTACAGAGTATATCTTTATGTAACAGGCTTGAGAAAAATGTCCAAAGCTCTTTGACCATCCCAAATACACAGTACCAGCATTTTGGCAACTTAATACTCTTAAGTACTTCAAACAAGGAAAACCCTCAAGAATCCCATGGGAGCTATAAAAGTTTGGGCATCATTTTGAATTCAAACCATATGATCAGCAAAATCCATGCTTACTTCGACAGCTAAGAATTTTTTCTGGAAATATATTTAGATCATTTGTTCTTACTGCCAGCCATTGTTTTGGAAACCTTCCTAAAGGAATAAGTGGTTGTTTTTTAGGTTTTTGAGCTTCCAAAATCCTATTTGACTATTTCTTTTTTGGTTCATACGTGCCTGAAACCGAAAAACCCTTAGAAACCATCAGAAGTGGTTGCTGCCACCCATTCCTAGGAAGGAGCAAACCAAAGTGATAACAACACTGGTGTTCTCCCCCTTGCCTCATGCGTCATGCAGCCACTCTGCCAGTCAGAACTATTTATAGTGCACCAGGATGATGTGGAAATCATCTCCTCCCTCCCTGTTCCAAATGCTGTAATCTTGCTCATTACCATACATGCCACTGCTCAAAACAGATTTAAAGCCTAAAGGCAACACCACAAACTCCTCTTTGTGACAGGGCTTTCATGATAGGATGCCTTCCCACCCCTCCTCCTGACAGCTCTTAGGACCTGGATGCCTTTTCCTCCTCCTCTGTTCCAAGCTATCTTTAACTTCATTTCACAAAGCAACTAAACTGCTGCAATTAGGTCATACATCCATCCTAGCACCTCTGCCACTACAATTTTAACCGTCTGGGTAAATTTAACACAGTTTGAATGAGGGAGATAGAGCTTTTCCACAATAATTGTTACATATATGTTCTGTGGAAAAAGGTGGTCGAGATGAGATACCCTCCAGTAAGCACCCCGGCCTCTCTGCAGCAGATGTTACTACTCACGCTGCCTTTCTAACAGCCTGATGTGCTACAGCTGCACAGGACAAAAATCTGTCCAAGGTGCACTGAGCTCTAGGCAGTACTACAATGCACATACCTTCCCAGAAAAGGTATCATTAAATTACAAATAACTTTCTCTGTCCTGAATTGGACCAGCAAGTCAGACAGGGCATTCTTCACAGGAAGAGATTTTCTAAAGAACTTAATAGGAACTGTCAGCATCTGTACCTACCACATGAATGACTCTATTTAAACTTCTTTTTTCATTCCCCTGTAGGCAGCCATTAGTGTTTTATTTTATCCACAGAAAGCATTTGCTTTCATAGTACTGTTTTTCATAGCCATTTTCATAGCCAAACCAATCCTTGCCCCAGTGAGCTCAGTACATATCCAAAGTAGGCACAGAGGTAGGGGAGATGGCAGCATTTAGCACCCACCATCAGCAGACTCTTATTTCATTTCTGTTATGGTAATACAATTCTACAAAACCTTTCCATGTTACTATTCCCTGGCACCACCACAGAGCTTTGGTGTTCGCAGTGCAGCCTTGCTTTGTACTAGTGCTTCTAACACTCTTCTGCTTGCATCTTTCCCTGTCCTGAGTAGATTTGATATTCAAACCCATGGCCTTTCTATCCCAGGAGTAGTGAGGAGAACAGGCTGGAATGAATCATAATTTTCTCCTTTTTTCCTCCCAGCCAACAGCACTGCTACATGTATGGCCTTCACAGGCATTGGGAATAGCAAGGCTTAGGCTTAGGAAGGTCTTGAGGTTGGAGGCCCTAGAAGGTTTTGCTCATGAGCAGAGAAGCAAAACCAGATTCTTTGCCCACAGCAGACACTATAGACATAAAGGGCTTCTCTTACAAAAAAAGGTAATTAAATCAAAAGCTTTTGTAGTATACTAACATAAACAGTTACTACAAATAAAAGATAGACTGTTTTTTAACTTAATTTGTCACCAGCTTGGTTGCATCACACACTGCAGCAAGGACTACTGGCTCTTTAAATTGAAGTCGTAGAAGTCCATCCTACTGAAACAATAAGCTGAAAACAGTTCTAAACATACTGTCTGTTTGTGCATTTTCAAAGTGCTGTTAAAGGATTAATATGGATGGTCACCAGGGAACCTGAACTAGATTTGTTCTATTTCAATTACCTAATTGAAGTAATTCTCAGATGCCTCAGGGCTGTAATATATAAAGGCTATGAATAATTAAGTTTCAGTTACCATAATTGTAAAGTTTTATTTCTTCTTGTTGCAAGTCTATTTGTATTTTATTTTTGATTTTGATATTTGTTCTAAAGTACTATACACAACCACGTTGTCAGGAACCAGGCTTGATTGTAACTTGGACTCTTCCAGCTCACATGTGCAGAGTCTTGTAACAGAATTAGTGCGGGTTCTAATAATGATGTATGAATGGAAACATGTGCACTATTGGGAGCAGCAGTAAAACAAAGGTGAAAACAGTGGCACACATGGATAAGGAGGGACAAAACTGACTGCAGGAAAATTAAAAATGTCTCATTTACATGGTGAGGCCACAGCACAGCCACCTCTGGGACCACAATCCTGCACCCTGACAGCAGCAGAAGAGCAACAATCACTGTCACAGCACATCACGTATGCCACTCCTTGTCCTATGGGCACAGCAAGAAGTCATATTGCAATCTGAAGAAAGTCAACATGAGGACATACAGACAAATGGACAGCAGACACAAAAAATTTACGGAGGATGAAGTAAGGAATACCTTGAGGCAAAATGACCATGCCAGTATAGCTGTTGGATCCTAAAGGCACAGAAGACCTGTATAAAACCAAATTTATCACCACTCATCACCAGAAGCCCAGAAGAAGCACTGAGGACTCAACAACCAGGGCCCTTTTGCCTTCAGTGTCACACATGGGCAATCCTGGTCAGACAACATGAACACATAGATGCTGATACTTTGAGTGTGTAGGTATGACACTGAATAAGTAAAGTCAACTTGTTTAAACACTTTTAACATAATCCACCTCTCTGTCCTGGAAGAACTTTACTGAGTGCTGTCAAACCAATTTCCTGTAGTGAGTTGTGTCAAGTCTCCTCCTCTCCACTGTGAAACAGTCCCCTCAGCAGGCAGGTGGCTGGATAGCACAGTACTGAGATATGCCATAATGCACATTATACAAATTAATTACACTTTTGAAATTCCACAAAGACAGACATGACCCAAACTCTCTTACACTGAGTTCTTGACATACACAAACACCAGGCCCAGCAGATTAGATCACTGCCATGAAAAACCACACCACACAAACTTCCACACATAGGTGTCTGGGCTTGCCTAACTCTCAGGTTGTATCTCAAAAGGAAGAAAACTATATTGTAAATTTTGGTATTTTTTCCTCCTTAAGAAAAAAAATGTTCCATGCAAATGAGTAAACAGCAAACTGAATTACTGTGATGCTCTCTCATGAAGTTGTATTACTTTACTTGTTACCTAATCCTGACCCCACCTAAGCCAAAAGTAAAACTCTGGGAGCCTGAAAATGTAATTCTACCTCTCCTAGCTATTCTACTGCTTTTTTCAGTGTTACCACTTAGCTGCTTTAACTGTGACTTAAACCAAAGAACAATCTCAAATTACCTTTAGTTTTACATTCACTTAAAAGAGATGAGTGCAGATTTGAAACAGATGATCCAAGATTTTTTTTTCTTTTCATCCTCTTCAATTCTTCTTTAGAGACTTGGCACTGTGACACATTTGGCTGAGGAAGGGAAGGGTACTGAAGAGATGGATTGGTCAAGTGTTTAAGCAGGCTAAATCAGAAAAACAGAGAATCAAGAAAGAAATCTGTCTCAGATGGAAAGAGAAAGTAGCTTTATTCCTCACAAATCTTTAGCTGTAGCTAACGGTGTGTGTCACTTTTTGCCACCCCAGAATATAGAGTAGTGTTTGTTAAGCCTTTCAAGCCTACATTTTATTTTATTTTATTTTATTTTATTTTATTTTATTTTATTTTATTTTATTTTATTTTATTTTATTTTATTTTATTTCTTTAATTAAATGGTTTTGCATTAAAGCAAAAAGAAATACTGTTATCAAAAAACCAAAAAGAGTATAAAATACACTACACTGTCTGACAAGTCATTTTACACAGCTTAAAATCACTTCAATCTAGTTTCAAATGGGTGTCTCCTGATTACTTTACAACTTAAATCTTTGAATCAGTGACTATTCCTGTCTGGCTTAGATTGTCAGGAATTTTACTTTGCTGAGAAAAGCATCATAAAGCCCCAGTTCTGAGGTTTGCCCTGGTATTGGAATGCACCTGAACACTTTACTAATCAGATTTTTAATGCTCTAAGTTTTGCAAAAGTTATCAAAAAGAAGAAAGCACAGCAGCATTTGAACAATGGTCAACAATCACACAGGGCTGTCACAGGGAAGTCCTCTAGAGATCTTTTAGTATGAGTACTGTTTTATATATATTACTATTCATAATTACTGTGATTAGTGGAACCATCTATTCCAAGATGTCTGGATTCCTTAAGCATGGACAAGTTCTCAGATTTCTGTATTAAAATGAGAGCTGCACTTGGAAAAGGTTTCATTTTGGCTGGACAAATTAGATTTGCATTGATTGTGTGTACTTTAAGGCGGCATTTCGCTTAAACAAGATGCATTTTATTTTCTTGAGAATGAACTTTCATATATTCACTGCCTAGACACTAATTTTCCCCACCTACGAAAAAGGGGGAAGCATCTGCATTACAGCAACAAAAATAAAATGAGAACTTTGGCTGATAATTTTACATTAGAAAGTTTCCCAATAATTTTTAAATTGTATTTATTTAACTTAGTCTAATAGTATTTAAAAATACTATTTCAAAAAGGCTAATTTATTAAAATATTTACTTAAATACATGAGAATTCCTGCTCAGGTCAACAGGATCACTCCTTTGCTTTAACTTAAATGCCTGCTTCGATGCCTCACTGAATCAGGCTTGAGTGATTTATAGCAAATTCAATGTCTTTTTTCGAAAAGATACTGTATCTTGTGCCAGAATCTAAAGATTGCTAAGGAGCCTTAGGAGGGTAAACCAAGATGACTGCACTTCCTTACATATTAGATGATATTTGTATGAGTTTATAGACATTTTCCATAAAATAAAAGAGGGAGTTGGATAGCCAAATTAGTAGAAAGCCTGGGGCAGCACATCTGCTCTTTCTGCCTGCTATTTAAACTACAATGAAACAGATGGAAATCTCAATTCCACCACTAACAGCTTTCACCTTGACTGTTAAAAGGCAAAGAAGTAACGAGCTTTCAGAAACGTCAAAGGGAGGTCATAAGAGGAATACTTAAAGCAATTCTGAGAGATGAAATACACTCCATAATATCTGTTCGATCGTTTATGAAAGAAATCTCTCCCTTTCCAAATTCCTGATGGTCTTTTTAAGGCATTAAATATCTTATGAACCTGCAACACAAATTACGCTTGAGAGAAAAGAAGCATAGTGGAGGCCAGACTGAAGAAATGGAGAATATACTATTTTCAAGGCATTATTTAGACAGTGTGCTGTTTGACTTGAGGAACTGTGAATATTATAGTGGAATATCACAGAAACACAGAACGGCTGAGGCTGGCAGGCACCTCTGGAGATCATCATACCCACCCACCCACTCAAGCAGGGTCAGCTCAAGCAAGCTGTGCAGAACCACATCCAGACAGCTCCTGGATATCTGCAGGGACAGAGACTCCACAACCTGTCTGGGCAACCTGTGTCAGTGCTCTGTCACTCTGACAGTAAAATGGGGTTTTTTGTTGTTTTTTGTTTTTGTTTTTGTTTTTCCTACAGACAAAACTTCTCTTACATTTAGACACAATGTTTGTTCTTATTTTCTCTTGTCCTGTCTCGAGGCACCACTTAAAAACAGCTTGGCTCCTTCTCCCAGGCAGTCAGCAATAGGACAAGGGGGCATGGGCTCAAGCTCTGCCAGGGGAAATTTAAGTTGCATATAAAAAAAATGCTTTACAGAGAGAGTAATCAGGCATTGGAATGGCCTGCCCAGAGAGATGGTGGATTCACCATCCCTGGAGGTTTTTAAACTGAGATTGGACTGGCACTGAGTGCCATGATCTGGTAAATGGACTGGAGTTGGCCCAAGGGTTGGACTTGATGATCTCGGAGGTCTTTTCCAACCCAATCGATTCTATGATTCTAGGATTCTTTAAACCCTCCTGATATTTGTACACACCCTCTGAGCTGCTGCTTCACTGGACTAAACAGGCCCAGCTCTCAGCCTCTCCTCACAGGAGATCCTCCAGCATTAGTGGCCCTTCACTAGTCATGCTCCAGTCTCTCTCTCTGATACCGGATACAGCACTCCAGGTGAATATGGATGAAAAAAATCTAACTAACCATGTGATGTGTAGGGCATCGTTTATGTGACATAATAATACAAAAACCAATTTCTTCTCCAATTAGTCAACACAAATTTTGCAGTGTGAGAAATAATTCATAAGTAAGCAATAAAAGTTAATGAAAATGACAATAGGATAGTATTTGGCTTTTAGTGCCAAACCCACTTCCATTTACATTAATGTCTTTAGAACTATATCTAGGTGATCCATACTGTTCTTATGAAGAAAGTAATTTACTGTACACAAAACCAGTAACTCTGTTATGCCTGCACTTGATACTGGTCTTTACTCAGCATCACTAGTTCAAGGAGGAGGCCAGAAGGGTTTCTTCTATATATATACACACATATATGTGCACATATAACCAGTTACATTTCTAAAGCTTTCCTCAACTTTCCTCTTCTGGATGACAACTTCACTGGCTCTCTACACCACATTAACTGTGAGGAGCTGAATGCCTCCTGCTGGAGGTACCTGACACATCACTTGGTTGGATCTGAAGTACAAATTTCTTTCTCCCACAGTGGTCCCACAGCGAACATCACATGCTATTACTGCCTTCACACTGTAATCTCAACTATGGATGTACCTCAAAATGGAAACCCCTGTACTTCACAATGGAGTTACTTCACTGTGTAGGAAAGATTCACCTTTATTACATTTATTTCAGGATAAACTCCAGTGGGGAACTGCTGGGATCAGATAAAAACTTGGGACTTTAGGAAGGATATCCAAGAAGCAATTTGGAACTACCTACTCTCATGGTACTTGATGGTAAAGAAGTTGGTTCTTTAAGTCCCCAATATTTTCCCAAGACTGAGGAAAGCAGGTTTCAAAATAATGTTTCTGTATGTTTTACAATTACTGATTTTAAGCTGCTGCAGTTAACAACATGAAAACTTGCAGTCCATCTTTGATCTATGATTCTATGATACTGTGACCTATACAGGGCAACTTTTCAGTCCCACTCTGACTGAAAGGAGAAAGAAAGAAGCATGGAACATGGGCTGCACTGGTATCAAGAGTGTATGTGTGTGAAGGCCAATACTGCATTAGAAAAAGAAATCTGCCCAGACTAAAGCTGAACTTATCTAATGTGTGTTTCAAATTCTTCATAATGCTGCTGTGATTAGGTAGTTTATGCCACCATTCTGACCAAAGATTTTTTACCTATGATGAAAAAAACTTGATATTTATGATCACCTGAAGTCAGTCCCACTGTCTTTAGGGAAGGCATTACTCCAGAAAAACTAGATCAGTGTGCCACAACTTCTGTAGTCTACATCTTGAGTCAGAAACAGGCCCAAATGACATCCAGCTTCCAGGTTCTCTTTTGACTCTTTTCCAAGAACACCATCTACATAGGCTCTAGGATGTTTTTCTGCAATATTTCTTAAGCATTTGATCCTTTTTCCACTTCACACTATTTGCATTCATAAGATTACTTGACAGTTAAACTATACAACTAAATCTCTCCATTACAAAATACCTAAATATCATGGGAAGAGATATCCAGGGGCAACTAAATAAAAGGAGATGGGAAGGAAGAAAAAGAGAACCATTTATCCTTTTGGTGAGAACTACAGGAACTAATGCTTATGTACAAAGTTACTAAACATCCATAAGAACAAAAGCATAATATGAACAAAATATAATAAATAATAAAGTTTACACAACATAAAGAGTGAGGTACTTTTAAATGATGAAACGGTACTATCTTCTAAGCTGGCCAAAGACAGAAATATATTTATTTCAATGTGTCCAAATATAAATTTCTAACCAAGGACCAAAACTGACGAATGCAATTCTGTATGTAAAAAAAACCCAAAAAACAAAAACAAACCCCCCCCCCCCAAAAGCACTATAGGTAATGGACATATACCATTGCTTAGGAAAACTATCACACCAAAAAGGCTAATATAAATAAGGGCTGTACAGATAAGGGATTATCAAATATGGATAGAACAATCTCACCTTTTATGCGTATAGTATATATAGTACTATATATACTATATATATATATACTATATATAGTACTATATATACTATAGTACTCTGGTAATTTCTGATATCAGTATTTAAAGAACTAAATATCAAAACCAATTTATTCTAACCAAATGCCTCAGTTTATGCAGAAGGTTGGACTAGTTCACAAAAATGTTTCTGTCTTTATAATCTTGCAGTCCATTGAACATGGCTAGAAGAATGCTTAAATAACATACAATGCCAAACGTTCAAGGATGTTGAGACACTCAGCGCTCCATGGGGTGGCTGAAAGGACTTACAAAAGGCAAGTTTTGAATGGCAGTTTGAAGGAAATGAAGAAAAGTTGAGTTGTAGATTTAACAGGGGAAGGTATTTCATATTAAAGGAGAAAAAAATCCTCTTAAGCCAAACATGAAAAAAATAGAAAGTAGCAAAGCTATGTAACTAAAGCAGAGATGGAGTAGAGGCACCAATAAAGCTTGAACCATGAAAGATCAAAAAATGTTTTGGTGTAGTAAAGCCAATAAGAACATTTTCTCAAGAGGAAGTGTGCACAAAGCCCAGGAGGGGAAGAAGAGTTTGGCAGCAACATTTGGACTGCTTGGAAGGAAATCAGATTTGCATCACAAGGGCCAGAAAGTACTGTAATCCACAAGGGAGATTATCCAAGACTATAAACATTTTGAAATCTATCCTAACAAAAGATACACACGGAGAAGAACTATGCCCAGGGAAAGACATCAGATTCATCTTACACATCCTGCCTACCAAGATGGAGAGCACTGTTACTTCCTTGAAGAAGCTCAGTGTTTGAGTAGCACTGTTAGTGCAATTTAATTTTCCAGTTCAGTGTTAATGCAGAAGAATTAAGTATCAACAAAAATTGGTAATACTACCAGTGCACATCACACATAAGACACTCCAAACCAGAAAACATTATAAAAATGAATGTAAGCATATGCTCAGCCATACTCTGTTGTTTGTGTGAATGGTGACCTGCCATTTCTCAGACAGCATTTTATTCCTTCTTCCTGCTGTTCCCAGGGCAGAGATACAAAACAGTGAGAATCTGCATTATTGTAAGAGGATTCTCTAAAGATAAAGGCACCAGGCACTTTTGGGTCATGCCATAGGATAACTACTCTGTATTAATAAAAAGCTTTTCCAATCAGCTCTGCAAGTGAAACTGCAACCCAAGTTAATAAATATACATTTAATCTGCAGCAATTGGCATCAATAAGCTAAATTAAATCATTACCTTTCTGAGAAAACAGAAATTAGTAGAAGTCCTGGTGGGCTCTACAGGATTTACACAGTTGCCTTCAAGAACATTTCTCCTAGACTTGTGATGGATGGCCTAAAACTGGAGCACTTCCCACTCAATTATTGCACATTTTGCATCTCGCTGAGCACACATGACTTTCTAATCAGTCACACCAATATTACAAAAGCAGGTTGCAACTGTTTGGTTGCTCTCTCATTTCACATGTCATAAACATCTTGGGTTCTTCTGGATTATGAAAGAAGTTGATCACAAGGGAAAACCCCCCCCCCCAAAACATTCTTGGATCAATGACCACATAAAATGAGGTCTGAACTATATCACAAATTTTTAAATAAAACCTTGTACTGAAGAAATTCAGTATCATGTGTTTAAAGGTAAGAAAACAAAACCCCTGAGAGAATACTTTTCTAAAGTACTCAAGTAATTACTGTTTTGAAAATATTAGCCAGAATTTAAGGGAAAGTCACATTTTATTACTACAAACGAAACACATATTTCTACAACTTTACTACTATGGCTTATATAAGTCACAATGTTCAAAGCTCCACACAATGAGTAAAGCTTCAAAGACTACCAAAATCTCTTTTCATGGCTCTTCTATACTCCAGAAGTTGCCACCACTATTAGTATTTTAAACTAAGTCAAGACTTCATGTATTAATTTCAAAATCACTCCTAATTGCATTTTTACTTGAGAAAAATTGGAGGAATGTTCATAAACTTTGCCACAGAAGTGGAATACTCAAGCTCAATAAAATGCTATATTTATAAGAGTAATGTTTTTTCCAGAAGTCATCATAAAGAAGTGATAGCCACTCCTGCTTTCATTGCAGAAGCAGAAGCTTTCTGAAATCCCAAGAGAGAGAGTATGAACGTTATATTTTACACTGAAAAACTGGCAAGGCTTTCAGCTGACCTACACTGGACATATTATTACAGCCTGTGCTACTGGCTTTGGTTACACTTTATCATCATGAATTTAACTTTCTGAAAAATTGCCTTTGAAGTAAGTTCAAACTTTTCAATCCAAACTGTCTCACTGGTAAACTTATATTCAAGTATTTATTAACAATGATTGGAAAAAAGGTTAATTGGAGACTAAATTAAGGTCCCAGAAGTGTTCTAACTCTATTTTAACATTTTAAACAGGTAGTTAGAAGTTCTAAATAGCTCCTCCTCAAATATTCAAGATCCTGAGGATTATATCAAGGATCCCAAAAGAGCACTGCATAAAATTATAGCTCTTATAGCTGGGGACTAAGTGAGAAAAGGAAGTGGCTGCACGCTCCTCAGAACTGTTTATAAACCTCTGCTAAGCCAAATACCATCTATCTTTATCACAGTATTATTTACACCTTCCTCAGGGAACCTCACATGGTGTACCAAATGGCCTCCTAATGCCTGGCACAGAGAAGTAAGAAATCCATCTTTAACAGATTATTTTAGATTGTGGAGGCAGCATACTAATCAGAAGCAATTTTTCTCTGATTTTATTTCAGACTGCTTAGAAAGTAACAATACATCTAAACTAGAATCCTTGGATATGGCTGTGGCATATAGACTTTGTAGAATATACATGTATTTCAAATTACCTGGCTCAGAAACAATCTGCAGTGTATTGCAGAAGCAGGATGTGCCAAATAGTTAAAATGAATATTCTTAAAGTTTTTCTAAATTCTACTTCTATCTATATTATCTGCCTTTTGCATTCACTCACTTATACCTTGGATTTATCAGTAACAATCCAAAAAAGAAAAAGCTTTGTATGTATTTTAGTGGACTTGGTAAATGTTTTTTTCAGAGATGAGCTGCTGGAATTGTTACTGGACACAACCACCATTGAAGATGCATTGAAACTAGACCCTGTTTTGGAAAGACTGCAGGGAACTACGAAGGAAAGAGATTTATACTAATTCCAGACACTCTTATTTTGGTGTTTGACACAAAAACTTTCTGTTAATTGTAATTACTGGTAAATTCAATGACTAATCACTCAAAGCATATATATATATACACACATACATATATATTCCAAAGACGTTAGAGAACTGAATTGTTTTAATTGGTACGCTCAGGACATCTTGCCTACAAATATATATATTGGTTACTTCAGTAAGGTTAAGTTCCCAGTTCATGATTTATTGATCAGAGATCCATCTGCCTTTTAAGGTTAGTTAACATTCCTATTTCCTACTTGATGTCGAAGGGGTTTTTGATTTTCTTTTTAGAAGCATTTGTAGCTGTAGCAAAGTAGAGTTTTAGTATGCTAATATTTCTGGCAGCCTAAGTTCACTGTTTATACATCCTAACCCCTACCACAGATAAGTAGCTCAAATTCTCTTAGTTATTTAGACTGTCTCCAAGGTAAGAGCTAAATGCTATCAGAAAGGCCTACAGAATGAAACATAAACATAGGACAGAGTGACCCAGAAGTCAGAACCGGAAGAACTCCAGAAACCAGAGGAAGAGGAGCTGATGAAGGCAGAGGGTCTCAATGACCCCTCAGACCCAATTCCTGGGAGTGGGACCAGGGGCAGGACTGGAGCTGGACCAAGAGATGTGTAAAGTAATGATTGGATAGATGATACTATAAAAGCCATGGAAACTAGAACTAGAGGGCACGTGCATGTCATTATGTATTCCTGTGGGCCATAGGCCTGATATTAAAGGACATTACTTTTTATCTTATCCTACACTAACTTGGCTCAGAGTCCTGCTTTGTGGGGGTTGTCTCATGGCATCATACTCCTAACCCTAATCTGACTTCTGGTCTTTGTTTTCTGGTGAGTATTGAAATGTTCACATCCATGGTCAGAACTACTAGGTCTACTCGAGTGCTCACTATTTGGGTGTGTTATATGCAGAACAGAGTAGCACCTACGGAGGGTGAGCATATTGGAGCAGTTTAAGAATGCCAGTTAATACAACTTTGCTTTTTTTTAGGGTTACTCCTTCACAAAACTACAGTTGGATTCTACAGACTCCTAAGGCCACCTTGCCTCCCCAAAACAGCCTTTTAAATCACAGAAGAAATGAAAGAACTTTGCTTGCATAGACAAATCATCCTGTCACCTCATGCTAGCCAGAAACTTAACTTCTGAGTAAGGCAAGGGCATTTAATGGCTTCTGCAGAAAAAATATGTGCATGTGGGAAAAATATGGCCAAGTATTTTATTCCTGTGCAATGTCTACACTATGTAATCAATGCCATAACAAAGAAAATCACAGTATGGGTTTGCTTTTTTGTTTCTGTAAATCCTTCTTGAGAATAAACAAGCTCAGCTTGGCCTTCATTAGATGACAACAATTATTATTACACAGCATAAAGCAAAGCTTTTGAATGGTCTGTGTACTTCCTATGACTCAGTTTTCTGAAAGAGGTCTGATAATGTAATGGTAAAAGATTACACAGTCTAAGAAAGTGGTAAAGGTTGATTAAACTTACTCAATAACAACAACAATCATAGTAGTAGTCGTAATAATAATAATAATAATGTAACTATAACATTACTATAATAATAATAATGTAACTATAACATTACTATAATAATCTCATCATCTGTTTCTTTCAACTACCTGCCCAAAAGCTCTTTTCCCTGTCACCTAATACACATGACCTTTTAAAGGCTATCAACCCATTACATGTGCAGGTCATGCCAAGCACAGAACACTCACAAAAGCACTGTGTGACCCAACACTCTAATGGGTGGCTGTAAATGAGTGAACCTGCTCACCCTAATCCTTCTTCAGCAGTTAACACTGGATAACTCTCAAAATATTTATTTTTTGCAGAAATGTGGAGAAGAAAGTAGAAGGAAGTTATTAAAACAATTTTTCTTCCAGTCAAGCAGAAGCAAATACACACATGCACATATTGCCCTTTTGGGAACAAATGTTTACATGGGGAGGAAGTCTTACAAAGAGATGGGAGTTAGTAGATTGAATAATGCTTCTAATTGTACAGTATCAGACAGAGATCTAAATGTGCACATTACAACATTCACTGTGGCATCTGAGGTGCCTCCCAAAATCCATCCCTCACTTGCTGGCTGTAGTTCAGTGGATGCATATAACCCATAAAATACTGACTATAATCAGAGTTATGCTATCAAATGCTGTTACTCTTATGTAAACTGTCATGTACTGACAAAGAATCTCACCTGGACTCCCTTAATGAAAGCTTGTTTACTGATAATTTTCTTTTCTTACACAAGATCACTTAGAGCTTGGCACCTGTATTTCTCCTTGGCACTCAAGTCTTCAAATTCCACCTTTGCAGGATAAAGACAGAGTTAAACCTTGGTTTGATTAATTTTTATATTTTCTGGTAGGCTTTAATAGCTAAAAATATAAATAGGGTCAGAATGATTACATCGTAAGACTTTTTCATACTGGCAGGATCTTCTGTAAATTAAAAGTAAATAAATAAATAAAGAGGAAGTAAATAGCAAATGTCTCTACTCACAGTCAGTGAACAAAAGAAGCAAAACTGTTTCTGAATTTCATATCATACTGAATCACATGGTCAAGCAATGCCAAAGGTAATGAAAAAACATTGCTTCCACTTCAGGAAGGCATGAAAGACAAGGCTGACTAAAAAGTAAGAACAGCACATAAGAGAGTGTTACACTTGGAAACTGTTTATTTACTTAATTGGAAATTTCATTGCAACATTGCACTTAAGAGATTAACAGGAAAGCCCCTATAGCAGCAAATGGTCAGGAATATCAGACTCTTCATCTATCCTACTATTAAAGTACCTTTTATTTTCATAATTTATTTTTGTGAGCTGCAATAATCAGCAAAAAAATTACAATTTATGTGATTTATACTAATGAAATGATGAATTGTAAAATGTATTTTTCACAGGCTTTGGGAAACCTGCCACCTGACTTTAATCACTTAGTGAAAGGATGACATGGAGAGTGCTGTTGGTAGAGGATTGTACCACTACTGAACACCCTCCTCAAGAATTCTGGAGGAAACTCCTCCAGAATTCAGAAAAAATTTCTTCTTACAGGGAAACTCAGCCAATTTCTTTTTGTTTTCATTTTTCTCAGGGCTCTGACAGGCAATGATAAACAGGACTCAGCTGAAAATTAGGATCAGATGGTAAACTGAGAACAGTTCTGTAAACGTCTCACAATTTGACAAAGTGAGCAGAAAAAAGTTTCTCCCCATTCTACATCTCTCACCTATATGATTCAGGAAGCTACATCATCTGCACCAAGGTATCATCTACTGTAACCAGGGGCTTTTTTTTTTTTTCATTTGTTCAGTTTTTCAACCAAATGCTCGTAAGACATTGACACAGGACTGGGTTTTTGGTCAGGAAACACATATCCATTACACTGTTTCCCTCCCCCACTTCCCTCAAGAAGGCCAGGAAAGATGTACAGTAACTGTAGTTGTCTGCAAAGTCTCCTCCCTAGAGATGGGAATAATGAGCTTTTGGAAATGTTTAAAGTCTACTAAATAAGAAAAGCATCTAGCAATGATCTGGTAAAACATTTTCAAAGCCATGAGATTCCACTCAGTATCTCCAGTGCTATTATTTTTAACTGAAAAACTAGGACTAAAGCCAATTTTATACTGCTGGAATTATTATTGTTTTATAAATTGAGTACATATACACACACACACATATGTACCTTCTAAGATGTCTACATTTCCTGGCATTCAATGCAGACAGCTAGTGCTTTAAATCTCCATAAAATTCAGCTAAATAATCAAGTCCCCACCCATCTCTAAATATTTTAAGTATAGATGTGCCCAAAATGCTTTTAGTTTCTTTCCCTTTGTTTGAGTCATTCAAAAAGCATATTAAGATTTTGCAAATTCATATATATTATATAATTTCTGGGATAACAACTGATAAGAGCTGGAAGAGACTGTCTCTAGGGATTCCTCCATGAACCTCCTGGTTGGAACCATGGATAGTGCCAGAAGCATCACAAAAGCTATCTTGCACTAGCCACATGCCCAGAGTTCAGCCCTTAAATGCAATACTGAGCAGCTAAAGTTTTTCAAAGCTTGGCTTGAGTCTCCAGCAAAAATTCTAGAAGACTTCTTAAGTCATGAGCAATAATGCTGTTACCTGAGCTCCAAAGGAATCTCCTCTCTGTGAGGACAAGTGACACTGTGGCACTGTGGCTTTCACTCTATCCTACAAAAATTCCTTCATTAGGGTCTTAGCTTTCATCTCTAGTCCAAAAAAAAAAAAAAAAAAAAAAAGGTCTCTATTGCCCTTCTGGTACCTTCAAAGTACTTTAAAGATCTCCTTAGTAGACCAAAGTGGATTTTAGATACTGGAATCTCACATTTTTCCTGATCTTCTTGCAGAGTTGGCTTGGCAGAATTTGAACACAGATCCAATAACTGTTGCTGTACAGCACAGCCTTATCTTTATGCCAAGAGACGGATAACTCATGAGTCCCCCCAGGAGAACTATCTGGAACATACCTGATTGTCTGAAAGAACCAACAGTTTTTCAAACTCCAACACCACAAACAAACCACAGAATTTGTATGTACATTAACACTGAAGCCTCCTCACCATCTTGTACCATCCAAAGTGAAAAACAAGCACTTTCAACAACACCAAAGCTCACAGAGAAGCTGACAGGGACCTACAACAATCATCTGGTCTAAGTGACCACCTTAGGGCTGACCAGAAGTCAAAGCATACTATTAAGGCCATTGTCAAAATGCCTCTTAAACACTTCAGTTCAAGAGATGCCTTGGAAATAGAGAGAAGCTCGCTAGTGCAGAAGTAAGACTGCACAAAGTGTAATGTTCAGCTGGATCCCTTTAAGCACATTAGCTCTGCATGTCATTATTTGACCAGAGCAGACCTAACTGGAAGAGACTTAGCAAGTTGTGAAAAAGGGAGCTGTATCCCCAGCATTAAGACCAGATGGCTGTTACATGGAAAACAGGTGGGACCTATCACTGGAAAGGAGCAGCCACACTTATAAAAAGAGGAAAAAAAGGCATGTGGAGCAAACCTGACTTTCTCAAATACATTCCCATCTATTTACAGCGAAAGTCACTGACAATGACTACATGCTTTTGATCATAATTTTACATTGCAGTATTAACTACAGAAATGGTCCCCAAGTTTTCATTTTTTATTTTTGTTTGATAGTAGGGTATGTGACTACCAATATTTTGAAACTCAGTGCAACAGATTTGGAATTATACCAACAAAATTAATAGTAGTATAGGAGCAGTCCTTGAGACAGTAGGATACGTGGCAAAAGTCCTAAGTCTGTATTCACCACACAGTCTTTTTTTGGATAATTTGCAGAGTTTAAATCACAAACAGATGTTTGTGGAAAGAAACTGTCTCCTCTTTTTTACTTACAATGTATTAATCACTCTAAAATAAGACTATAAAGATAGTATCTTGCTGAGTCCTTTCAACTTAGCAAGGTTGCTAAATACTTAATTTACATCCTATTTGGGACAAAGCTCAAGAAGCAAAATGCTTCAGTGATCTACAAAAACAGTTATAAAAACTACTCAAATACTTCTACTCTGGAAGCTGACTAAAGGATCCAACACCCCACCATGCCAGATGGTGACAGATGACAGAATCTCTGCCTTCAAGGGTTATGGTTCCAAAGAAAACAACCATCCTGAACATTTCCTGAGACCGAATACACAATTAGCTTGAGAAAGAATGAACACAATTTAATTACATTATGACACTGTTTTCTTATTTTTTGTGGGGACAGTGATAGCAAGGAAGCAGTAATGAAGCTGAAAAGCAGTTGTTGGTTATCATCTGTTTATCCCTTAATAAGGGACTGGGAAGGGTGGAAACTGTGGTGTGCTACAACAGAACCAGCCAAGAAACCAAGGTTGTGGGACATACAACTTCCAGCTAGAGCATGACAGAGACAGCAAAATGTAGGAGAACATGAAATGAAGTAATTAAATAACCAAACCAATATATTTAGAAAACCTCATACTTAGAATTACAAATCAACAACCCAGGAGGATATAGAAGAGGAAACAGCTGTGACACAGAATTATAGGTGGGAACAAAAGTGGCCAAAAACACAGGCAGGATTAGGATTGAACAAACCTCTCCAGAGAGAAGTGAGCAATAAAGGAGGAAGTAGAGTTGGAATTTACAAAAGTCAATGGGAAGAAAAGGCAGAAGGATGACATACCACTAGTAGAAGACAGCTGCAGGAGGTAACCAAACCAGAAATATAAAGAGACAAAAAATGTGGAGTGAGTCAATGAAGAGTTACATTATTACATGCAAGCAAGTTTTTCAAGAACCATTAGGTCTACTTTCCACACTAACTTAAGCTCAGGCACTGCTCAGACTGCACAATATTTTGTGCTAACCAGCTGCACTAGATGGTTTGCTGCAGACAACAAGAGAGTTCATTTTCTCATTTACCAGTGAGGTAGTGCTGTTGTTCCACACAAAAATCATCCAAGTCCCATACAGCAGACAAGGTTACTGTTTTTAAAAGTTATTACCACTGCCCCACTGAGGAAGGAAAGAAATTAGGCAGATCACAAATAATTGTGCCACAACACTGAAAACCTAACTATGGTCTATACCACATTATGAGAAAAAATAGGTCATTCTGTCATCATCTGCTCTATCAGGAATGCTTGAATATACAAAATTTTGAAAAACTTTTTTTTGTTTGGTTGTTGTTTTGGTGGGTTTTCTTTGTTTTGTTTTGTTTTTTTTTTTTTTTTTTATGCCATCACTATTCTTATTTCACAGCATTGCTGTGACAGAATTTGCAGTAATTTAGTGGTCACTCATAGAGGTCCTTACAGTCAGGAACCTCAGCTACCACTTATACAAAACATGTAACCCAGTGGTGGTCTCACACAGTACACATAAAAGCAAAGCATACAAAAAGAAGATAACATTATTTTAGAAACATTGTACTACCAAAATCAGTCAAAACTTAAATGAATTTTCTTTTTAAATTTTTAATTACAATAAGAATGGAATTGCTTTCCATTTCAACCATTCTCATCCAAAGAAGATATTTACTATTGTTTGCACATAAACAGGTGACTCAGCTTCTTTGGGCCATACAAGCACATTTGACTTCTAAAACTGGATACAGCAGTGGGGTTTGATGCCTTCTTTAAAAAAACACTTTTTTCTTTGTGAAGAAGCAGAAGTCAGCCTTGGGCATTTCCCTTAGAAAGATTAAACAGCTCCAAAGTCACTTCTGTAACCCAGGAGAAGAATGCAATGGAAAACACCTGAACAGCCTGGCCAGTTTTGTTAACATGCATTTTTAAGTTTTACCTTGTAGAACTGAGCATGTTTTCTTAAAAGTCTGTTCAAACTCAGATTACTTATTTACCAGCTTGCTTAGTTTATATAAGTGAAGTGGAATTACAAACTTGAAACACAATGAAAACACCTACATACAAAACAATCATTTCAATGACTCAACCAAGGCACAGAACATTACTTAAAACCTTCATGAACAATGTCACCAAAAATTACTTAGTTGAATTTTCCTTTTTTTAACAATCACAGTAGGATTTCTAAAAAAGAAGGCAAGGTGACAAAAACCAGAACATCCAAAAACAGTGGCAGCACTTATTGAAGCTGAAATTAGTTTAGTGGCTCTTTCGAGCACAGACTATTTTCTTTGTCAAAAATCTGTTTTGTCGCATGTTCTGTTCAGGGGTTCTTTGACATTGTCTCTGCTCCTTAAGCTAAACCTGCAGCCAACAAACCTTAACTGGAAAATACTGTAGCTCCACTGACCTTTTCAACTGTTTACATTCATATTAGCTCCTTGTTCTCTACCTGACCTCTTGCTCCCAAACACAGAGTAAAAAAAAATCCAGTTTAGCACCTTATTCTAAGTATGTCATGCAGATACTTGGGTCATAGGAAACAGCCATTTCCTTGTCTTCCACTCTTAAGTTTTCTCCATAAGATGTTTTTATACCTGCTGCAACTACAAACTCCATTATTCTGATATGTTGTAATATAGCCAAAGCCCAGAGAAGCAGAACAATGGCTACCACATGTCCTGTGGAAGAAGAGGTTTTCCACCAGAGATGAACATTTGCACAAGGCACCTTGAATTCCATGAGGGCATCCGAAAACTGTAGTATCAAGAGTTGACAAAAAGTTCTATCAGAGCTCTAACTTGAAAATGGGGACAGCCACTCTGAAAACTATTTAAATACCAACCAATCCTTCTACTTAGCCATTTTGTTCAAACAAACATAGAAGATACAGCATCCAGGGACCTGCATGCAAGGAAACAATTAAGCCAAGCTCTTGAGAATGGGATTTGAGAAGGGTGGTGGCACTGGCACAGGTTGTCCAGAGAAGCTGTGAACAACCCATCCCTGGAGGTGTTCAAGGCCAGGTTGAATGGGGCTCTAAGCAACCTTGTCTAGTAGGAGGTGTCCCTGCCCATAGCAGGAAGGTTAGAGTGAGATGGTCTTTAAGGACCCTCCTAACCCAAACCATTCTTTGATACATAATAAAAAAAAAATCCTGTCTTTGATAAGTCACTGTAACAGAAATATTGTCGCATATAACTTCAGGACAAAGCACAGAAATTTCTGTGATTTAAAAAAAACCAGTCTCTTGGAAGTCTACAAAAAAAATCCAAAATGGGGTTTTCCAGAGAACTGGGAAAACTCAGAAGTTATTTTAAGCAAACTTCTTGTGTATGTGCTGTAAAATTGTTATTCTTTGTGTACAAAATTTAAGAGTATGTCCATAATATTTAATATATTATTTAAAATAAAACTACTAAAAATGCTACCTTTTAAATTTTCCCAATTTATTAAACCTTGTGTTTAATATTATGGTAAAAAATACGAACTAATATTTAGCCCTCTACAAACCCGGTGATACTCATTAAACATGGAAGCTGCATCCCAACCAAATGAGCTTGGCCCCAAGTCTAAATTCAAGTCTTTAAGAATGCACTGGTCACTGCAGCCTTGTGTTTGACTTCTATTAACAGCATGATCTAGATTTAACTTGTTTGTTGGCACTTCTACTGAAAAGGTAGTTCTTATGAAAAATAAACCCCAAATATGTATCCCACACTTCCAGCAAATCACCAATAACAAGAGCAAAGCCATGTAAGCCTTCCCCTTCCTGCCTCCAGCACCGTATTCCTTCCTGTGCCAAAGACCAGCCCCAAAGCATCCCTGCCCATAGAGTTCAAAGGAGAAGGCACTTGGGACAAAAGCACAGCAGTGCCAGTTCTTGTGCCCAGAGATCTCCACTCAGGAGCTGCCTGCTCATGTGGAGGTGTCTGCTAATGTAATCGACCAGCACAGCTGCAAGGGGCTGATGGATCTGGGTAGAAAGCTGGCTGAAAATCCAGTGTATGCCATACACCATGATTTCCTTGTTGATTCTGCATTTTTTGCAATCAAATCACCTAAGTGTCTTTAGACTATGGGCCTGCAGTGTTTGAAGATGGTGCTGCGATTAAGTGAGGATGTGCAACTGAATTTGACATCAAGATTATACCCCATATAAGGGGGCACAGACTTAAGCTCTGCCAGGAGAAATTTAAGTTAAAAGTTCTTTTCAGAGAGAGTAATCAGGCATTGGAATGGGCTGCCCAGAGAGGTGGTGGATTCACTGTCCCTGGAGGTTTTTAAACTGAGATTGGAGGTGGCACTGAGTGCCATGATCTGGTAAATGGACTGGAGCTGGACCAAGGGTTGGACTTGATGATCTTGGAGGTCTTTTCCAACCCAATCGACTCTATGATTCTATTCCTCATATATATTAGTTCAAAAATGGCCATCGTGCGACAACCAGCATATGTTGTTGGCATTTTAGCTAAGAGCAACAGATGAGCAGCTGGTTCCCATTTTGAAATCCGATTTGGAAAATATACAAAACCAGCTGCACTCAGTTCTCTTATCCTGAAAATATCATTCTTTAAAAATATTTTCCATATATAATTTACAGCTTCTACACTTTTCTGGCAAAGAAAGGAAAACAAACCCTAACTGTGTAGTCTGGCTCAAGCTGAAAAATCATTTTTTAATACAAATTTAGAATCATTCAAAATTTTAATACAGCACTTCTTTGTAACTGTTATGGAATTCTGAAATTAGCTGGTATAAATGTAAAGGATGAATGATTTTACAAGCTTTTTTCCCCAATATAAATTCAGCAGAATCACTGTTATCTCACAGCTGAGGAAATGTAGTATTCCAGAAATCAAATATACTCAGATCATAATCAATTTTTCAGAAGAAAAGATTAATCAAAGAATTTTAATAAAAAGTTCATACTGTAAAAAGATCTCTAAATGTCTGTACCATTAGGTCCAGTCAGAGAAATGGACTCCCTAGGTTTTCAGATGACGCCAGGGCTGACAAATGCAAAACCTCAAACAAGGCAGGCTTTCTATTCTGAACTTACTGAAAAATGCTAAAAAAAGTAAAATTTAAAAAATTTATTCATTTTAATGGTACAGGACCAAAGTATACGTAAGCAAGTGGACTCTAAATATTATTGCTTAATTTTGAGATTCTCACAGACTTGCACAAGAGTTTTCTGTTTTTAAGAAAGGAACCACCAACACAGACGACATGTAGGCAAAAAATAAGCTACTGAACATTTTCAAAGATTGTATGGAACCTGAAATCAACACAATATGAGTTTAATTATTTGAATGGCTCATTAAAAGAGCACTGGTTTTTACTGTATTTTTTTCTCAATGTGCTTTCAGATTTGAAGACTCTTCTGATAATAGTAACTACCATTACAATATTTCAGTTTATCTAACAGACATAAACAAGATTGCTTCTATTCATATTTTCTGTTAAAGGAAAAATAACTCCTGCACGTCTCTCAGAGCTCCATCCTGAGAAAGAGCAATAATTCCAAATATCTATTCCGGGGGGGAGGGCTGGGTGAAGGGACGGGAATATACTTATAGCAGCAGATATTAATCACAAAGCAATTATAGTTAAATGATACTATAAAATTAATTTCATTATTTGCAGAAATAATATCTTTTATGGTTCTCTGATTCTAGAAAGAAGGTTTAAATTTTCCAGCAGTCTTTAACTCTATTTTTATTAAAATCTGCACAGCTCATTTTCAGCAATCCCTGCCAGCAATCTCTTTCCAGTAGCCATTTAGGCTTGGTACAGACCAGCAAACAGATGAATGATTACCTTTGATGATAAAATCCCCCAAATTCTGAAATACAGTTTGCTAATTAAGTGATCCTTCTCTCGCTGTTTCTAAAGTATAATGTTTGACACGGACAGCTTTCTAGTTTTGCACCAAGCTAGCTCAGATTTTTAGAATGAGAATTATCAAAGTAACACTGTGTCAGAGATAAAACAGTAAAGACTTCTGCAGGAGCCAGTGCAATGAAAGCAGTAGAAATTCTCACAAATTTATTAGGAATATCTAAAGGAGTAAGGGAATAGGAATAAAGGGATCTTTGAATCACTGAAACCCCACCTATTCTTCAAAATGTGTTTCTTTTTTCTCTCATATACACACCTAGTTATATAAAGATGACCTATCAGATCACTGTTATCTGCTTCTGGGGACATAAGCAGCACTCTTTGGAACTCCAAAGATCGAGTTATTCAAATAAATCCACCTACAGAACTAAAAAGAACTTTTATAACTTTCATAACTTTTTATAGTTTTGCAATTAAAGAAACATTTTAGCTAAAGAGACAACACGATTTAGTCAGAAGTTGTTAGCACTGGCACCACCGTGAGTCTCAGTTAACTGCACTTACATATGGTAGTGGGTTTTAAGTGTCATATTGCATTTTTCAACCATTTCCAGGCTAATATTTTTTACAGTGGTGTATAACTACTAGTGATTGCTAATGCAAAAGTAAGATGTGTATCTGGAATTTCAAAAAAGTGTCAAAAATTCTGCAGATACCATATACTGTCTCCTTACCTCTAGATTTAATAAAAAGACAATAAATCAATAAAATTAATCAATTGTACCATCTTGCAACTAAAAGCATCAGTTTTTAGCTCCCTTCAATTAAGAAAGCTCTCAGTATGCCTTATTGGCATGAAACTGGTATAGAGAGACTGCAGGGTTAGTGGGAGAGAGGCAGTTCCAAGCATTCAACTGACCATGCACACAGCTTCAGAATTCACTTCTGGCCTCCTTTCCAATCCCAGTCCCAAAGCCCTGGCTGAGAGCTCACATCACAAGGCTTGCGCAGCTCAAAGACTAACATGGCCACAATCTCACGATACAGTTAAGGACCAAGAACTTGAGCAGGCTACATGGCTGGACATATGGATTGCTACTGTAGATTCCAGGATGGCCAGGGAAGCCACTGAAGTTTCCATTGCAGTTTTCTGGGAAGACTGCACAAGAACTTGTTGAGTCTAGAAAGTGCTCTGTCTCACAACAATCTCAAGGAGTATGGATAATTACATTCTGGGAATACTGTCTAATGGGACTATAGCTGTTTGCCTAATGTCACTGTCAATTTTTAATACAGTGATGACAACACTTGCAAGAAAAAAATATTTGGTACTTGGATATGAAAAGATCTAAAAAAATTTAGTTCTGTTCTAAGTTATCCATTGAAGGTCCAAGGCAACATATCTATTCTCTCATGCTAGATTGTATTTTAAAAGGGTACAGCAACAATTAAAAAGAGTACAAAAACAGTTACAGAGAAATTTGGAAGTACCTGACATGCAAAACAGTGAGACGTGATGGTTTATTGCTGAATCAGTGACAAATCAGTTAGAAACAACTAAATGATGAAGAGGTTCTGTCAATGTATTTATGAATGTCTTATTATTTGTAGGCAATCAGGCAGCAGAGACATCAGTGGGCATGGGCCGATCCACTGCCATGGGTCAGGAATCTCGGCAGCGGCAGTTTGGCTGGAATACTCTGAATAAAGCACAGCAGTGTTGCTGTCTGGTAGGAGCAAAGGCCCAGAGACAGATGAAGCACTGAGGGACCCAAATTCAATTAGTCAGACTCAGTGAAACTTTTCCTGAGAGCTGAAATGTAAGTAGAAATAATTCCTGACTTCTATCGGGAGAGAGACAGAACTGGGATAAGAGGGACAGATAACTTATTGCATTCTGATGTAAACTACAGCCAAAAATTTGATATTTTACTTTACTAGACTTTCCAAAGGGGGAAAAAAAAAAAAAAAGAAAAAAGAAAGAAAAGAAAGGAACTGCTGCTTGTAACAGCCTGGAAAACTCCTGTACTTCCCTAACAACAATATAAACCTTGTTAAAATATAACACTCACACAAATTATTCAAATAAATCAACATTCACTCCATTTACCATACAGTTGCACCAGCTAACTTCTCTTGGGAATCCTGCCCACCATTTGCTGGAGCTATAAAAGATGAAGGAAAGTAACTGAGATTACCCAGGCCTTTTCCATTTGAAAAATCTCTCCTTAAAATAGTTTGGAGAAGAAAAGCCTAAGAACAGCATGTTCTTCACTTGTTGGGTCTTGAATGGCTGCAGTAAGTCTGGGGCATAGCTGAGCATTATTAGAAGATGAATACATCCAATCTGAACTCCAGAATTCGTTCTGGTACAAGAAGTATATTAAAAATACTAAAATATTCCACCCCCCCACACACCCCCCCGCAATCTTGTCTGGCAAAAACAAAACAGTAGCCTTCTCCCTCAGTACTGTGTTTGAGGATTTCATTACTTTTTATTTTCTTTGGGGGATGAATGAGGCTTTATTTCTTCAAGGCTCCTCTGCTGATCTTTGCTCAGAATTTCTCTAAGGTCTTGCATTCCAAACAATAACAGGTCTCTCTCTACAAATGAACTTGATGCAATTAGGGTCTGTGTATCCTGCTATGACTTTGCTTCACTGACAGACTCACTTTTCCTTATACCACTTACTCTGTTCAAAAACTTTGTAAAGCCAATATTTGTAACACTTCCAGAAATCAGATACAATTTAATCACCAAATGAACCCAGAGGAAAGGGAAGAACAGGGCTACAAGACACTAAATAACAAAAACCCCCAACAAAACAAAAAGACTCCAAACAAACAAAAAAAACCCTACACCCCTTGCCTAGCAGAATATACAGAAGTAGACGTAGATGTCTTCTACCCAGCTTTCCTTTCTCCATTGCAGAGTCCCCTGGATTTGGAAACTGAAGTGCACAAAAGCATCCTGTCTCAAAAAAACACACTACAGCTAAGTTAGTTCTCTTTTTCCCCAACACAAGCAGGTGAGGATGACTCTATGCTGGTAGCACACTAAGCACCATCACCCAGGGAAGGGTTCAGGGTTTCTTAACAAGCTTCCTAGAGGTGGCATCATCTGTTAGTAATTTAAATGTTGCAAGTGATAATAGTTACAAGTCATCATGGTTAATCCCAAAATTTGAAGACTTTCCTCAGGCAAACCATCCCAGTTGCTTGAATTAGGATAAAAAAGAACCCTGATTATGAAAGTGTTGAGTTTTTTCTTCCACATCACTCCATTTTCCAAAGCAACAGTCCCTGTTTAAAAACCACAATGTGGGGTGCTGGTTTTTTTTAGTTCAAGGGCATTTTTTAACAGTCAAAAATCATAAGGATCCTCCTGAATGGCTGAATGGTTTTACCCCATGAGTATAAAAGCGAAGTCCACCTGTGAGTCTAGGTGGGCAAGGAAGCTTGGGCCCAGGTAGTTGCAGGAAGAATGTAAGCCCATCAGTGACTGGAAATGAACCCCAGATGTAAGCACAGGAAGGAACTGAGGGAAGGTTCAAAGAACAACTGTAGTGGTAGTCAAGGCAGTCTACAGACTACTGCCCTAAGGACCCACCTTTCTCTCATTCTACTGTCCAGTGATCTTCGCTAGGAAATTAATATTCACTGAAGGATGGATGAAGCAAGTAGTCATAGACTTGAAAAATTGCCTCAAAGGGCCTAAGCCCCACTGACCAACAAAATCTCTGAACAGAAAGATCTTCACACAGTCTGCCATAGGAGGGAGTTGTTGCAGTAGCATTTCTTTCTGCATGCTTTCTGACAGCCACTTTAACTTATCAGCATGGGAACATGTAGGCATGATATAAGTCTCGATCTTGCACCACTACAGTGTAAAAGAGGACAGAGGCAGCAATATTCTTGTACTCACAATATGTGCTTGAACATACTGTCAGAATCACCATGTGGTCCAACACTCCTTCAATGATGCACAGCTACGTGCACCTTTTAAGATGACTTTTGCTAGTATATTCTCTTGCCAAAACTAAGAGCTGTTTGAAATAATTTGTTCACAAACTCAACTACATTCTAATGTAATCTACTAAATAAAAACATCTATTAAAACATTTTTGTATTTTTATTTTGTAGATACATTGCTTTTAAAGTTGCTCTCAAAGCTAGCTAAACCATATTTACCATAAAACACTGTTTAAAAGTAACACATGAAATGAAATGAAACACTGCTACCATCTGTGAATAATGTAATCAGGCAAATGAGGAATAATGACTACATCATGGTAATTTGGGATGGAACATACTGAATTACAATTGTCAGCAGCTTGGTTTATAGCTCACAAACTTGAGAAAAGCACAGCATATAAAAAGAGCAGGGAAGGATTTAATCAAAATATGATTACAGAAGAGAATGTAAACAACACATGGTATTATTTTTCAAGGGTCCACCATTATTGTTTGCATCTTCAAATGAAACTGAAAACTTGCCATCACACATGCAGAGAAAGATAATTTCAGTGATACAAGGTTGCTTTTACCCATCACAAATTCATAGAGTTTAGCTCCTAACAGAATAATTCCACCCAACTCTTAGGGGTTGTGGTAGGCAGGCAAGGAAACAACCTAAAGGAATTCCATCAGATTCTTTTCCATTTTCTAAGTTTCCTATCTGTTCACAGGCCAGAGGTGCAAGTCAGTATTGTCCCCGCCCAATGTCCAATGACTCCCATTGGCAATGATCTGCAGCAGAAAGCAAGCTGGTATGATGCTGTCCTTCCCTATTCTGACATTTTTTGGAGGGGCTCAGGGTGGAGTTATCTTTACCAGATTTGTGAGAATGAAATATCATTGGAAATACGGAAAAAATTTCCATCTCCTTTAAATCTACTTCTTTCATTAGACAATTCAAGTCCCTGTTATTGAAAAGGTGCTTTTCCCCCTCTTCTTTCATTTCTTGTTCCATCTCCATTCTACATACTTTCCCCTCAATCATTTCCATAACCCCTTCACTGTTATACCTGAATACCTCTCGGCCACCAATATATTTCTCTTTGCATCATCACAGTCAAGTAGGGAAGAAATAGGACTGGAATAAAAATATAGAGTTACTTTCTCTGATTACACAGAAAGCCTTGATGGATAAATTCTAGCTACCAAAGTTTTGTTTAGAAATCCCTCCTCTCAGAATTTCCTCTGTAAACACAGATACTTAAGAACAACTTGTCATTTGGAAAAATTTGCTTCTTTGTATAAAATGTTTTATGACCCATTTCTCCACAGGGCAGAAACTTAACGAACGTTTCTGAATTCCAGTTTGATTTATATTCTTCACTGATGAAGACAACTCAATTTTTTCCCTCATGTTATAAAACATACCTTCTACTTAGAAAACTCCTGTTCCCCTAAATTACCGCTCTGACACAAGAGCAAGAAACATCTGGTAATGTCCAGAGAAATTAGAGTACCTGCCCTCAGAGAGGGCAGCTGCTGGCACTGGTAATAAATACAGAAACAGATAAATGTACACATAAGTAAATAAATAAAAGCTGTTCACAGGATTTCTGCCAACAGAAATCCAGACACTTTCCATATGCTTCTGCCTTCTCACACCTGGGAAAAATCACAATGTACTAGTTCCATTCTGCCATGACAGCACACTGGATACTGTACCAAAATCTTTTAGTAAAGGATAGTTTAAGTTGTGGATTTGTTGGGTTTGTATTTAGCTTTATTTTTTTTTTTAATACTGACTCTTTAATAAATAATTTTATTTCATAGGAAGAACTTTTTTAGGGGTGAATAGAAGTGGTGGCTTAGAAAAGCAAAGTATTGCAGTTGATGAAACTATACCTTTTCATAAAGCATTTTCATTATCACACATTATGACATTTACTGTATAAAGGTGATGTTTCAACATGAAATACTATAAATTATGCTGCAGCAGCTTATAAAAATCTAGGTTTTCAAAATTTACCAATCAATCAAGATGATGTGCATGTCTAGGAAAATTCCCTGGAAGCCAATGAAAAGCCTATGCAAAGAGCACCACCCTGTACAGTTGCCTACTCCTTGTTGCTCCCAGGCAGTGCTGCTAAAACCTGGCTCTTACTTCTCTTAGCATTTGGCCTCTCTGGAGAATTATGGAGGTGAAAAAGATCTAAAATAAGTATTTCACATAGTTTTCCAACTTGAAAATATCTGTCATCACCGTGTCTTTAACTTACGCTTATTAAAAATATATGACAGCCTTTTGCTTTACAATGTTCATGTATGTCCTGGAGATGTACTGAAAACATGACCACTGATTTCTCCAGAACTTCTTCCATTCCCGGAATTGATTAGGCAATGCTAAATAAGAAAGCTTCTTTTGGAGCACCATGGCAGTAACTAACAATAAATAGGACTAACCTAAAATTTAACAGACCAAATATGCATCTAAGATTAGCGAAGCAAATACTCCCCTCAGTGAAACAGCCAGCAGAAGGCTAAGAAAAGAGGAAAAACATAATAGAAACTTTCATAAGGAAAAAATAACTATCCTTTAACCAAAGTATACAATTACCTAGATCACCACAATGGCTAGCAAGGGAATCATGACCTGCATCATTAACAGACAGACTCTCTATGCCAGAATCAGCAGCAAGTGCTGAGTCTGCCAGTGGCACATTAAACACAAATTCAAACTTAGGAACACATGAAATTGTTGAGTAAATGGACTTGATTTTGACTTAACTACATCACTTTTCCCTTCACCTTAGCAAATGAGTCTCACAATCAGCATAGATGTCACATTACAGCCAAGTAAACTACACTACTTTTGAATTAAAATTAAGCGCCCCACTTCAAACAAGAAATAAATTACACCACTGCTGACCACAAGAGCTAAATAGCTGAGAACAAAGTGATCTTTCAGAAGGTCAAGCAAACACAAATTGCTCAAATTTTCTCAAAATTATAGAGCTTTGAAGATATTTAAGTAAAAAGAGCATGTCAACCAGACCTTTAAACATTACTGAGATAATCTGCTGCTTGACTGATGATTTCCTTCAGTATGAAGAACAGTAGTTCATTTTAAAGAGGTGAGTTAGGGAATGCATTATGTTAGAGATTCTCAAAATACGGACCAGAGAGCCATTTCTTAATGCTCTGAATCTTCTTTTAGGGAGGTGGATCTATTAGGAAGGTGCATCAATTTTATCTGAAATGGAATATTCAGCAGAGGAGGAAACACACTACAGGGTAGAGCCAAACTAGCAACTTTCATAGGAAGATTATCAACAAGGGAGTGTCAGCTAACTGGGGATGATGGGGAAAGGCATAGTAATGCATGAAGGAATATGTGTTTCAGGCACAGAAATTAATACCACCTGCTTGGCCAAGTTTCTTTTGTAGAGCAACTAAGGCAGGAAGAACTGAGGTTGTGCATGTCCAGGTAAGGTCCCAATATTAAGTCAAAATGCAGAGAGGCACGAGGGAAGACTGAGTTGCTGGAAAGTATTTCCAGGTTCCACAGTTCAGCCCCAACTTTGAGATGTAGAAAACACATTCTACTATGGGTCCTGGCACTTGAGCTATTTTAGGCATACATGTTGAATGCAGGGCTAGAACTCCAAATATTTTAACAAACAAGGAAAAGATGAGCAAATGTTACTTGACATGGAAGAACTATTTTATGCATCATGGTATGATAACAAATGTAACTACTTTCTGTACAGGAAAAAAGAAGCAAATGAAAGAGCTGACTTGGTATAGGTCCATACCACGACATTTAAAATTAACACACTGAAAGTTTAGTCCTGCTATGGTTTTGGTGGGGGTAGAGGCAGTGGTTGCCAAGTATGATAGCTTCTGTAAGGCTGGTAACATCTCACATATGGACTCACAAAGACAATCATGTAGGCACAGTGCAATGCACAGAAAATTATTAGGCAAATACTTAGCAACCCAAATCTTGAAAAAGAAGTTTGAAAAACTAGTTCATTGACTGCAAGATGAGTTTTACCACTCATGCAGGGAATTCATATATCTGAAATATTAAAGGTAAATAGTTAAGGCAGTTATAGACCCATAAAATACTACACTCAAAATAAACATTATTTAGAACCTCACAATTCTGTCTTCCTTTCATAAGCTACTGACCTTTATTTCTGGCAAGGTGAAGTTCACAGTGGAATTCATTAAGGACTAGCACAGATATATCACTTACCTTGAAGTCACAGCTTCCATGAATTCATCAAGAAGATCATCGTAGGCTTGACCTCTAATTCTCTTGTGTCTCAGCCCAATATACAAAGGATCTTTCAGCAGTGTCTGTTAAAAAAAAATGTCTGAGGTATTATATGAGCAAGTTACAATACTACAGTCTTATTTAGTAAGAAAGGGACAACAATACAGTGTTTGAGGATTAACCCAAGCATATTAAGTACATATCCATTTAGCCACATCTACATAAAGACTGAAGAAACATAAAGATTTTAAAGAAACACCCTTTTGTATCAAAGAAAAGGGATACCCTAGTCTCAAAGGAAGTGTTTCCAAGTGAAAAAGTAAAGTTTACTCTGGGAAGTCAGGTCTCAAAAGTATCTTTTGAAGGTTTGGTTAGTACTTTTCTACTTTTCCTTTATAACCTGACAGTGCTGTGACATTTTTAAAAAGCCATTTTCTTTACTTCTATCATCATGTTCCAAAAATCTCTCCCAGAGCCCATCATTTCAACCTTGTTGATGAGCTGATATTCAGAAAATGTGCTTTCTAAAATTCAAAATGCCAAATCATAACCAAGCATTTGACCTTTTCCTTCCACGCTTTTTAGATTATCAGTTTAGATTCCAGCATTATCCATTTCGGTTATCCATATGGATATGATTTCTGAATTTGTCTATGCTTTCTTTAGATTTATGATGCAGAGTTTCACCTAGGTCCATAAAAACATCAAGCCTGTATTATTCCATGTCTTCACTACTAGAAGGTTCTGGTTTGGTCTGATATATTTCCAAATTATAACTTACAAATTACTAAATGTGTTCAAAGTGTTTTGCAATCACTTTTGACAAACCACTTTAGCTACAGTAATTCCCCAGTCTCACACTTTTAATGGCTCTCACAGGAACTCAGATATAAAGACACTCTTTGCTATTACTTCTTATGTTGTAAACCAGCTTAACTGGAAACACACTGCAAAGAAAAATATGGATAACCTCTCCTTCCAAGAGAGAGCCTTCAGCATGCAACATGAAGGAAAAAGGCTGGAAAGCTTTCTAAGCCTGCTTCAGACAGCAAATCAGAAATGAGATTTCTGAAGTTTAGAGACATGCCTACACTGCCCCTCCAAATTTTTTATGTTGTAGAACTGAAAATTATCTTCTGGGTCAGAACATCCTGTTCAAGATTGATTTGAACCAGTATAAAATTTAAAACCTTTGGTCGTATTCTGCCTTCCCCTGGGAGTATCCTGATCCACACCTACAGACAGAAATGTTTGTCTCTCCCTCACTTTTCCTTACCTCCCACAAAAAAAGGAAGGACATAAGATTAAAATGTTTAAAAAAACCCCAAGCAGATTTAAAAGCTGAATTTTCTAAAAGTGTTGCTAAAAGTCATCCATTCAAAACAGTTTCTAACATACTACTTACAGCCTTTCAGAAGTTGTTAGTACAACTTTTTGAACTGACAATTGAATAAAGCTAAAAATTAAAATTACTTTGCAAATGAAGGTGAAGTCATTTCACTGGAAGTATTTTATTTATTTCCTTCACTAACTCATTGTAGCATTCATGTTTAAGTAGCATATTTTTAGGCTGAAATAATTTTACCTGTGTATTTACATTTTTCTAAGTATTCCAGCATCAAAATCAAAATCATAGTTCTGTACCTACTCCAGATACTGCAGGAAAAACTGGCAAGAATCTGATCTGGTATCTTTTGAAGTAATTGTCTCTTTTGTATAGTCTTCTTTTCTTACACAATCATTTCAAACTTTGTTGTCAAGAACTATTTCAGGAATTATGTCTTCACTTCGATTTTGAGTTTGTCTCGTTACTTAAAATTACCTTAGCAAACTCTGAAAAATCAAGGGTAACTTCTTATCCCTGGAAGACAAATTCACAGGAAATACAAATGAACTGTTCAGCAATGTGAAAGCTTCAGGCAAGTTTGGAAAGCCCATGTGAGTTGCCTCGTGCTTCCCACCAGACTGAGCACAGAAAGTTGGAAAGAACTGCCAAGCCTGAGGAGCCTCTGACAGGAACATCACAGTAGGACTCAGAAAGAGAAATCCCATTTCTACAGTCTCATTGCTGCAGCTTTCCATGCCAGCAGGCTTCTCATACTGCATGTCCTGTGCAAGCATACTGCATGTTCCACTGTGCAATTCAGTGTAAATAACTTAATCCCTTTTCAACTCCCATAATTCTTCTTCCTAATTTGATTTGCTCTCTTAAAAGAGCTTCCACAAGCAAGCAATGTTTGTCATTTTTTCTCATTTTGTAAAGCAATGCTTAAAATGAAAAAAAAAAAAATTCTAACAAAAAACTTTGGTTCCTTTATTTTTTAAATTCTGAGGACTTTTCCATAACACTTTGCAGCCAGGCTGAGTCAAGCTAATTCCTTCAAGAAGCTAGCTTAGATGGACAGTGATTCTGTGAAAGTTCACAAGAAACAGGCATCACAGTTACTCTGTTCAAAAAGTGCTAAAAAAGACGAGTCTGCCTTGCAACATGGGCTCTTACACTCCCTTTGCTACTTCTGCATCTTTCATGTCTGTGAGCATTTAAATCTACAGTCAACACTAAAACTCAGAACTCCAAAGCAGCTCCCTTTGTAAGACCACAGCTTGAATTTATTCACATATCTTTGATGCTGACATTTAATGTGGAATATTATTATTACAGTGTTTCTGGAGCATGTTTAAACCTCTAGCCTGAGAAGTCTCCCAAGCAGAGACAATTAATTCAGCAACACATCTCTGATGAAAAGCTTGGCCAGCTATATACTCAGGAGTTCAAAATTCCTTTACAGCTCAGTGCATTCTGCTTAACAAACGTTACAGTTTGACAAGAAATAGCCCCAAAAAGTTCCTTTATAGTCCTGGATGGAACAACGTATGAAGAAACCCGGGGCGGAGACAAAAGAATGAAACATTCAGGGAGTGAAAAGAACAGTGGTCACGTCTGCACCCTGAGTGGCAAACCATTGTGGAGCTGCTCCCTTTCCAAAGGGCACTGAAGAATGAATAAGCTGCTTAAGCACATTATCCCTTTATTCAGGTCAACACCATGCAAACCAGGTCCATGGTGCTTTGGTTTTTTTTAGAGTGTTCACACATCTTGAGAAATTAACATTTGCTATCGACTATTTCATGGTTTTCAAAACAGATTACCGAAAAAAAAGTTCCATCCTACAATTGAGTATGTCAAGCTGACATGATGATTAGGTACTTCTCCTCAATGACTTTGGTTTCTTCTGTCACCCAGCGTGTTGTCAAAGCTTAAAATTTGTTTTGTTCCTTTGGAAATCAAATCTCCTTCAAAACATAACTCTGCTTTTTTCAGGTTAGTGCGTTTGTTATGCACATTACATGATACTAAAAAGGTTAATGCCAGTTTATTTTTAGACACACTTATTCTAACGCTTAAAAACAAAAAGTTCTAAAACATTTAGGTTTACCAATGTGGTACATTCACACTTAAACAGAAATATGGTTTGAAGTTCTGGTAGTGGAAATACCATGTAGATCTATTTAGAATTAGCTGTGCAAAATAACAAGTTCTTTGAAGCACCACCTGAGTGTATTAAAACTGCAATAACCTTGGGGGTTTAAGAAAAATGCAAGCTGTTTATACCATCTTACTTATGCACACTTAAAGAGATCAGCAAACCATCAAAGTTCAAGGCTTGAGCTGTGCACCTGGCGCTGATTTAGCTATAAAAGCCAAACAGCAAGAAATAGAGAATTGTACACTTAAGTATTTCATCAGTTGAGCACAAACACAATGAAATGTCATCTATTCTCAAACTTGGAACCAAGACGTTTCTTTGGAACAGGTACATTTTAGGGAAGAATTTCATGGAAAATTGGAGGTGAAGAACTGCAAGGTACTGAGCTTTTCCAGACAAAGATGGCAGCAGTGAGTGTTCAGAACTGATCAGTGCCACCTAGACAGGGGTTGGTGTCTGGTAATGCTTCAGAGCAGCAACTAACCCCTTGCCATTAAAATGTCAAAACCCTTTAGCACTTTTGCAATGGGAAATGATTTGCATTAGAGGCACAGTTAAAGGAGAACTACCTCTGTATGGGACATCTGAAGCTTTGGGACAAAGACATGCCATATGCCAGAAATTAAACACATTTCAGAGTATGATTGGTCCAACAAGGCGTACAGTTACCAAGAAAACTAGGGGAATGCTGCTGCTTTTCCAAGTGTTAATATTTTGTTATATTAATACACTGTAAATTCTTTCTGTCATGTTCATCTTGTCTCAGTTTTCACAGGGTGGGGAAGGGCTGGTGAGCACAGTGGAATTTCTATTCTCCAGGAAAGTTGGACATTCCAAACCTTTTTTTGTTTTCTGTTCCACTTGATGTGAAACATTTTCCAATAGAAGAGTTAGCCAGTTAGGAACAATGCCAATGTTTTGGACATAACTTCAGCTTCTATCAATATTCACTACCCAGTAACCAATCCATGTACATTGAAATTTTTGGTTTGTAAGCACTAACATGCTGAATCACAATTTTCTGTCCTTCAAGAACTGCTTACAGCTGCAAAGTGTTTTTCATGGCATTAGAAAGAGTGTATAAGATTTCAATTTATATTAGACTAGGAAGCCTTTTTTTTTTTAGAATAAGCTTATTTTGAAGTCTGAAATACAGGATGATGCCCTTAAAACATCTAACAGATTCTGTGTTTCCAAATGCTAAGTGAATTTTGGATGAGTGGAATGCTACTAATTCAGGTTTTGGGTGTAGAATACTTTGCAAAAAGAAGTTTCATAATCAGACAGCTCAAGATTTTTTAAAAATTTTGTTTCCTTTCAACTACATTGGCCCCATGACATACTTAGGAAGAAGAGATCATGGCCCCTTCTATCTAAACACCAGAGTTTTGTCAACACGTTTGCACTGTTTGCAAGTGGCTTCTTGCACAAGAAAAAAAGGGTCCTTATCCTCTTTGTCTGCCCAAAAGAAGGAGATCTCATTTTGGGAGTCTCAGCTAACGCTTTATCTGGATATCACAACAGACAGGCACTGGCATACAGAGCAGTAGCTCTCTGCACCTTGGTTTCCTCCATGGGATCCTCCATACAACAGGATGTCACAAAAGGTCCCAAAGAGGAGGCCAAAAAATGGGTAACACAATGGGTCATTCTAGCTATAAATAAAGGAGGAAAACCCCCACACATTGGACAAGAGTTTAAAAAGTTGAGCCCAGCTGTGTTCACTTTGCCAAAACCAAGTGGCTGCCAGTACTTGAGAGACAAACACAACTGTGTATGCAGACAACAGCTGTACTATAATTAGTATTTTCCCATCTGTAAGCCTAAAAACATCACTGAAAATTGTCCGTTGTTTTTTCAGACAAAATTCTAGACCTGAAATAGCCAAGAGATTAAAAGATAATACATTTAGGGTGTTCCTTTGTCAACAATCTTGAGCGCAGTGCTTGAAGGGAACAACTTCTGTGGAATAAAATTATTACTAAAGAGTATTACGAATTTTTGAGACAGTTCAGAATATAAATATTTATTAATACTCTGATGAAGCAATAGCCTAATGTAACAGATTACAATATTTCAAATTCTGTTTAAAAGAGGTTAAAGTTGTGCTTAAAAAAATACATGCATAGTGACAGTATAGTTTTGCACACTTAAGACTACATGTTTTCAGTTATTTCTCCTTGAAGACAGGCTTCATTTATTCAATTCAACTTGTTCTTTACTTTCATAAGGTTGTTTAAGTATCAATGTGGCCTTTACATCCTGTACTTCCTCCTGCTCAGGAAGTTTATCATTTCTTAACCTGAAGAGGAATTACCAGTTGTAGCTTTGAATCTCACTGAACCTTACTGCTTACATTGTGGCTATTTCCCACGCACACAAACAGCTTCACCCAGCTGAAAAACTGTCAGCTCCAGCAAACTTTAACAACATAAAAATCCCTCTAATGGCTGGAAAGAATGCTTCATGCAGGAGCCTTCTAACACGCTATGAAATTACCACAGCCCAAGCAAGAAGGCTGCACAAAGCCAGGCTGTGCCAAGGACACTCTGTGGGATGTTTCCGGCGCATGGATGCGGCACTGCACAAAGCCCCCAGTGTGTGAGGGCTGTGGGCAGATCGAGGGCTCTTTGCCAGGCGGGCGCCAGCCCTCCAACCCCCTCTGCCCACACCTCTCCATCCCTTGTCAGCACACCAGAAGGGCTCTCCCATGAAATCCAACTCATTCCCGTGAGTGAGCACCCAAAGCAGAAGACCAGGCAGTCCACAAACACATCCCAGATACACAAACCACAGAATGAGAGAATCATAGATCGATTGAGTTGGAAAAGACCTCCAAGATCATCAAGTTCAACCCTTGGTCCAACTCCAGTCCATTTACCAGATCATGGCACTCAGTGCCACATCCAATCTCAGTTTAAAAACCTC
>JAWWEV010000115.1:81763242-81780518 GCA_035583235.1 Hafferia zeledoni | reverse complement strand
GGGGCCCAGAACTGAACACAACACTCAAGGTGTGGCCTCACCAACGCAGAGTACAGGGGAAGGATCACTGCCCTGGGACTGCTGGCCACGCTATTTTTGATACAGGACGGAATCCCATTGGCCTTCTTGGCCACCTGGGCACACTGTTGGCTCACCAGCGCAAGCTGTGTGAGCCATCATTACCCAGGGAGCACCAAGTGGAAAACACAAAGACAGAAAGTTTTATCAGCAAGAGGCACTTAATTTTTCAGGAGGCTGCTGTGCTGTCTGCTCTTCAAGTCAGGCAATGTTTGAGTCCAGTTTATGGAATCAATTGATGGGTGACAGGCTCAAGGGATTTCGATGGTGAGGGGCAGGGAGCAGTGTTGCCTTCTAGTGTGAGTCTGTAGCTACATCGAAGTCATTCTCCTGGCTTACCTCCAAAGTACTTGAAATTATAAAATACTCTAGAGAAATCACACTTTTATAGAAAGCTCATCTCATGATTTTTAGATTTCTGAGCACCTGAAACAGACAATACTGGTTACAGCCAGGGGCCCATCAATGATGGATATGCATAAGGAAGTTCCTTTCTGACTGTTCCATTCCAAACAACCTGGAACTCACAGACACACCTGAACTTCTTTTCTTGATTGGCTCTGAAAATTACAAGTAATACACAGTATAGCTAGTCTAACTATATATTGTCATACCTGATATTGAATATTAAAAATGTTTCAAAGCAGTAATACACCCAATATCAGATAAGCTATATTTTTTCAGAGCTATTTGGCTTTTGTTTCATCTGCTCACCTTTCCAGTACACAGTAAGAGATTCACACAATGACAAAGCTTTTTCAGTAAGTTACTGCTGCTATAAAAAAAATTCTTGCGGTAAACCTAATTGGATAATCTAGCAAAAATTGTTCTATGAATCTTGTTCTTTATGGCAGTTTTCAATTAGGAAGGACCTGGGAATAGCTGAGTTGTGAAGCATACCTCAACTACAACTTTGCTAGCCAACAGATAAAGCAAAAAAATAATGGTATTTCCCCGAGATTTAAATGCCATTGGAACCTTGGGGGTTTTTTTGCAGGTGAAATGGCTTACATTGATGACTTTTAACCAGTTTAACTTTTAAAAACTATTAGAAGTGAGTATCAAAGAACAGCCATCACTGAATCTGCAGCACATGTTCATAAGGAGAAAAGCAGATGTTTTCGTGAGGACTGGATTAGATGTTCTTTATGAAAGTTCTGTAATTGAAGAAAAAAAACAACAAACCTTCCTTCACAGCTAGGAAGTTAGTTTGACAGTTTTCCATACTAGAAAATGAAAACCCAAAACGTTTTTCAATTGTAAACATAAAACTGCGCCAACATCTGTTAACAGAAAGTTAGCTTCAAAACTAAAATAATAAATTCCTTATTAGGCTAATCCTTACAGTACTACTATAGCATTCTTTTCCAAGCACCGTGCTCGTGTACCACCACCACATGGACACATCAGATCCTTCTTTTAAATCAACATTTAACTTCTACATCAAGTAGCAGCTATGCCAAGCAGGTCATAACTAAGGCATGTGATTAGCAGGAGGAAGGGGAAATAATTTCTAATCTTCCAATTTTCTTAATTTATACTTGTGTCAATCGGATAAAAATGGCATGCTTTGATGAACAGGACGCTATCACCATGGGTGGAATACAGAGGCTTCTTCACGGAAGGCATCATCAAGCATTGGAACAGGCTGCCCAGGGAAGTGGTTGAGACACCATCCCTGGAGATATTTAAAAGCCATGTAGATGTGGCACTAAGGTCATGGTTTAGCGGTGGACTTGGCAGTGCTGGGATAATGGTGGAACTCAATGATCTCAAAGGTCTTTTCAAACCTAATTGATTCTGCTCTACAATCCACTGCCAGAACTGTGTCTAGCAGAGTTAGTAGGGAGAAGAGAGAGCCCTAATTCATTGTGTAGTTAAAGAAAAAAAAAGAGCAAGATAAATACTCTGTATTATATTTCACAGTCTGAGAGATCTCTCCTGATGTTAACATCTGTCTGCAGGGATAGCGATGATGCCAATTCCACAAATGCCTGTAATTTGAGTTGGAACTTGGAAGACACTCAGAACCATGGTTTCAGAGGAACATTTCATCAGACACAATTTTAGCATGCATAACTCTTTTACACAGTAAAACTGAAAACAAATGGTTGTCTGCATGCCAGTGGCATTTCTTGAAAAACTTCATCATTTGTCTATTGAGAAAACAATAGTCCTGAAGGATCCATGTGCTGCATCAATTATGCTGCATGTAATCACTAATATTTTAACATACAAATAATAATCAGAAAGTAAAGAAATATTAGAAATCTCATGTATTTTATTCAAATAATTTTCAGTCTACCTGACAAGAAATCTCCTAAAACTCCTGATATCTACTTTCTATAAAGGCTTTTACCAAAACACAGAAAAGGCTCAGATGAACCATTAATCTCCCCACATAAGTGATCTTCCGCAGCCCCCATACAGTTAATGACTATCATTTCTTCTTCATGAACTCAGCATTTGTATGGCTAAAATCTCAATCACGTGTCCTGCAACACATCAAGGAACAATACCCTCAATACTACATTTTGAAATACAGCTGATGCATAATGGGAAATGGAAGCTATAGAAATAGATTACCACAACTAAACTTTCAAAAGTTTATTGCTCTCAAAAAACCTGAGGGATGACATGCTAAAACCTACTTGAAGGTCTAGCAGCCCATGCTTATAATAAATCATGGAAGCTGGCCAAACAATAATCTTTATGAAGAGCCAAAATAGGACTCATGGTAGCCCACACAGTACCATGAAAACAAGTCTAGCCACAGTGAAATGCTTTATAGAAGTTGGAGAGTTTTTTTCCCTGAAAAGTGAGCAGGAGTGTTACTATCTTAATAGATTATTTATTTTAGCTTGAGAGAGAAAAGATACAGATGCCTGAGGTGGTTCAAACACTGTGAATACATCAAAGCTTCCTATATAATTTTTGTGAAGCAATAAACACACATCATTCATTTTATTTTCATGTACTTATATTTCCAAATTTTGTTTGGGACAGGTAGCTGAAATGTCTGAATATAAGGAATCATGCAGTTTTCAGAATGAGACAAAAATTTAAGAAAAAACAAACAAAAAATCAACAAAGTGAATCAGAGAAGAGCAAAGACATATTGTTTTGAAGAGGACATCAGTAAAGTTTTGTTATTAACTAGCAATATTCAGAAGAATGCCATCTTAATAATCTCCCTTTGTGTGATAAACAACAAAGAAAACAAACTTTAAAAAACCCTCAAATATATTTTTCATTCATCTTTAATATTAATAAAATTATTAATAAAATTATTAATAAAAAGGATTTTGCTAATATTGTATCATCTCACACATTATGACTACACTTTGTCTTGAGTCCCTCAGATAAGTAATTAAACAGAATTTTAACATAGCAACAGATACAATTTACAAAACTGAAAACCTTGTTCTGTTACCAGTACATCTCATTTCTATACCAACAGTTGTGATATTTTGTTTTGATTTCTTGACCCTGACATTCCTGTCTCCTGTGCTGATATTCAGACATTTTCTTTACTAGAGCCAAATTGACATCAACAAGTCACATTAACAGTGTCCCTTTGGCTGACTGGCAATTATGAAAAGAATGTGTTGATATTATTTCGGTGCTGGCATCTCAGCTATATATCTGTCCTGTCACCAGAAGAAAAAAAGGCAAAAGTAATTCTGTGCACACAGCAGACCTGCTAGTACAAGGCCAACATTTGTAAGAACACATACATGATTACTGGGTGACATGCTTTGTCCCAGACACTAAGGTGTCTTCTGTGGAGCCATAAATGATGTGTATTATCCCACCTTTTTTGATAATAGCTACATTCATGCTCGTTCCTTCTCTTGTCTTCTCCATTGCCTGTGAAATTGCTGAGGAGGCTGAGAGCTGGCAGTTACATGAAAGCCAACCAAAACAAACACTATCTGTTTTTGCCTTCTGAGCATGAAGAATTGGAAATGTCTAATGTATCTTGAAATAAAGTCTGCCATCAGTTTGGTCTGTGAATATTCATGCTTGCGATCCAAAATAAGCATTTTCAGATATTCATTTCTGCCCTCTTTCACAGATCCCCTTGTGCTGAAAAGCGAAGTAACAAGAAATTAAATGGACTGACAGAACTGACAGGAACATCAGTACGCAGTTCATTCTTTCTAATGCCAGCTGAAACTGAGACCTAAATCCTGGGTCACCACCTATGTTCCTTCTGCTAAAACTCTCCCCTCTTCAGCTTCTCAGGTCTTAAAAATCATTGCCAATGTGCTGTTTGGCAAATGTGGAAATCTGAAACACTACCTAACTTTGTCATATTTTCCATGGTCTAAACAAGTAGAACACTTCACAAAAAAAATATTCACAATAGCAAATTTTACAAAAATAAATCAACAGTCTTAGAAAAAAAATACAATATATTCCTAGCCAAAATGACAAAGTTTAAAGGATCACAATGGATCAAAAGTGGCAGACAATTGCTGAGGTCTTCTCACGTCCTAAGCAGCAGAATGGCATTTCTCAAAGAGCAGTAGAATGACACTTCTCAGAGATAACAAGAGTTTGTTTAATAAGAGGTTGACATCAGATCAAAACCAAGTTTTTGTCTCTGTAAAAGTCTCCCAAGACACAGACAAACCATATGTCAGATGAAGAGAGGTAAGTGAAGTACAAATGGAGTAAGAATTCATGTTAGCTAACTTAAGAACCTGTACTAGATACTTCAACATCTCAGCCAGTCTAGGCTCTTTTTATAGTCAAGAGGTGAAAAAATAGATTAAAAAACATTTTAAAAGACAATTCATTGGACAAATTTGAGACAGGTCCTCTAAAAGAAGCAGCAACTGTTGCTCTTCATAAAATTAGCCTAGGAGGATTAGTTTAGGTTCAGGTGGCTGTCAAGCTCTGCATCTCTTTTTCAGTCATTCTGAGCTTACCTAGTTTGGTGAAGGGGCCCCAGATTCTCAAGATGAACAATTAAAATGCAAGATTATAACTGGTCATTCCATTAATTTTAAGTATGAAAAAGATTAAAAAAAACCAAAACAAAACCAGGAAAAAGTGTTGTTGCCTAAGTGGATATACTTCAAAAGTCTAGATTTGGGTAGATGTGGGTTGAGTACACAGGCAATATGGAAAGGCTGGATGGTTACAAGATTGTGAACACTAATATTGTATGAGATCGTAAGAGAACTTTAAGCAAAGGTAATATAGAATGATGGTGGATGTAAGTCTAGCACTAAATATATAATAACATATTATTTTATACAACATGTATATCAAAAAGATAATAATGAACTTGCAAATCTCCTTTAATTTAATTGTACTAAAAAATTCTGAATTAATTTTTAAAATGGCAGTAGCCTTTTTGGTATGATAACCTAAGTAAGTCCCTGGTGAAAAAAATCCTCCTTGTTAGCTTTTTATTTATTTAAAAACAATTGTAAGTATTTTTGCTACTGACAGGAGATGTAGATCAAGTTATGTTTCATCCCTGTATTAGGGCAAAAGGAAATGAGCATTGTAATAGTAGTAATGTAAAAACAGAATGTCTTTCTACTGTTTAGTAGAGAATAAAGGCCATTACAAGTTAATGCAGCATTAAACAAAATGCTGACAGTGTACATACTATGAAACTGAGAAAAATATTTAAAGAGAACAAATGTTTAAAAGCCAATCCCATTTATATTTGAGTTTTATTGGAAAAAGTGCTGGCAAATCATAGATGCTGATTTATGTCTAACAAAATATGAGAAAAGCAGCAAAATGAAAAAAGGGAGGTGATGCAATACATTCCCCTGGGAACATCATCGTAAAGAACACCAAATCATCTTCTACATTTGCAAGTAAATCAAAGGTTTTAACAGCTCTAAATATAGCAGGAAACACTGTTTGCCTTTGCATACAATTACTTCATAAAAGGGGTAGGCAATGTTTTGTATTTCAGCTCTCTTAATACTCATTAGTAGAACGCATCCCCTAGGAAGCACAAGACATTTATACACAGTCTTTTACTGCAAGTTTAATATAACCAAGGACATATTAAGGCAGTAGATACAAAAGAAAGAGTAATTAAAAAAAAAAATGTAGAAGACTGGGACAAAATAGAAGACAGAGATGCTCCAAAAGGTATTCTTTAAAAGACTTAAACACACTGGAAGCCTCAGTATCTTGGGTAAATCTAGATTTATTACTACAGTTACAAATTCTCAACCCGAGTTAAAAAACTGAGTAAAAACCACTTCTGAAATTTTCAAGTTGCGAATGTATTACCAGATATATTGTAACTATTCAATAAGAGCACTAAAGAGCAAGAAAAGGAAAGCTCTCAAAAATTACAAAAGAACATCGGCTGTCAGATACTCGTGATCCACAAACATGTCACCCACCAGTCTCTGCACTGAGAGGAAATGGTGGCTTTTGTATCATCCCTTCCCCAGCTCATTCCTTACGTCTGCAAGTGTAATATGGATGTTGTCACAGTTTTGGGTGTTCCTGTTGTTGAAATAAAGCACATTTAGGAGTGATTGCTGATGCTGTATTTATTTTAGAGGTGGAATATTTTGAAACGCCCTGGAAAGATGACACTAAATGCCCCCAGTTTTAGAATACGCATCCATAAAAACAGATGCACTTGTCCATTCCCTCTTCTAACACTTATTCAGTCCACTTTAAATAACTTAATAGATTTAAAAGGAGATTACCAATTTTTTTCTTCTGCGCAATGGGCTAAACAGAAATGTACATTCAGAAATTATTTTACTTTTCAGTACTTCTGAACAGTGAAAAGAGAATAGAAAAAACGACTCATGACATTGACTCTAAGAAAAGTAACATCCGATCACACTATTTATTTGCCAACTGGAAGTGGGGAAAGGAGAAGGAAAAGGAATATTCGTGTATTTTCTCCTTTGTTCAAGTGCTGTCCATGTGCTACCAGGGAAGGATCTGGCAGCAAGATCTAAGAGGGGAAAAAAATCCACTTTATAAAATAGAATTTAACTGGTGAAGGAAGAGCAGTTACCTCCTACCAGACTGGCATGGACAGGCAGCAGCCAAAAGATAAAAATGCAGAAGATTTATTTCATCAATAGTTTTACAAATTTTCATGTCTGGAACTCAGCACCACTGGGCCACAGCTTTACCTCTGAGCGCCTTGCTTGGCCTGACTGTTTTGTGAGGCAAAGGAAAAAAGCCTCTTGTCATCCACCAGGTTAATTTGGTCAGTAACATTTTAAGATACCTGAATGAAAAGCTGTGCACCTAGAAACCTTCTGTTTTGATCATATATACTGTCATTTGTATTGCAGAAACACTCAAAACTACTAGGGAACATGCTGGAGAACAAAACATTGAAATGTGATTCTCATATATGCACCAGATAAAAAAGATAGATCATTTCTATATAGACAGGACCAATCTCTATTCACAGAATTCAGGAAGTGTTACTACTACTTTACAGTAAAACCGTCACTGAAATGCTGTCTCTAGTTCTAACAATCATCATGTAAGAGGAAAGAAAAAGGACCTTTTTAAAATCAGAGAGCATAACCATTTCATTACATATTTATTACATTAAAAACTGGTAAAACTGCCACTGTTCTACACATGAACATAAATTGTGATTATCTTTTATAGACAGAAATCCCTGCAGCTGTACACAATTTACATTTTTTGATACATTTATATCTTTAGATTGAAAAGGTATAAAATTTCAAGTTTCCTCTATACTCAGCTTTCTACTGTCCAGTTTTCTACTTTTGTTGGAATTTGAATAATAAAAACAGGTTTGTTTCTGTTTTCTCAACAGCTTCCATTTGCACATTCATAGGTAGGTATTCTTCAAGAATATGAATCCTGGAAGGCTAGTACCAGTTCTTATGACAATTGAATATAGTTTGGGAAAATGCAGAAAGCTAACTAGGACAAGCTGAATAACTAAGCCTGAATTTGCCCCTCAGCTTTTCAGGATTTCATATTCCTCCACGGATGCCTGTCATTGCTCCAGAGGAGTCAGAACTGCCAGCCCAGTCATGGTCATTGACCTATTTAGGGCAACTGTGAGAACCATCACATTCCTGCATTTCAGTATGTTAGTAACTTAAGAGGAAAATATTCTGAAGCAAGCATGCAGGAAACAACTTTAAATAGCAGCCCACAAGTCCCTGAAGTATCACAGATGAAGGAGGAGAACCTGCCCTGCATGTTTATCTCTCTAGTCCACTTTTCGGTACTTAAATCATGGAATCATAGAGTTGTTTAGGTTGGAAAAGGCCTTTAAGATCATCAAGTCCAACCATTAACCCAGCACTGCCAAGTCCACCAGTAAACCACGTCCCCAAGCATCACAGCTTCAAAACTTTTAAATACCTCCGAGGAGGGTGACTCAAGCACTTCCCTGAGCAGCCCATTCCAATGCTTGACAATCCGTTCTACGAAGAAATTGTTTCTAGTATCCAACCTAAACCTCCTCTGGTGCAACCTGAGGTCACTTTCTCTCATCATATCTACTGTTACTTGGGAGGAGAGACCAACAGTTACACGAATAAACCCCAGATCAGATACACATTTTCAATGTTTCTGAGCCCAGCTTCTTGCAGCCATCACAGCTGCAGCTGGAGTGACCTCTGACAGCTGGGCAACTCTGAGGGATGGTGTGTGGCACTCCTGCTGCTGGGAGCACTAAGATGTCTTCCACTAAAACCTGCCTGTGTAGTAAGTCCTTTCAATCCGAGCTGTCCTGGCTTTTCCATATTGCATGAAGGTACTATCTAAAAGAATTGAATGCTTTCTACTTAGACTGCAATTTATGGTAAATGGTTTAAATGCAAACACACAGTGTTTCCAAAGCTCTCACAACTGGCCATTGCCAGTATTGAATTCACATGCATGTGATCAGTTTAGAATTGCTCTGGCAGCAATGAACTTGTCAGAGCTTCTCTTCTAAGGTATCAAATAAACACAGTTTTCATTCCTCTGCTAATCATCCAGTATTAGATTAAGATTTTTATGGTCAGAAGAAAACTTTTCACCACTGGCTTGACTTCTATATAAAACAAGCCATTAGTCTTCCTAGATTTTATACCTGCTCTGGCTGGGTGATAGTACTGTAACTAAACAATGTCTCTTTTGTGACCCTTGAACAATAACAATATTGCCTCCAAGTCATAGATAAAGATATTAAACATCGCAGAGCTGAAAAAAAACCCCTGAGATACCATAAACCCACAAGTATTTTATTATTCCTCACAGAAATATATATTTTAAATTGCATTTTCTCCAGTAATAGAGGAGATCTGATTTGCTTTTTCATTGGTCTAGTTTTAAAAGGTACACTATGAATTCAAATGTTTTTTAAAAGAAACACTATGAATTCAAATGTCTTATGAAAGTAAAAAATAAGAGTCAACCCAAAATCAGTAAACTCACATTAGACCAGGATAATTGTATTTTAAATAAGAGCCTTACCTTTAATCCAATCTTCCTGAACTTCTCCCAGATATAACTAAGGAAAACTAGTACTTCCTCCCTGCCCAACTCAGCATGGTACAGAAAGCTTTTACCAGAGTTTTTTTTTTAAAGAACTGGCCAAAGCATTATTTGGACATTCTGATTTAAGGATCTTGACAAACTTCTAAAGATTTTGTTCAACAAATTCATTTGCTGTTAATGAAATGGAAAATAAGATTTCTTGCCAAGATAGATAAAACTGACATTTAAAAAATATCTACTATATTATGGTGACAATTTAATATGTCCATACGGACCACCATTAAGGAACAGCATCAGGAACAACGGAAAACCTCATTCTTACTATTCATAATTATTCTCACTAAGTTGCTTTTCTTTAGTGTCTTTTGCTTTTTTACTGCCTGTAAACACAGTTTTTGTACTTTGTTTCTATTATGAGGTTTTGCTGTTTGGTTTGTTGTATTAAACTGCCAGTTTTCACATCCCTGTAAGCCAGCCTGATTTTTAACCTATAGGCTTGTCTCAACATTGTTTATTTTGTGAGAGTTTAAGAACATCTTTTAAGTAGAAAACAATCATCACTCACATTTTAATGTTTAAATATTTCCCCTTGATCCAGCCTGGCTATTTCCATCGTCCTTAAACCATCCCACTTCCAGTGCTGAGTACGTGTGTTTCGGGTAGGTCTCCATTAAGTTGCAGCTGTTTGTACCTTGGCAACTATTCCTTTTTCTTCTACAGTCTACTTCTTTAACAATTTCAAGGTGATTTAACATATACCTCTACAATACTAGATGAACACTTAGGATCCAGGGATCATATTACCTCGGGATTTCCAATAACAATTTGGTATCAGCACTGAGAGTAGTGTCTGAGTATGTATCCTACCTAGAGAAGCATCATCCTCACACCTAAAAAATACATGGCTACTGAGTGAGGCACAACTTTTAGTGAGGTAGTCACAGTAAGTAAGTAACTAACTAATAGTAGTCCAACTAATATTTTTTGATAAAAATGTCCCTCCATAATTACTTGCCTCCAATTTGTCAATAATTTACAAAACAGGTATATTATTTTTGGCAACATTCAGCACCACTTCTTTTGGACACTCAGTCCCACAATGATTATACAGAGCAATTTACTAGTTTGGACACACGAGACTTTCTCTTAGGTTAATTTCTATCCATAAATAAGCAGTTCTCATTTTTCTCACTTATTACCTAGGTATTTGTATAAAAATGCTTTATTTGCTTCTCTTTTATTTCTTTGGTTTTAGGAGTAACAGGATAATATCCTACCTAAAAATACCTCTGCTAAAACTAACAGTTACAAGGATTTTAGTAAATATCTGAAATTGAGCAAGTTGCTCCTCAAAGTTACTGTTTTGAGTCCTGTATACACCACAGCTATCCAGAATGAGAACTTGTGAAGTTTGGGGTTTTTTTGCAATCTCCTTTAGGGCAAGACTTAATCCTTCTGGAGAATTCACAGGTTGTGCACCTCTGCATAGTAGTTGCCAAAAGTACATTTTTTAAAACTTCTTTTAAAGCAGCGAGGCCCCCACAGAATGGGAGAAGGAACTAATCTAAATGGAAAACATCTGCACATTTCAAAAAACATGTTCAGCATAATTATTATTTATATGTGCTCAAGTCATGAGAATGATTTCTATTGCATCTTATTATGGAAAATCCTGGCTAGACTAAGAAAATATAGCATAAAAATACAGTTATTTTTCCAAGAGGTTTAGATCTTAAGATAAGGAATGGCAGTGCAATTCCACAGCAACTTGACCTAATACACTCAGCTTAGCAAGCAAAATGTGAATGCTTTTCAGTCATTTCAGTTCTCTACAGTGACTCATCACCAGGTTACAGGAACACAGGTGTTAAAGAGGGAACAGGGATGTGCTGCTGGGTGAGAGGAAGGGTGTTGGAAGGAATTAAGGGAGCTGATGCCCCAGGTTTGCTGACTTTGACTAAAGGAGCCTGGGAACTACATCTAAGCTCCCATTAATGAATACTATCAGGCCCATGTAGTCTCATCAGTCAAGGGGTATAGACACAAAGCCCCACCTGTTCATAAATCAACAGCAGAATTCAGAAGCCCTACAGTCCTAATATATGAAGCCATACTCCAAAATGAGAAAACAAAATGAATCCTGCTGATCAGAATGTGAATATTTCAGAGCATCAACCAACTCTAGCTCACACAAATTTTATGCACCTTGCAATACTTTATGTGTGCCACTCTTTCATACACATTGAACTCATTGTTTAGTCACAAGTACAGTGACATGGAAGTTGAGCTACTAGTATGGGTAAGCCTGTTTTGCTGTTGAAGTGTTTATATACAATATTTGACAACTTTCAAGAAAATAATGTTATGAAAAGTTAAGAAGTACAATGAAACACAAGCACAAAAGCAAAATGCAAAGCCTACTGAAGTATCAGAAGTAGCTGATGCTATTAACTGCCTAGAAATCTTCAGTGATAGATTACATAACTGGCCCAGCTGCTCAAACCAGAAATAAAAACATTTCATAAGTAATTAGACTTGTACATGATTTGATATGGCTACACACTACAGTGTTCAGATACATCTCACAAGTAAGTCTGTCCACTTTAGAAGGGGTTGCTGGGGGGACAGAGGTTAGCAGGCATTTCTGGTTCAGTAATGTTTTAATGATGTATTGTCTAAGTTACCCCGGTGGGGCAGGGGTGGAGATGTGTGTAAGAAGCTGAACATGTACACACCCAAACCAATAATCTAGAAGCCCTAGCTAAATTTACTGGCACCGGAATGCTTTATTTAGCTGTAATACACATAAATCTTTGATATATTTATCGTGCATAAAGTTTAACATTTGCATCATTTATAGGAGAACATGTGTTTACATCTACAAAAGCATCATGATATTGCAGGTGTTTGGTTTTTTATCTGCCATCATTCAAAGTCTTCAAATATCCAAACATTCTTTCAGATAAAAGCAAACAAGGAAGAATAGCGGCCAAGTAATTAACTAGTAATCCCAGAAGCACTGGAAAGCAAAGAGCCAATTTTCAACAACTTCAAATCTCTGCATTTCACAAAAATGGGAAGCCAAGTTAAATAGGGTAAGATCCACCTACTTGAAGCACTGGGACCTCAATTGGGGAAAATTTATGTGTTCCTGTGCTTTCTATAACTAAAATTAATGTACAACTGAAGTACCGAGACACGCACACCTAGTATTCACTATACCTCAGAAAGGGATTTACCTCATTATCTGTTCCCACATCCAACATCACTGGTAGACACTCATGAGGTTTTACGCCTCCACACGCTGTATAAAGTGCCAGTTTGCCAACAGGAATGCCCATTCCATAACAACCAAGGTCTCCAAGGCCAAGAATACGTTCTCCATCGGTCACCACAATAGCCTGGAGGAAGACAGAAAAGCCCCAGAAAAAATCACTTCTTTGTTTGTCTGTACTAAATATTCCATTATTGTCTTACCATCATTTTATAATTTTCATGTAAAAATTCTTGCAGGTACAAACCAATCAATACTACAACAAAGGCACAGAATTGTTTTATTGTATTTCACTGTGGTTTTGTCACATTATTTTAGACTCTTGCTTCGCTGTAAATGGGACTTTCATATAAAACTTTTAAGAATACACAAGAGAGGTACTTAGAATTACATTACAAGGAAACTGGCATTGTTCCCTCTTACATTTTTCTGTCAACAGTATGAAAACAGAATAGGAAGGGAAAGGAAGTTATCCACTCAAAAAGAAGAACCCCAGACCCCTGCGTTTTTTCTTGTCTGTTTTCAGAAGAACCAGAGCCAGCCACTCCTCCCGGCCTTTGACCGGGCTGTCTGCAACCACCTGGTTCTTACCCTCCCAAGATGCATTTCTTCCCCTGAGCAAAAATATCATACTTATACATATGAGGAAACAGATGTTTTGATTGAAAAAAAATACAATAATTTAGGTAAACCTCAAAAAACTGTCTGTGCTACACAGAAAGATTTTTCATAGTAGAGGACAGAGTGCTCAGTACGGCAGCAGCCGACAACACAAAAATATCCTTGTCATAACTCTGTGACAAGCCATTTTATCTGGAAATTCAGTATTTTTTGTGAGAGAGCTCATCAAGCATAACAAGTGGAGAACTACTATCTCAAACACTAGACTGGTTTGCCAAGAGCTCTTGTGGAGTCTCCATTGTTGGAGATACTCAAAACCCCAAGGGCTGGACATAGTCCTGTCCTAGCTGACCTTGCTTAAGTAGGAGGATGGGCTAGATATCCAGAGGTGCCTTCCTACCTCAAACACTCTGTGATTCTGACTCCCTGAAATGCAGAAAAGCCTTCAGTGATTTTTTCATGCATAATATTCAATGTAATTAACAAACTCCTAAGTAAAGGATGTCTATAGCTAAACAAGCAAGGGTTTAATTGCCTCAAACTTTGCCTTTAACGGTATTCCTTCTGTTTAAAAAATGAGTTAAGAAATCATTGAAATCTAAATTGAATCATTGAAATCTAAATTGATAAAAAGTTTATAAAAATATCTTAAACAACTCACCTTGGGTACAAAACAACATCATCTTTGTCATGCAACTAAAACTGGACTTACCTTGATGACACTTTCAGGCCAGGATTTAAGCATTGTAGCAATGTGACCCCGGTCATGGATAGAAATAAAAAGACCTCTGCAAATAAAAAAATACTTTTTATATAAAAAGGCAATTAAATAATTATAAATCAATGTAATATAAATGAAGTATAAATCAATTCAATAATAGCCTAACTCCATGTAAATGTGTGTTCAACATACATAGATTCTGTTCAGTAGGAGCTCAGTTTTGTATGAATGAGTAAATTAAATGCCTGCATTTAGTAGAAGTCAGAGAACATATTAACTCAGTGAAGTTTCACTGAGCAGTGAGAATGCACATGAGTCCTTTCTGAAAACCACTTCTAAAGTTCACTAAGCACTTGATCTGTTCAAATGTGTTCATTAGTTGTCCCTGACAACAAAATGAGTTTCTCATATGACAGTGATCACTAGTGCCTTAACAGTCCTAATATTTACAAACAAAAACAGGACAAAGTTTTAAGCTATGAACAAAACTTGAAATAAGCCATATATTATCATTAGCTAAAATAATTCAAAAGCAATTAGTTACGTGTTTAGAAAACATTCTGCCTATTTAATTAGATTACCCTTTGACACTGAAGTGGGAAATGATCTTCTCTACAGTGAGAAAAAATCCCCAGTGCTGAACAGACCAAATCTTTACTTTGAAGTGTTTGCAAATTTGCCTTTAGTTCCACTAGTACAGAAGAGTTTAAAATGAAATGACAGAAAACTTCATTCTCATTTCTTCTTCTGTTTATTATAGAAGCAAATTTGATATAGTGCCTTATCCTCCTCTTCAGCATTTTTTTTTCACTTGACAGGCAGATAGACATTCAAGCCCACTCAGAGGTAATTTAATTTCATTTCTTATCTACTTTTCTCATGTGAAATAGTGGAAAAATACTCTGCCACTAGATTGGATCTTTCACAACCCACAAAGAAAACATCAGTGGAGAAGTACATGCCAAAGATGCCTCCTTGTCATTAAACTTCACATTAGTAGGTCTAAGGAGTTGTCTTCTAGAATTATTCTAAAGCATATTATCCACTACTATGAAGTAAAAATTAGAGAAGAGTACTGAAAAAAATTTGAAATCTAGGAGTACTAAAATATCACCATATTCACAGAAGTGAGTACATGCTCATGCAGGTCTAAACATAACAAGTAATTCAAAAGAACACTTTTCAGATAGGACTGCAGCTATTCCAAGTAAAAAAAATAAATTCCTGCAGTATTAAATGTATACTAATCAAGACACTACAATTAGTCCAAACATTTAATTTCTTACATTTATATATTTCAAACACATTATATGTTTATATATTAATTATCACGTGAGCTATATTTTTGTATTGAATTTGTACATTTCATTTCATATTTAAGTGTCTTCTTCCCCTCTTTGAGGTCACAAACTTTCAACTGAAATTATTTATTATTTTGGACAAAAAGCAATGTATGACACATTGCAATTAACCAAAGTATTTAATTTTATGCATTGTCCCCTAGAATTAAAAATCCTCTCATTCTGGAATTTCTAATTAATTCTCCTGTGTCCATTCCCTAAGCTCAGAACTAATACAGCAGGCTGGATATTATCATCTATTGCTTGTATCTTAATAAATAATGCCTGTCAGCAAATTAATTCCTCTACCTCAGTGGAAGCAACAGGTCCTTAGGGACAGGAGAGTAAATATTTACAGCACTTTTGAAAAGTTCTGGTATTTACAGCACGCAAGCATAACTATTTGTGAGCCAGCTACCTACAAAAAGATGTTCCTAAAAGTGAAATGCCATAAAGCAGCAAAGAAAAATAAATGTGAATGCTTCCTTTCTGATATATTGTACAGTGAGTCATTACATAAAACACTCTGTAAACTGTTCAATTATAAACTACAGCCTATCAAAATGGCTGCCTTCAGACTCAGCCAACCACCAGAGATGAGCGTGTGAAAGGCAGTGAAGAGTGCTGGAAGAAAGCTATCTTGCAGGATCACTCCTCTCCTTGTCTCCATCCTCTATGTACATCAAACTAATAGATTTGTGTTAAATGAAGCAAGAGTTTGTATTGATTTTCTAAAGAGCCAGAGTTCAGCCTAGTGTGCTTAAATGACCTCTTCCTTGAAGCTGGGGAGAGAGGTCTCCATGGAGTAAATGCCCCAGCAGAGGAAAATAAAGGCAGGGAGGCTGCTCCAGAAGGAATTTTGTTAGAACATTTGTAAGGACTTTGAATAAGTATTGAGAGCATACTTCAGAAATCTGTCCAAGTAGGATCACATTCAAGCAACAATGGAAAATAGAGGCTGAAGTGTAAACAGAGTTACGCCAAAAGCATTTCACTCCCCTTCTCTCCTTTTCTCCATTCTTTATGTAGTTTTGTCAAATGTTTCTGGATGCACTGGCCTGATGGAGAAGATACCCCTCAATTTAAGGGCATAGAGTAAGAGATAAGAATTATTTATTCTTTTACACAGATCTGCTTTTCACATCCTTCACTTCTATAGCTAAAGCACTTTTCTCATTTAGAGTGTCCTCTGCAAGAAGCTACACAAGGTTGCAAGCAGAATCCTGGCTTGCAAAAGTGTCAGCCACAAGAATATTCATCCTATGTTACCAGGACTGAACTTGCTGGCAATTCTACCTGGAGGCAACCACCAAAAAAGTAGCACCATGTGGGGTTTTTTTTGTTTTCCAGGAGGTCATGCTATGTCCAGGTAAAGCACCTACTGCATAAGTGGGATAGGTCTGACAAGCTGAAAAGGCAGCTAATAATTTGGTTACCTAGCAGACATTATAGTTACTTTTTGGCTGTCACAGCACAGCCACAAGAAGAATCTAGAATTGGACCAGCTACACAATTTAAACTGGACTAAATTATATATGCATTTCAGTCCAGAAGTAACATCAAATTATCCATTTGAATATAATGTTAATAAATACCATCATGAGCACAAGTTCTCTGAGGAAAGGCTGAGGGAGCTGGGGTTGTTTAGCCTGGAGAAGAGGAGGCTCAAGGGAGACCTCATCACTCTCTACAACTACCTGAAAGGATGTTGTAGCCAGGTGGGGGTTGGTCTCTTCTCTCAGGCAACCAA
>JAWWEV010000115.1:81734328-81757073 GCA_035583235.1 Hafferia zeledoni | reverse complement strand
AGTGCCATGATCTGGTAAATGGACTGGAGTTGGAGCAAGGGTTGGACTTGATGATCTCGGAGGTCTTTTCCAACCCAGTTGATTCTATGATTCTATGAGGATACAGAATGGACATCACAAGGAATGTTGGAGGCAGTCTTATGGGGTGATGGAGTATTCACAAAGCATCCACTAGCAGTTACAACAGGAGTTTCTGAAATGTTATTTGCAAGCTTCTAACCTGTTGAAAGGAATCAAAGGCTTGAGCCCAACATCAGAAAGAGACACAAGCTTTTCTGAGGACATTGCCAATGAAAGTCTTTACACCATATTTTAAGAAATCTTTCAAAAAGGACATTTGTTTCACTGTAAAGCTTGAATGTGGTGTACCAACCACTCATCAAGTGACTGACATTACAACCATCCCCAAGAACAATTTCATTTCAGTGCCTGTGCTGGAGTATTGCTACATTCTATGTGAAGTGGCAAATATAAAGTACATATAGGCACATTGCTTGTAGCAAATGGAAAAAGGGCAGCATGGAAATCCTTTTAGATATGCTTTTCTTGAGAATGACAAATCCTCCATGCTCATATACTACTTAGTTATGAAAAAAAAGTTAATTAATTGACCAGAAAGCAATCTGTGTTCTGTATTTTCATTTTCAGAAGCAAATATCTACCTGTCATGTTTAAGAAGCTCCTTCTGCATGACTAAGGAAAAGTCTCAAAGACATACTGTTGCCTAAAACAGGCAGTATGAACAACCTGCCCCTCAACATACAGTGCAGCAAACCTGCCCACTCGTCTGAGCTTACAATAAATCTAAAGAACTCCAAGAGAAAAGTTTAAATAAAAATACCCTCCAATATAACAAAGTCGTCATAATATGGTGAACTTCTGTAAATGGAAATGTGCTGCTGTATCTCTGTAAGCTACGTTAGAGATTCATCTTAACAATAGGAAGCTCTTCCCTGAGATGGAAAACTCCACCCGAATGTCCAAAACAGTAGTTAGTTTTCATATGCTAGACTACAGTCAAAGACTAAGCAGAAATTCAAGTTAAATGTAGTAATTTTGGGAACAAAGAGGCAAAAATTAAAACTAGCTTTAGACCCTCTGTGCCAAAGGTATAGGTTCTCACTCAGTACAAACTGAAGCTTGCTTTCCTTTTTTTATATTTCATAGCAAATGGTTTCCTTATTTCTGTCAATCAATTTAAGCCCTCCCTATCACTGTCTGCCTTCAGCTAGAAGCCCTTGCTTTTCTTACGGAAATGACTTGCCTTGTTTGGTTTATGTACATTCTTACCACTTCATCTATTTGATCCATGCTCACAGTAGCCTTTTGTACAGTTCCCTAAAAAATACTGAGTTTCCTGCATGTGGTTTAATTGCTTAATACTCATTAGCTGAAGAAGATCCTTATACAAAGCAGAACTGACCTTCCATGTCACCACTTAACTCAAAGAGCAGTGGTCAGGATGCCAGATGCCCTCAAACCTTCCCCCACCCAACTGCAAATTACACATGCTAATGCTACTCTACAAGAGTTCGGTAAAGTTTTTATGACCTGGTCTTTTTAAGTTTATTATAATTAACACAGCTGACACTTTCTGCACCGATAAGAAAACAGTTTTGTACAGCCATAAAACTTTACTAAAAAAGGACGAAAATGCTTTGCAAGAAATAAAATTATTAACTACTACCCCAAAACCTTTTTTCCTGTCATTTTCAGAAGCCTCATACCAGCAGCAAACGTAGCGTGTAAAAACCTCTTGGACTGTAAATACAGAGAAACACAAGATACATTATAACACACAATCATCTCATTTACTGTGAACTCAAAGGCTGAAAGTCTTTATGCCATCTTTTCACTTTTGATTTTCCATTTTAAGATCTGATGATTTACCCTATCTATTTAGAAAACTTCCAGACAGAGACACAAAACTATGATTTTAGAAAAACCAAACTACTGCAGAGTTACAGTGATTTCACTAGGGTTTTCCCTTCCTCTTTTGGACTTCACCAAATACAGGAATGACTGTAAGGTTTAGGGTTTTTTAAAGCTAGTAAGTATCTTGTATTGGAAATGCAACAATGAGACAATGCTGGGCTGCTGAGTAATGAGAGTATTTTGAACAGAGAAGCTGCTGAATGTGTAAGCAGGGGATTTGGGTGGTGCCAAAGGACGTGCAACAAATGTACAGAAAATGAGAGCTGGAGAAACTCCAGTGTAAGCACACCCCTAAAGGAAAACATCCTCTGGGCATGGGCTGGGATATATACAAAATGAGCTAATAAAGCAGTGCAATGCTTCTAAATCACTGGCGTTTCATCTGAAATACTACTAGTACCTTATTTTGCATATAGAAGCGGAGTGGAAGATTCCTCTGAGACCTTAATATTAAAACAAAACAAAACCAAAAAACCACAAACCAAGCCACACCCACACTAAATGCTTATCAGTCACCTGTAATAGTTCTTAGCAACATGCTCATGTAACCAATGCATAAATCCCTACTGCTGGTGACACCCAATTGTAAACATACGCATCACGTGGCACATGCTGCCACTTGCCTGTGTTGTCCTAAATGAGTGCTAGAACAATGCAGAATTCCAGTCCATGGCAGTGGACGCAACATGCAAACTACCGTCAACAGCAATCCACCACTTCAGGGCTGCTGAAAGCTCCCCTAACCAGAAGAGAGGCAACAATACCTACAATTTTGTACAAAAGGTAAAGATGGAGTAGCATTCATTTGCAGACATTGTGTGGGATTTGATAGGCTGTCCTTGAAAAGGTGTTGAACTAAGGAAAGTGATGGTTCTCTTATTGAAGGAAGTGACTTTTAAAAGGTTTGCTTCAGGGGCCAAATGATGTTCACAATTAAGAAGCTGTATAAATCTGGAAGGTTAACAGAGGCTGTTGCATGAGGGGGAAATTTTAGTAGATAACTATGGCTTGAATAGAGTAGGACAGAGACAATGAGTAGACCTCTCCTGTACTGCATGAACTTCAGTGTTGCCAGTAGAGTCTTTGGCCAGGTAGAGGTGTGAACACTTAATAAAATCTCTGCCCTTAAAAAGTACATCTCATTAAGGAATGTACTGCTTCAGGAAATCTGGGAGCTTGTAACCAGGAGGCAGTATTGTGGCCTGGCACAGAGTCAAAATCTCCCTAAAAATTCAGGAAAAAAGGAAGACATTGAAGAGTAACTTGGTTGTATATTAGTACAAATCCTAATTATAGATATGAAACTGTAACTTACTAAAGTAATAGCGCTATTTTAAAATGAAGTTACATAGTTTATTTGTTGAAAAGGCTATAGCCTACCTTTTATGTGGTATTGGCACTAGAAAAAAAAGATTAGTCAGAGTAAAGACATTTAATTTGGGATCATGTACTTTCTGTTCAGTCTTCTGCACGCAGACCCGCTAGATGACTGCTTTAGTAAAGCAAACAAGAAGGCTCTAGTAAATACTGCATTAATAACTGTCACACAAACTATCCTTCCCATGTAGTGAAAAGCATCTGTACGAAACATCTTTCTTTCCAAGGACTGTCTCAGTAGGAGGTGAGAAAATGAGGAAGATACTGGTATGCCAAAACCTGTAGTAATGTAAGAACCCATTGGCTCAGAGTGCAGATGCCTTTGAAAAGACAGATCTGAGTCCTCTAAATTTACGAAGGAGGGAGAATGCTCAGTTCTAACCTCACACAACAGACAGTGGAAATGTGTAGAAAATAACACTACAAGCCAAGTAAGGGCAGGGATCCCTGGAAATACACAGAATTCTGTGAAGGAAGTGAACAAGGAAACATAGAAACGTGTGGCTGGTACTTCAATTTTGACCCTCTTGAACAGAAACCACCAAGGATGCCTGTAGAAGAGCACTGAGGCTTTCTAGCTGTCTTCCTCAGAACACTGTGCTAAGAGAGGGAAGAAAATGACCAAACATTGACTGTTTCCAAACATTCAGAGATTGATGTTTTGAGAAGGGATGGCCTCATTTCCTCCTGCTCACAGCCAAGATGTACTCTCTCCAGCAAAAACAGAGCAATGCACCATCAAGAGGTAGAAATTTAGATCTGAAAACCAGAAATTCCACACTTGTGATGTGTTTTAGGATAAAATTTTTATGACCATAATTACAAGTCCCTTAAAGATTACCTGCAGAAGAAATCATGCATGAAGTTCATGAGAGCAGGAAGAGGCTAATTATAGGTAAAGCTCTAACTCAGACAGGACTAAATGGAAGAATAACTCGAAGTGTGACTTCTGTAAATACCATCCCCTTCCACTGCTGCTGTAGGCTATACCTACATGCAAGCCCCAACGACACACAAAAAACCCCACACCACATGGAGGACATTATATTTCATAATGCTAGGTCAGGCCTACCAATCCTCAATTTAGCACTGGCCAATCATTCATGATTTTATTCTAAGGTGAAAGTTTAATAAAAACAGAAAAATTCACAGGGCATGTAAATGGTGAAACCTACTGCAAAAAGATTAGCAAAGGCCATGAATATAATGGTTCAAGAGAGACCAGATGACTACATGCATATAAACTAAAGGATATCCTAATATTTTCAAAAATCAAGCCATAACTTTTTTTATTTGAGTATTTCTTAAATGAGAAACTGGATTAATATTTACAAAGCATCTAAGACCAAAATGAGGCAATTTGACATCTGCTGTGTAAGATTCTCATACCCTTCCCTGCAGCAGCATTACTGCGTGCTGATAGACCAAGTTGAATACACCTTAGGCACAATCCAGCATAGAAGATACTCTAAGAGCAGAAAGGAATTCAACATTCTGACATCGTGTTCAGTTCTCCTTTTCCAGCTTTTCAGAGCAGGAAAAAAGGTTTTGCTGGGAGATTCTATCAGCCTTAATTTCGACCCAAAAAGCAATGGCATGCTAAGCTAAGTACTAGCTTGATGAAGGTAACAGAGCAGATCAGAATCATGCCAAAGAGTAAAATTACTGGGTGTCATGAGATGTCACGGCTCTTGAATTCAACTGCAAGGCTGGAAAAAAATTAGGAACGTGCCAACAGTTGTCATCTCCACAAAAGACAAAAGTGAAAATGACCAACATGTATTTCAAAAGTGCTTGGGTAGGGGTTGCAACTGCCATCATCAACAAGCTTTTGAAGGCAATAAGAGAAATATTATCTAAAATTAGAAGAAATGCTACAGTTGTGCTAATTCTGTCAAAATGTTACAGAACTTGACACCTGATCCATGTGGTTAACACACAACACACATCAGTGCCTCCAGAGAAGAGAATTCCAACAGGCTATTTTCAAAGAAGAATTTTCCTGTATTTTATGTCTTTATTGCAAAAACATTTTTATTTCAGAGACTGTCCTAAAAATCAAGCCCTTGCAAGAGCTTGGTTAAAAAACCAACATTTCCTTTTTTTCACTTCCAGATGAAAATTCTGCATAGTTGTCAGAGAAGGAAATACCAGGAAAAATAACTCTGAAACTAGTGCTTTGTTATACCTTTTCATATAATTTCATGTTACACAATAATCACTTTTAACTAAATGAAGATACTAAGATCATTATCTATAGCAACAATCAAATTCACAAAGTTTATAAACAGATATATATATATATAGAGAGAGATATATATAGAGATATATATATATATTTACACATATATATGTTTTTCCAGGGGAAAAAAACAAAAACATCCAGATGTGTTGAAAAAAATCTAAGGGGGCTGTTATACTGGTGAAAAAGTTAGGTCAAATAAATCCAGACATTCTAGTCTCAGTCAAGAAAACATCACGTATCGAAGGGAGAGAGACACAAAAAAGCTCCAGGAACTGAACTTTTTTGGCTCAAGTGATCCAGGAGTACTTGACAAGTTTTTGGCCTCCAGTAAGTTGAATCTGGTTTCTGAAAGAGACTTGGATGCCATAGACATCCAATGGAATTAAGAAAAAACAGCTCCAATAAAAGTCACATTAAAAACCACCAAAAAATTATTAAATGTGCAGGATCAGCCTTGTGCTGGCAAACAGACTGCAACTGCTGATGCCAAGGTCTAACACTTTGCATGTTCTGTCACAGGAAATAAATATTTCCCTGTTCTCTAATTTAGTTTCTTTATTAAAAAGTGATGCTATCTTGCAGCTGACAATCTCAGTATGCAAACATTACTATGGCAACAAAAAAAGAACTCACATTTGCACATTTGCATTCAATACAGTGCATCTGAATAATTATAAATATATACAGTAAATGTAAATGAATGCATTCCCTTAGAGAAACACAAGGAAAGGAATATGTCTCGAATTGGTATGTGCTGAGTCAATCACACACTTCAATGAGGAGCCAAACTGGTAAAAAACTTCAAGGTTGAGGCTAACACACTTTGCCTTTTAAGAGACTGCACGTGTATCTCCAATATGCTGCATCAGATACAATAGAGCTGCTTTAAAAATGGTTCCTAGTCAGCTTGACAGTGTGTGACTCAACCAAGAAGTTATTTCAGAGGAACTGTGCCATTCCCATGTGGCTGCAATAGTTACCGGGGCTCGCTCTGCTCATACTCTGTTTGAAATGGCTTTTCCTTCTAGGAATGGCAATACATAAACAGTCACCAAACATTTTAACAGCATCCAAAGCCTTCAGCATAGCAGTACTTGGCAATTTTTCCTCCCCTCTCTGAATGCTGAGTTTACACAAGAACCTTAAACTCCTGGGTGCTCTCTATACAATGTAAAAAGTTGATTTTGGATTCTCACAGGAAATTTCCATTGAGCTTTCCCATATTTATTCTTGTTGGATGAAAGAACTGTTATATCAGAAATCCATTTATAGAAATAAATTGTGTCTTGGTAAGTCAGCAAAAGCTGTCATGTGTATGTACACACTCTGTGCAACTGAAGAATTTTTTAATTTAGGAATTTAAAGGATAGAAACTACACCAAAAAGTGACCTAGCAGAGATTCTGAGACAATGTTCTTAAAATGAGAGTGTGAACACTGCAATAAACCTACGGCACTATTATACTCCCAGCATAAACAAAGCTTTTATCTCTTCAGGTCCAAATTCCTTCTCAGACAACTCCCTGGAGAACCCTCTTTTTTCCCCCCCATTCTCTTCAACAGTTAGGATGAAGACCAGAGAGAGTGATCCACATTATTTTTATGTAACTCTGTGGTGTAGATAGCTCATATTACAGGTCTGCTATCAGATCTGGACTGTTTATTTCTACAATAACACTCTTATTAAACTGGTGGATTTAAAGCTCAATATTCAGACCAAGGAATGCAATCTTGAGTTGAAATGGAACTTGACAAATAAAGTACAGACAAGCTTCAGACCAGTGAGTCAAGTTACTTTGCAGGTGGTTCTCTTGAGAAATGATGCTTAATCAGATGGTCAGCTGGTCAGCCATGAATGTTTATTCTATAATTGCAAAATATTGCTTGGGCATGAAAATCTCTCGCCTAAGCCACTAAGTCCTTCTAGAACCATAAGTACATCATGTGAGCCCATACAGTCTTCTAAAAACATGAAAGGGAGTCACAGAAGATGATCTCATTTGATGATCCCATGAGGTGCTTGTATTTTAAATGCTAAATTAATTTTTGTTGCTCCTTGCCTCCAGAGATAACTTGTGAGGCAGGGGCTTCGAACATCACAATGTAAAGAAATTAAACTGAATATTAAAAAAACCTTTCAGATGCAAACCGAATAATTAGACAGTGCCTTGCAAATTCCAGTGTGTTAAATACTATCTGTAGCAACTGGGTAATTTTTAACTTATTTAACTATATAAACAGGTCTCTTTCTAATGTGATCGTTGTTAAACAATGAAATATCAAACATTTTCTGAGCTGTAGGAAGAGACAGTAACAAAAATATACTGAAATAAAAAACATTCTGAAAGAAAAACTAGTCACTTATCAGTGAGGACAGTATTTACATATGGGTCAGCATAAAACACATACACAGTTCTTATAGATTAGAATATCTTTTTTTTAAGGTATGATCAGATTATACCATTTTTCATTAATTGCAACATCTGGAAAAAAAAATCAATCAAAACTGTAAGATTGTATAGACTGAACTAAATTCTATATCTTTTACTGCTTTTCTCCTTCTGAATGTTAATGTTTATTTTTATTTCTCCATCTACCTCATGGAGAATGCTGTTTATGAGGGATGCTAGTATATAAGGATTAATGCTAAATGAGTCATGGTCTAGAATGCAATTTCAAACTAAATTATATTGGTTGCCTTACAGAGTTGATTTTGGAACAATTTAGAAAAAGTTTTCCTTAGGGAAAAAACAGTTCTCTGTAACAGAGCAGAGTGAAAGATTGCAAAGTATAGGTATTTTCCATAATCAGGAGAGGGTCTGTCAAAGGCCACAGAATCAAAGATTCCCAGAATTCTTTGGATTGGAAGGGGCCTTAAAGGTCGTCTCATTTTAATCCCATTGCAAAAGAGACGTTAAAGTGCTGGAGCACCTCCAGAGAAGGGCAACAAAGCTGGTGGAGAGTAGGTCACTTTAGAAGTAGCTGAGGGAGCTGAGGTTGTTTAGCCTGGACAAAGAGGAGGTTTGAGATCTTATTGCTCTCTAGAATTACCTGAAAGGAGGTAGAAGCAAGGTGGGAGTTGGTCTCCTCTCCCAAGCAACTACTGACAGGATTTGAGGAAATGGCCTCAAGCTGTGCCAGGGATGGTTCAAGTTGGACATAAGGAAGAATTTCTTCACTGAAAGGGTTATTAAGCACCGGAACGACCTGCCCAGGGAGGTGGCAGAGTCACCATCCCTGGAAGGGTTCAAGAAATGACTGGACGTGGCACTTAGTGCTGTGGTGTAGTTGACATGGGTGTGTTCAGTCAAAAGTTGGATGCAATGACCTTGGAGGTCTTCTGCGACCTTTATGATTCTATGACTTTCACTTAACAGGGTGTTTTTCTCCACAGACACTTCACACGTCTGGGGAGAAAGTGAGAAGTACATGCATGGGCAGAGGTGCTCCTTGTGAACTATTTTATGTGGCAGTGGATACCAAAACAAAGGGCAATGAGTCCAGTGTAAGCAGAGACTTCATTTCCAGACACATTTAGCACTTCCTGGAAGGCCAATGAAATCACCATGGTGGTAAATACTGAGGGGAAAAAAGGAGTTGACTTCTCTTGCTAAGGGAGGCACTGAGAAGCCACAGATCATTAAATAGGTTTAAGTAAGCATTCTTGAGGTCTTTTTGAACATTTTCATGTGTACAGGAGTGGGAATTCTTGTTTTCTGCAGTTGGCCAGCTGGTCCTGACTCATCCTGTCAGCCACGAGGCCAAAATGATTTTCACATTAACAACAAAACCATGAACCCATAAGTCTCCCTCAAATACTGCCTGCTGAGGAATTTGTGAGCAGTCATTTGTTTCCTTAAATCTTGCAAGCTTATTTTTATCAATGCCTTGACTGTAAAAAACCTACTTCTGCTAACAGAGCTATGTACATGCAGCCTATTTATCTCTTCCTTTGCCAGAAAATTCTACAGAAGACTCCCAAGTGTTGTTCCAGTTTGCACTTGAAGGCAGTGATATACACAAGGCTCTCAAACAGCAACCACCATAAATCCAAAAATCTGTGAGTTGATACTCAGAGGCAGAGTAAAAAAGAAGGATCCATCCTTCTTTCATACCACTTCCTCATCACTCTATCAATACAGATACTGTATACTGAATAAAGGCATTCCACTAACCAATCTATGAAGCAACAAATTACTAAGCAGTGAGACAGGCATTTTGATGATTATTGATTATTTTTCAGATGTCAGTAGGTACATGTGTAATGCATCTTTAGTTCATATACATATTATATATGTGTGTGTAGATATATGTATAAAATACCTAAAATATAAATACTCATACAGGCAAAAGTCTATGCTCTCCAAGTTCCTAAGACAAATCTAAGACTAAGATTCCATTCTTCTGTGGTCTTGTAACATGTAGCTAGGATTCTGAAACAGTCAGTTCATAAGATTAAGAATATACTCATGTTTTAATGCAATTAAACTATCCATTTGCCTTCTTAATGCAATACAAACTATTGTTTGATGCAGACAAAGTGTAGCTTGAATTATCTCAATTATTGCAGTTTTGGATTACATTCTGCTATTTAGAAAACCCCTGCAGAAATCTGCCAAAAGGAAAGTAAGATAGAATTGCTTTTATTTGAAATATAAACTTACATACCTTGGCCTCCGGAATGCTAACCCATATTGCTGGCAAGCCAGTCCCACAGTGGGAGTATAAACAATAGGCATGAACCTTTCAATGTCAGAAGCCAGCACTTTATAGAAAAGCTTTTCATTTCGATCCTGAAGACTCATTAGGAGAATGTATCTGTGGAGAATTACATATAATTAGACAGACATCAAGGGAGTATATACAGTAGATTTAGAAATATAGAGTTGTTTAGATAATTAAAGGTATGTTTGTTCTGTAATAGCCTCTATCTTGTTAAAAGTATTTAATTCCTCCTTGTCTTAATAGGACAAATGGTTCAGAAACAAAGGATAACAAATTGGTTGAGAGAGAAGCTGAAACCACCACAAAGCTGACAAATCAAATACTCAGGAAGCTCATCCCTCTCAGGTGTAAAACACTGAGCTGTAATTGAGGTTTTGGTCTGTCAGAACCCTTTCAGCACATATCAGTTGTTCCACTCAAAATGACACTATCATAAAATATATATTAAACAAGCTTACTCACTTGCCCAAAGGAAACAAAACTAAAAACTTGAAGCTTTACCTGCTCTTGCCTTGATAGAAATTTGTCTTAAATCCAGACTAATGCTTCAATTAAATACTTCAAATAAATACTGAAGTACAAAGCTTTCGCAAACAAAGCATATACATATGGCCTTTCATCCTCAAAGTCTATGTTTGTCATGAAATCTGCAATGTTATATCTCCCAACGAAAATAAACTTGGAAGAAGTTGTATATTTTCTTAAAAAGAAAACCAATGAGAAAAAAAAATCAGAGAAATGAGTGAAAAGGTGTTTTGTATGACTTACTTTTGACCACCATCACACTAGTATTGAATAATTACATTACTGCTTCAAGATCCCAACATGGAAGCCAAATTCCAATGCTGAGTATGACACGAGTCTATGAGCACAAATATGACTTCAAGTTATACCACTTCACACAGCTATGAATCTGGGTACTTTGGGAATACTTAATATTGAGGAATTTGGTAATCCTAAACCTCACCTCTCTATTCACTAGTTGTAATAAAGTATTACTGCAAAATTAAATAGTCTTCTGTACCAACAGGATTACATAAAATCTTTAATTTATGTATATGATTTATGCAATTTTTAATTTACAATGGATTACTAATTACTTACCCTCAAAAAATCTAATATGCCCATCATTTTATTACACAAGTACTGAGGAAACTTATACAACAATTCTAAAAGCCTGGAGGTTTTGTGCGCTTAAGTATTATCCACATGACCTTTCCTTCCGCATACTCATGCATCACATGATGCATGAGCCCAAAAATCTAATCCATTCTTTAGGAAAATACAAATATAGTCAGGTAACTACCTAACAATGAACAGCTTAGTAAATCTGAATGTGTTTCATTCAAGCTTAGCTTGTATATCCCTGTATATCAGGAAAGCACTTCTGTGATTCACTATATAAACCCTTAACAAGCACTATAAGCAAGGGCTCTGCAGCCAGTTGGCAGGTGGGGACTGTAATGATGTGACAGAAGTGAAGCAAAACAGTGTCCCTCGCCTTGTGTCATGAAGGGTATTTTAGACTCTAAACAGATAAAAAACCTAGAAACCAAAAAGTTGCAGATGGACTCTAAACACCCTCACCATGAGGCAATCTGAACAACCTTCCATCACATACATTAGTTTTGAATGTTCTCCAAGCTTAAATTATATCCTGCTCTTGTAGTTCTCAGCTACAAATATACATTACATACTGATTTCCTTTCCTATTATTACATTTCCCTACTAGTTTTTCATTTTCACAGTATTTCATTAGGATACAGCATATCTTCCAATGTTCTTGAATTCTTCTTCATTAAAACCTGTCTCCTCAGGACAACTATCCCAACATTGACCTTGCACCAAGTTCATGCACATGTAGTTGTGAATACACATGAAGACATTAATTTTGTTTCCAGAGAATATTTGAAGTGATGTTAGAGAATGTTATGCATCTGTACTGGAGCCTGCAAGCACCATGGAAGCCACAGCACTGTTTTGAAGCAGTTGCCAGTATTTTATTTATTTTATCTCTTTCCTTTAAAATCAGGTGTGGCTACTTAAGACCTGAAAATATCTTTTCCTCATCCTTTCTTATTACTCAGATCAAGCCTAGATTTTAAATGGGGTTAAGATATCTTTGACAAAAGAAAAGTTTAGGAAATGGCTTCCTCAAGGGCTTAAAATCAAAAACCTGTTTGTTAAAACTCTCCATTTTGTTTATACTGTCCTGTAGCATTAAACTAGAGGGTTTATTTTTTTATTTGTATTTATCATGTCACTTTTACATTTAGGATATGCTAAAGAATGTGCAAAGGTAGTAACTTCATACTACTTATATTTTCAAATATTACATACTTGATCATATCCAAATCAGTATAAGAAATATTATTATAAAGTGAAAAATACTTTTCAATGGCTTTTTAATGTCTCTTTGTTTTCAGCACTGTAACTTGCTTAGTTAGGGGTATACTCTTTCTCAAAAATTCTTTATAAGGGGAAAACCAAAAATGCTTCATTCTCAATGTGGTGTTGGTTATAACACATTAGACAAGTATGCATCTTTTAGCAATACCCAAGTAATCTACACAACTAAGAGCTTGAACTGATTTTCAGCATTATGTTTTAAAAGTATTTAAAATTCAGTATTTAATGGAGTCTTTTATTGAAACCCACATTTAATTGAAAACACAGTGAAAACAAGCAATAAAACACTGAGAACAATCACTTGTGCTATAAAAAGGGAGAAAAATAATATCTATCCTCAGACAAGTAGTCGAATGAAGATTTCAGAGAAGAGTTGCAGAGGACAAAAACCAAGATCTGGCAAGTCAGACAGAGGAGACTGCCAAGCATTCACATTTCAGCAGGTCACTTTTTCTCCCTTTCTTTTACTTCAGCTAAGAACTTTTCATACTAGTCTGCTATTATGAAGGGAATGAAATACAGTAGCAACAAAATTATATAAACCAGGTATCCAAACCCAAACGAAAACTTTACTTATAACTAGTGGGAAATTATTGATGATATCTTAGGATAATTGGCCCAACTATCACCAGCATGCATTTTACAAGGCAAAATGGAAAGGTGAAAAAATCCAAACTCTAAAATTCTTTGCTCTTATCTTAAAAAACATGAGAGCAAATAAGGGAAGGTGGGAGGAATGGCTATTATTTTTAACTCATGTAAGACACTTAGCTCTACTACTTTCCATCATTTTTAATGCAAAACTGCATTAGACAGATAACTTTAAGAAAAAATAGAATAACATGGTATTCTCTGAAAAAGTTATTTGATGGTTCCCTCCTAAAATTCACATATTCAGTACAACATTTTACCAGTGTAACCCTATGAAGAAAGAAAAGCCCAGCCAGAAGACGTGGCTGTGTCAGAGGCAATAATTTTCAGCAAGAAGACAATTAGAACATATAGGGAAGAAAAAATTATTAAATTATTTGCAGAATCTATCACAGCTTTTTCAAATTAATTTAGAGGAATAGAATTATTTCATCTTACTGCCATCCCTTTTGCCAAGCATACTAGGCAATATATTTGCTGCTGCTCCACATTCATTTTGTGTATGAACTCTTGGTATTTCAGAGTACAGCAATTTCATGCTGCAAGTCAGCCAACGAGTTTCAGCCACGCCAAAATATGTCATGCCATGGGAAGATCTAGCAGCTTACTTTATGAATTTTCACACACCCTCTTTCCAATCAAAGCTACCATCCTGCCAACGTAAGATGCTCTCATACACACAGCATTTATGTCTCACCAGGCAATACCCTTCTGCCTATGGTACTTAAAAAGCTTCCATCTCTGCAATATCTAAATGCTTGTACTTAATCTTTTGCATTTGGACATAAAACACACAGGTAGACACCCACTGTCAAATCCAAGCTCTGGAAGGAAAACAACGGCTTCCCTTTCTCTCTTCTCAATCACTGTTTCTGTGGGTGCAGGGACTATGCCAGAAGCATTCTCCAAGAAACGTGGGGTTTTTTTCTAGAATTAGGACATTTACACTCAGTAGCAGGCACTAACTGCATGTTTTTATGCAAGGCTGTCCTTGAATACCTGCCTGTACAGGGAGCACTTGAGATTTCTTTTCAAGTTCCAGCTAAAACAATCAATGTCTTCTGGCTTTGTCCGTCAGTGAAGCTATTCAAGTAGTCATTATGGCAGGATCCCAGTCACTTGTTTCTTTAAAAATTTTTGATACAAGTATAAACATAGGAGACAAGAGTCTGAGCCCACACACATGTAATGCACATGTTCTCTGAGCAGGGTCTTTATTGACATACTCCAATAAAATTTTCAGACACTTGACTTATAAACACAGCTGCAAATCACATTTTGCACACTCAATTCACACAAGCATTTTATCTGCAAAGGAGCCCAAGATATCACCACTGACAGTCTTCAAAGGAAATATCTTTTGTGTGCAAATGTTTCCAAGTCTTTCCGTCAGTGCTCTTAAATGTAGATGTACATATGTAACAGAAGTTACTGCATTTTGCTAAAAAATGGAGAAAACACCACAGCTATATCAAGCCTCACTAATACATGAGGAAAATACCTTTTATCAAAGCGTCCCAAGGTATGAATAGCGAATTTTGATCTGCTGGGTGTTCACACAGAATATAAATACGATGTCTTAAAGAAACCATTTCATTTGGGGGTACTTGCAGATTTATATAATTTTATGTGCTTAAAGGACAACCTGATTTAATTTACACAAATTTGCATTGATCCAAGATTATCCAGGAAAGCTTATTTCTTAACTACTGTGGACTTGAGTTATGGAAGCATATGCTAGTTCAGGTTGGAAGGGACCTCTGCAGGTTGTCTCATCTCATCCCCTGCTCAAAGCAGTCAGCTACAGCAGTTTGCCCAGGACTGTGTTGAGTCAAGTTTTGAGTGTCTCTCATGGATGGAGATCCCACCACAGCTTATCCAGCACTGTAAGTGGGGCCACACTGTTTATTCAGACTACACAGAGAAGATACAAATACCTGGACCAAAAATTATGGCTGGGAAAATACCACTATCACATGCCACAGAATAAGACTGGGAAATAAACAAGGCTTTATTTTTTTAATATGTTAATTACTAAAATCTTAATTGAAGTATTTTGACTAGTGAACACATTAGCGAGAAAAATGCCTAACTGTAATAGTTTAGAGCTATTTCCGTGAACCAAAGACTTGCTAGTCTTGTGAGCTGAAGTACATTACTAAAACCAAAGTAACAATAAGACACCAGGTTTTTGTTAAGTATTTTCAGATCTTAAGCTTAATAGGGACAGATTTCCAAAACTTTTGTCTGAAGGAAATGGCTTCTGTAAAACCTTTTATATAAATTTGCTTGTAAACAGATTATATTTCTTTATACTTACGTATTATTTGTGTTTATCATACCTGGATGAATTGTACTTTTAAAAAACTATTCTCTCCTCCCCCACCCCCAAGACAGAGATATTTTTCTTTTCTTTCTTTTAACATGATAAAGCAAGTTTTCTGCAAAGTGACTGATTCCCAATTATCAACCACCACAGCTTGAAAAACAAAATCCCCAGACTTCCTCTGTAGTACCATTAAAAATAAAAAAGTAAAAAACTCATGGTTTGACAACTAGGGTAAAGTTTCATAGCCATACTTTACCTGTCTAGGTCACATGTCAGCCTTTCAAAATTCTTAAGAATTGTATAAACCTGAGCATCTTGACCAAGAAAGCAAGGTGGCAATAATCCATGAATATTCAACTGTTGCCTCTCCTCCAAGGTAAAAGCCATGCCCTGAAAAAATAAAAATAAAAACCATGTATAGATAAGAGACAATTAATTTAAGAAAATGCTGCGGTAAATTATAGCACAAGTGAAGTTAGCATCAGAAAAACTATTTAAAATTAAATAGTATTTAAAATTGTGTAATTCTTTTGGAAAAAGGTTTTATTGAGTCATAGGAGAACAGATCTGTACAGTACAATAACTCCATTCAAGCACAGAACGAGTTAAGGTCTCCTGACACCACAAGACTATTACCCACAAAATTACTGAGTTACAGCTGAAGAGATCAGGTATATTCTCAATCACTCATTTGCTGCTTTTTAATGAGGTTGGTCTGTCTAAAACTCTTCAGAAAGCACCCTGCTACTGTGAGAGATGATGCCTTTACAGCAGAAACATGACTGTGGGTTTAGGACACTAAATGGGTTTAGGCATTGACTGCTGAAGTTTTACTTTACTGTGGTAACTACAGCCAGGCAGGACTGATGGACAGGATCAGATCTTTGATGGTTTTAGAGGATAAAAAGACATTTCGGGGGACTTTCTTCCATATATGACCTACGAAATACATGCATTTGTTTCACACTGTAGCCACTGGTTGGTGGCTCCACAGACATGTTACAGCTCCTCTTTAGCATCCTGCTGCTGCACTGCTTGCACTTCAGTCAATACTGGTAGATATATAAGTGTCTTTGAGGCCTGTCTTAGGTTAACACTGAAAATGTCTATGATCTTCACAAACATGCTCATTGTGTAGCTTAACCATATTCACAAGTTCATGTAGTAGAGGTTAGGCAGCACTTATTACTCTACCAGAAGATATGTGTGTGTGTGTGTGTGTATACACACATATAAACAAATCATTAGACAGTTGCCTAATATTTTGTATCTGTCATACAACTATATAGAAAATACTTTGTTTCTTATGCAAAAAATATTTGAGAGAACACTTTGAGACCTACTAAAGAGTTAAAACTGGCAACGTAATGTTTCTGCCTTTATTCTCCTGTGGAAAATAAATACTCCTGAGGTACTTCCACAACAACCTCTGTAAACAGACTTTTAAAATTTCTTTGTTCATGTTACCATTAGAATTAGCTGGGCCAACAAGTGACAGGAAAAAACAGGTAAAGAAAGAGCACAAACACAAAAGGCAACCTTCACTCTACATTTGCACTACTCTTGGCTTTTCAAGAGAACAAATTCAGTCCTTCACACAATGTCATTCCTGCCTTTCATACAGCACCTAGAGAGTGATACAATGTGATAAGTTCATATCAGTTAGTTTCATTACCTCCACATGCTTCTTTTTGCTTTTTGAGGGTTTTTTCTTTGTTTTTGGGGTTGGTTTTGTTGTTTTTTTTTGTGGTTTGTTTTGGGTTGTTTTTTGGTTTCGTTTGGGGGGATGTTGTTTGTTTTTTGATGTTTTTCTTGGGGTTTCTGTTTGGGCTTTTTTGTCATTTTCAGAAACAGTCACCTCACAGTACTTTTTCTTACAGAACACAAATATACTGTAAAAATCTTACTGTATCTTACTAGTTTACAACACTTCTTACACCATTTTTAATCTAAATTTTCAAGTGGTTAGGTCATTGTGACTTGAAAAAAAAGTAGGCAAAAAACCCCTAAAGCACCTCAATCACACTATCTGCTCTCTAATGCCATTAATCAAGTTGTTACCCTTAAGCGAAATGATGACTCAAAAAGAAAGAAATATTTCACAATGAATTCTTTACAAAACATCAAACATTTCCAGAACGTGCTTCTCCCATGAGACAAAAGTGAAGGGGAACCAAGTTTAATAAAGGTCAATAACTGTTTTCCTGTATAGTTCTCCCTGTATACAAGATTTCCAAAGGTTTCCAAAAGCGTACACAAAGCCTGCATTTTTTTAACCCTAATGAACTTTCTGTGACCAGATATGTCATGAGTGTCTTCAGCTGCTATCACACTTTGAAAGACCGTGGAAGAAGGGAGAGTCAGTGCCCCTCACGAGTTTATTCAAAGTTGATCCCTCTTACCTCCAGTAGAGTTTTTTTGGCTTAAAAAACCCACATAAAGGCTATACATGTGTGCTCACACACACACACTTCAGAATCAGTTCCAAATGACTGGACTTCAGGGAGCTGCATAGTTTTAATGGATCTTTCAGTGCAGGCAATAAAGTGGCAATCCAAATACTGTCTGCCTCTCCTCCTTTCCCATTAGTTTAATGGAATGACAAAAATAATTCTAAAAGTCTTCACTTCAGGAATAAGATACAGACTTTAATTACAATGATAGGGTTTCCCCTCACACTGAAAAATGTATTTTAAACAGACACATAATGTTACATCTTGCCAAATGCATTTTTTTAAAAAGTACTTTATCTTGGAATAGCCTATTTTTCACATATTACTACAGCTTCTATAGTAAGTGTTCATTTCTTTGGAGCTTTGCTACAAAAACACAGCACCCATCTATACCCCCTATGCTATATATGGTTTGAAAACCCTTTACATTAATACTCTTTGGTACAGATAATATGAATTTTTAAAATTTCTAAGATGGAATGTTAATTCCTCTTCCCCCCCCTCTCCCCCCCCCCCCCCCCCATTAGAATTATCATTAAAATGTATCACCCAACAACTTAATAAGAGGCCATTTTATGCAATAAGTGTATGCTATTTCATCTGCTTATAGTTAGGGAAGACCTTAACTACCTAGAATTTATGGTTTATGTCTAAATTTATTGCACTAGCCTCTCAGATTTTCTTTTCTACATCAAAACTTTTGTTTTTTCCTGTTTGAAGTGTTGTTTCCCAGCCATCCAGCAGAGAGGGCTCTAGGTCCAGCTTGGTTTACACACTCTTCTCCCTTTCTGAGCGGCGTTATTTTGTGCACACCTGCATGGGACAGATTTCCATCATCGAGCATCCCAACTATAATAAACAATGAGGACATTTTAATTTTGCAGTCTGTATTACAAACACAGTTTCCAAGCAGAACAACAGCATGACAATCTAAAAGCAGCATAAGGGCAAGATATTCCTACCGTAAGTATTAACCTTTACCTCATCAGTTTTGGATTATTCACTGCTTTATGTCTTATACACATCAGAGAGACAAAAAAACCAGTTATTAGTAACCCTCCTAGTTAAGCGCTTGCAATTCCTCAAGAGTTGTGTTCTACGTGCTTCTTTATATGCTCTGGTTTTGGTAAAACCAAGTTGTTCTTCAGCCACCTCATTATCTTCTTTTCTCATAAACCTTTTGGTCTAAACTTTGGGTTGGGTTTTTTATTGCTCCTTAGGCATAAATAGTCTTTCATATTCTCAGCTGCACACAGAAAACTCTGTGAGTCTGGGGGGGGTTTTCCACAAAGTTTAACTCATTGCAAATACTTTAATTCTTTATTTTCCTCTCCATTTGTAACATGGCGAAACTTTGTAATTGTAGCAGTGATTTTTATTACTGCACATTGCTCAGTGTTCTTTCACTATTTAATCTCTATCAGTTTATCAACTCATGATATGTCCTTTGCCCAGACTCTCTTTTCCCCCAAAGCCCCTCATCTCCAATGTTGTGCTAGTGCAGTTACATTTACACCAATTCTCTTGTTCAGCTGCAGTGCTGAAAACCCATAAAATAGAATAAACAGCACAGAATCATCTTTCATGACAGCTTCTCTTACTGGCTTTGGACGAAATTTTCAAGCAGTGCTGTCTCAGCCTCTGTTCACAGTCAACAGAGACATGTTCTATATCTTAATACAAATTAGATTGCATTGACATAGTTTTTGTTCAGATAGAATATCTGAAGCTCACATAATTACTAGGTTTATATAAACTTCTCAAGAAAAAGAGAGTGTACTAAAGCAGTATGTACATCCTGTCCATGCATTAATGAGATTCAGCTTTACTAAAGGGTAGCCAGTATTCATTGCAGTCATCCTTCTCCAGTTTGTTGTAAGACCTAGCCCTCTTTTGTTCTAGTAGACCAAAACTTGCATTTTTAAAAACTCCTACTCATTTAGGAAAAAAAAGACTAATTTCCTTCTGTTGGCCTCACTGCAGGTATGCCACAAAAGCATTAAATTTACAGCATCCAGAAGGAGGTGGGCTTAGAAGAGGAAACCATGTCTACATCCAGAGGAAACCATGTCTACATCCAATGTTCTTTAACTCAGTGACTCTTTCCTCAGTCCCTGGCAGAGAAGACGAAGGCCCACAAGACTTCAGGTCATCCTTGGGATTCAGGAGACACGACCACCAGCACCAAGCTCAAGTACCTGCACGCATATCTGGGCTGACTGTATCAGTGCAGGGGGAAGGAAGAAATGAAGAGGAAGGTAAAATCTTGTAGCAAAGAAGTATATCTGGAAGTATCATTTATTCTACAAAAAAGAAATCTCTGGATTTCTTATCTAAGATATTTCTGGAGGAATAGTCTCTAAGGCATTTCAGGGATAGACAAGTAGGTTCATCACTGTCTGAGTCCATGAAAAAGAAAAAAATCCTCTGTTAAAAAACTCATTCTGCATACCTAAATCATAAAAGTGATTTCAACAACATCAAAAAACCACAAAGGAATCTGAGGGACTCAGATATGCACAACATCTGCTGCCATGGCTGGAAAGAGGAAAGCTGGCACCTTGCCACCCCCACCGCAGCAGTTGGTAACCCTGAGCAGAGGACGGGGATGGCTCTGCCACACAGAGCTCTGCGAACGCCACACAGCTGCCTGCAATACGTGTCTGCTCCAGACCTGAATCCATTTCTTGAACAAGTGGATTTACAGAACCCTGAAATTCCATATTCTTCACAACAAACAAACAAACAAGAACATGCAAATAAGACAAATGCTTTTGGCTGAAAGACTGAAATAATTTTCCAATTATTGCAGAACAGTTTTTTCCCCAGTATGTCCCAAATTAAAAATCAGTGGCATCACTACTAGTTGCCAGTCACACATCATCCCATACTACTTACACCACTTCATGCACAAGATTGTCTCCAGGAGAAATTCAACTGCATAACCAGATGCAGTCTTTACAAAAGCACAGTGTTTGGTATTCGTAACTGTTTGAAACCAATTCTTTTTCTTGTCAAGATTGTGCCTTCAGCAATTTTGGCTTCTCATACTGCTCTAGTACTAATACGGAGGAATCCAAGTCAAAATTAATAAAGCTATTTTCTTTTAAGGAAAACATTTTAGGCAGTCACAGGCACCAAATGTCGTAAGACCTTTAGGATCAGAATAAGAAAAAAAACCCCAAAACACAACCCAGCAAAATTTTACACATTCAAAGAAATTTTTACAAAATCTCTATAAAAATATAGAACATACGATATTACAAGCATTTTAAGCTACATTTGAGAGTTTAATGATCTGCAAATCCCGTTGAGCTATTTTACATAATTTGGGGTTTAGAAAAAAAAATCACCTTACAAATGGGCAAAAAAGAAGTTTTACAAGCATTTCCCCTCCATTTTGAGTTTTTATTATCCAAACATTACTTTGGAGAAACCAGATAAATACTTTTAATATTCCATGTCCAACACTCATTTCAAGGCACAATACACCAGGAAATACTTAGAATAACTAATGTGAACACACACTCCAAAATGAAATCATTCTGCTGAAAACAAATGTGGCTCATGGCAAGAAACTGGTGTTGGGACACCACACGTGGCTAAAGATGTTCCTGCTAGTTCCTTGATCCATACTTGTTCTGACTGCCAAAAAACATTACAAGCAGAGGCAGCTAATGCAGCTATCTGGGCAAACATCTCTTCTGCAAGCAGTGCCTTAGGCCAGACTGGTCACATCAAGTACCTCTGTAGGTAGGGAGAGGGAGTAACTTTTTAATGGTGCAAATTCACATACAGTTTTCTGTTAAGGTCTTTTTGACCTGAATTAAAAGATATCTCTGCAAACTGCCAATTTACATTAACTCTGAGCTTCACATTTCTTCTCAGGAATGATTTGGTATAGACTATTCACAAAAGACAGGCTTGAACAGCAGAACTCATTTTTTTAAAAAACAAAACTGATTAAAATTTTAGAGTAAAAAAGAAATCCTTTCAAACGGTACTTATGAAGACTAAAGAGAAAGATGACATATACAAGTTGATAAGAAGAAAGGATATGATCATCAGCAGAAAGTTACCACAGTTTGAAGATGTACAGCATAGAGTAAAGAAATGAAAACTGAAAATACAAATTTTCTGTTGCAAGCCTCTGGGGAAACCCACACAGACAAAATTTCAATGAATTTTCAGAAGCAAAGAAAATCAGTAATGATTTACAATGCACTCATTATTTTAAAGTAGCATTAGACTGTACATAGAAAAGTCACTGTGTGACAGAACTGCCATCTCTCAAAAAAGTAGTTATTTCTCCCAAAACTATGCTCAGATTCTTCTTTGTGCATTTAGTGAGGCACACTGGTGAGTTCTGAATTACACATTTAGCATTAAGGTTTAAAAATCAGTATAAAAGCTAGTGATTAACATTAGCTTCTTTGACAGAGGAACTGTGGTTTTCTTCTCTTTCTACAGTACCTAACATGGGCAGTCCCATGTAATGGAGAGCACTCTGGACTCTGAATCCCAAGGTCATGAGTTTGAATCTCGGTGGGACCGTCCCCTGGCAGTTCAAGCCTCCCTGCCATCCCATCCCATCACATCTCGGATGCTCAGCAGGGTCAGCC
>JAWWEV010000115.1:81697345-81731015 GCA_035583235.1 Hafferia zeledoni | reverse complement strand
CTGGACATTAAAGAATGTACCTTTTTATCTCATCCCACATTAACTTGGCTCGGAGTCCTGTTTTTGGGTTCTCTCACAGCAGCACTTACAAACTTGTTGAGCGTGTTCTTATGATAGATGTTAATTTTCAACACAGATTATCTATGTCATAAATTAAAAACACTTGGTGTAGGCCACTTTAGAGCTCTAATCCCCTGGATGAATCAAGGCAAATTAATCTTGAAATGGTAATAATCTCCTTAATCACCACCTTTGTCAATACTGTCTTCTAAAGATGTATCAAAGTGCAGTTTTATTTTTAGATAATTTATATAACAGTATATTGAATGATAATTTAATTCACAGTAGTGCTTTTTAAAAATAAAGATGTCACCAAGTTTAACTAGACCATCCTTTCAATTCTACTTAAAATATTAATTCACTTGTACAGAGGATGCTGTTAGTCAGCACCCTGTATCTCTAATATATAACTCTACTCAGAGGATGCCTGCAATGCTATCAGTAGACTAGCTAACATGGAAACCCCATTTATGAAGGGAATTTAGATGAAGATGATATTAGCTGACATAGAGTTAACCAGAAGATTCCAAACAAAATGCCAAATCATAGCTCTCTAACTGTAATGATTTTTACAAATAAAGTACAGTCACCAGGCATGCCGTCTCCAAAAATGCAGTATTTACATTTGCAAAATCAGGTGTTATTTGAGAGTCAGACGTGATTTCCATGTAGGTAGGAAAGGAATTTCAGTAACTGCCAAAAATTCCATCTGTCTGAAATAAGTACTTAACCAAATACAGGTTAGCAAGCCCTGAAATCCTGAGGGGATTTGATAAACCTGATATGCTTAACAGATTTTATTGTTGCCTTTCAGAGACTAAACAGATTACCAGCTACTGTATTCTGGGCTTCTGACAGGACTAAGCAACTAATTTCTTTTCACTATCTTGATAAACAATTAATACAAATAACTATTTTAAATACTGTTATATAGAGTTGCATAAAGGAGAGCAGAGACCAATCGGTCTTCTCTTCTAGTACGGCAATGGCATACATCAAATCTAAAGGAACAGCCTAAAATAATGCAACACAAAAGGATGTGAGCAGAAACAGATGGTAGAAGGCACATTTCTGCAGAACTATTGCAAAAAAACATGCAGACTTGAAGGCTTTTATAGTGGGCACTTAAAAAAAAAAGGTTTTCCACACAGATTAACACATATTAAAATTGTATTTTCAAGCATCTTCCTAAAAATGGCAACACCAAAAGAAGTTGATCTCTCCTCTAACGAGCAAGCTATTAAGTGCCTACTTGGCTTGCAGGTGCTGACACACAGGTGGCTGCAGTAAGCCTCTCTTCTTTCCCCCTCCCCGTTTCATACTGGATAGGTGCTCTTCCTTGATTCACAGCAGCTCCCACCTGCGAGGTCCTCAGGCTGAAAGACGGGAACAACACTGGAACAGCATCATTAGCTTGAAAGGATTCTCCCTACTGCACCAAAGTGGTGACAGGGAGAGTGGCCAGCCTGGTGAACTACAAAGGTCTGCCCTGCAAGCCAAGGGCACTGAACTGTATCGAGTGACACCAGTCACACAGATTATCAGATTACTCATGGGTAGAGTACTGTTTCACTGGCTCTAAAAGTTACGTGTCTACTCAAAAATCAGCCCTCTGGGCATTCTCCACAGACTATGAGGAAAGACTGAGAGGTACCCTAGGTGGTAGCCTTTCTCTTTTTTAGTTCAATAACATATAGAATTATTTCAGACAAAATGCATGAGATGAATACTTTCCATTGCCATAGTTAACCCCGGAATTCTACTACCACAGTCGGGTAATATGACCTGTAAGCCTTTCAGTCATACACAGTCATTGAGTATGATGCATACCTATTGATCATTTCTCATCCTACGGACTGCAACTTACTTTTCCTTCAATCATCTAAGTTTAACAGCTGGTAAAACATGTATATGTGAAAAGAGCAAAGCCTATCCAAACCCTTTGTTTGGGGAGCTTGTTTTGTTCAGCCTTGGCATTTTTTCCTCAGAAGTTGGCAATACATTAAAACCAATGTAAAGTAACATGCAGAATTTATACTCTGAATGCACCTGATCTATAAGCACAGCCTTAATTGATTGCTATCCAGCAGGTAATCATTCCATTCTTGCTGTAACAATAAGCATCCTACTTGCAACATTCTCTTGGGAATAAGTGCCTTTTCCTTCTTGCTGGAAAATGTCACTGAAAATTCATGTTATCATGAACAAAGTGACAAAAAACCCTTGCCAATTTATGATTTCAAGTAAGCAGACAAGAGGAGAGCAACAGATTCTCTTTTTTAATCCCAAAGTGAGCATTTAAAGTTGTGCATAGGAACAGCTTATTACTCTTTTTACATAATAAAAAAACCCCAAACCTGAACAGGCTTTAGGACAGTGGCCCCTCAATTACTGGTGACCATACAGCATTTCCAGCAGAAGATGTTAACCAGGGGGTTTAGCTGTAGTTCTGTTCTGTCCAGTAACTTCTTCTTCTTTCTTTAAATACATTATCCCAGAGGCACTGCCACCTTCACTGATGGGCTCAGCCTTTTCCAGTAGTGGGCCTGTCTCACAGCTGGCTGGCACTGTCTCTGTCAGACACGGGGGAAGCTTCTGGCAGCTTCTCACAGAAGCCACCCCTTTAGCCCCTCACTCCTCCCCTGGCTACCAAACCCCCCACAAATCCAATATATAGTGAAAGAATGTAGAGATATTTGAGTTATCTTTTCTTTCATACATTGTCTGTTAGTTTTGCTCAGTATGTAACCATGAAACACCTCTTGTCATGACATAGTCTTTCTTCCACTTTGAATTCTTAAACACTCAGAACAGCCATCAGTAGCTACACCCCTTATTAAAACCACAGGCCTGAAATAGCAGTTAAGGGATAGAAGAGTGCACAGAATTTTGTCACACAGTTATACATCTTCCTGAAAATTGTAAGCTTATCTAAACTTTGCCACAGCTTTTTTGGTTCTATCATTTCAGATTAAGGCAGGAGGAAAATACAGTTAGGGATCAGATTGACATTTAAACAAACTCAACAGGAAAAATAAGATACAGCTAGTCCAGAACGTTAGTATGAGTTCTGATTTTGCAACCTAAAACTGTTACTTAACGAGTTATAGGGAGAAAGCAAAGTCATGCTGTAGCCTTCCAGAGCATGCAAAAAGACAGCTGTTTGAAGAACCATACCTACTAATGGCAGTACAATTCCACTTAAAACTGCTGTACTAAATGCATTCATCCAGCTCTGCTTTTGCCAGGATACAACCTGTGTATCAATAGTATCTGTTTGCATAGAAAAGATCAGACTGAAGTAAATCATGGAAAAAGCCGTGATAAAAGGGGGTATATCACTTTTCTTTTTATTTGACTGCCCTCCAAAACAGCTTGACTCATCAAAGCAAACACTAGACTGAAGAAAAGTGAGCATTATGGAAATAAAATCTGAATGGTAGTCAAGGAAACCAGCCAATATAAAACCATCTGAATTTGCTATCAGGCACAGAAGAGCTCTACCTGAAAGAAAACTCAGGAAGGTGAAAAAATTATGAGAATTTCCTCCCAGTAAACCCAATTAATTTCAAGTTGCTACTGCTTTCAAAGCAAACAAAGTATTCAGTTGCCCTCCTTTCTAACTGTGCCTCTCAGAAACTCAAGTCTAAAAGAACATGAAAACAAAAATAAACCAACAAACCCCAAACCATTAAGAAAACAATTTTCTTTGCTGATGTTCAAAAATGTATCCTGGCAGTAAACATAAACACAAGACTATTCGAATCTGAAGGAAATATTGCCCCTCAATTAAACTTTTCATTCCAGTTTGCTAGTATTTAATTATGCAGACCCATTACAGATACATAACTGAGTAACTGCTGCCTTTTCTAAAGGAAAATATGGTGCCAGCTCCATCACTTGTACAAAATGAGAACAAATATCTTGTTTAATCCTAAACAATCTGGAGTGGGCATTAACCACTGCCCTTGATGTAAGCTTGTTCTGGACACTGAGCTAGCAGATCTATAAGCACATCATCTACACAACACAGTACAGAGCAACCAGGAACACAGAAGAGGAAGAAGTTTTGATATAAACTGGTAAAACACATTTCACAAAAACAGCAACAACAACAATTTTTAACCGAGTTTTTTAAAATCTTACTTGGGGCCCTTAAGCTTGAGACACCTATTTGCAACATATTTTAGGCAACAGTGAGAGATCTGCTCAGGTTAAGAAAAATGATGGATCATCAATTTTCATCAGTTTCATAACCAGTTAACCACAAAGAAAGTCTGTCCACTTCTTGAAACCTATGTATGTATGTATGTATGGCCAGACTTGGCGAATGCAGATTTGGGCAGGGCTCTCCCCACGTGGCTGTGCCCTTCCAGCCTGTGCAGTAGATGTTTTAGGTGAGGCACAGCATGCACAGAACTGGCCCCACCCTTTAAGTCCTCAGGTCCATCTGCCATGGTCGAGAGAGCTTTGACAGTGACAGGGAAGTCCTCGGGACTGTCACAGCACCCGGTACTGACCAGGGCTGACCCTGCTGAGCATCCGAGATGTGATGGGATGGGATGGCAGGGAGGCTTGAACTGCCAGGGGACGGTCCCACTGAGGCTCGAACTCAGGTCCTTTGGGATTTGGAGTCCAGAGTGCTCTCCATTACACCACCACACTGCCTGGAAACCTATGAACAATCAGAGTAATGCCAATCACAGAAGTAACACCAATACTTATCCCCTTTCATGCATATTTGAACAAAAAATACAGTAACAAAATCAAATAACAAATACACTTGTATTCTATTTGTTTATTAACCTCCACATTACAAATAAGCACATTAAACATATTTTATTAGTTCCTAAAGTTCAAATAGTATATTCTCATTACAAAAGATGAAAATATGCCAAAAAGCCCATAAATAACGGCTATTATTAAAAAAAACCAATCCCCTCCACCGAAGTCCCAGCTGAAATCCATGATGCAGTGGATCCACACGTGTTAAGCAAGCATCACCTCCAGCCTTAACCTCCCTGACCACCCAAGGGAAAGCTCCCTTTGGGGCACATTAACTTTATGGATATTGTTATGCAGATTTTGGGGGGTTGGTGGTTTTACATTAAAAGTTTGGCCATTTATTTGGCATTTTAATTAAACAAAGTTTAGTGTTCACCAAGTACCTGAGGGTTAAAAGACCAGCTGATGAAGAGAAGCATAATACAGAACTACCAGTTTGTCTAGTGCAGGTAATGTAGCTGTAGCCATCACTGGGGATTTTATTAGTTTTACTATTTCTACACATATTTGAGAGCATATTTTATTTCCAGTCTGGCAGCACATAATCTTCTAAGGCATTTGCTGCACACTATTACAGGAACTTCCATGTGAGTATGTTAAGGATCTGCCCTGCCTTCAAAGGCAAGAAACAGGGAGATGAGAAAAGAAACAGTAACAATAAAACACAACATAGACTCATTAAGACACCAAGGCAAAATTTTCCTTTCCTGAGTGTCATGCTTTTTCTGTAGAAGATGAAAGGATCACCAAAAAAAGGCTTTTTGAAAAGCTTATACAAGAAAACACACATATTTTCTCAACTCAAACAGCAAAACAAATTGAACCTATAGTGTTTCAAAGAACACAAAATCCTGCTCTTTAGCTTTAGTCACCGAAGCTGCCTTTTAGGGGCTTTAGACAGCTTATGATAATAATTTTAAATGCAAAAGTAGATCACAGTCGTGGGAGTTGTCTGTACCTTGACTACTTACACCACAGTAATACTGCCAGATGCTGCTCAGAGCATTTCACATGCAGGCATAGAAGCCTTCAGATACTCACAATCACTCCTGATCACTGTGTACTGATGACAAGCTTCACAACAAACCAAAATCTTTTATTTCACCACTGGTCCTGACTGTTTTGGCAAAGGTAACACTGCTTGCTGTGTGAAGTGGGAGTGGGCTGGTTTTTAGAGGGACTAGTTTGCTCTCCTTCCCCAGAAGTGTTAAGTGAAAGCAGTTTCTGCTGCTGTACAGAAGCAACAGTTTTAAGTCTCTCAGCATAGCAAAACAATCCCTGAAAGAACAGATTTCTTGCATCAGTACTGGCATCCAAAATAAGAACATATGCCTAAGCTATAATATGCAAGATTTTCCAAAAACTTATTTTCCAAAGCTTGTTTTTCTAGTAGGAAATGTGATTTACATACATTGAACTTTAGGACTTATTTACAAGATTCAGGAGAAAAACTGGCCTCTTTATAGTATAGGAAAGTACTTCTCACAGGAAGCAAATTTCAATACTGCAAAGTCACTAGCCTTCCTGGGGACACTGACCCAATTTAATTACGTCTATCTGCCTCTCATGGCAGCCAAGAGAAGGAGCTGATATTTCTAAAAAAAAAGTAAAAGCAGAAAAGGCACATTAAGGAGTCGCTGGGAGCTGCTGAAAGAGCACGACAGTAAGCAGAGAAAGAGTGCTGAATTGATGTGACCGAACGCAGTGGAAAAGTTAAGCAGAAGGCCCAAGCAGATGGGGAATGAAAAGCCAGCTAAGCAAGTGAAACACTAAACAGGATTTATTTTCTATGAATAACTGCAAGACAGCTCAAAGGTAGGAGACGTGGACAAAATAGAGCAAGTCCAACCTGTGCATAGAACGCTAAGATCAGAGAACATGCACGAATGCAAATGTGAAGGCTGAAGATATGAAGCTCAGAAGAATACAAGAAGGAAAAAACAGGTGCTGCAAGTAATTGTGCCAGAAGAGCTCTGTACTGCTACAATCTGCTTTACACACGCTACACACACAAAGAACCTTACTCTGCTGTTTGCTCCTAATTATGCCTGGATGGAAAGCTTCAATCACACTGCAAACGGCAACACTTCTTTTCCCAGGCAGAGGTGGGCAGCACAATCCCACTGGAACCTCAGGAAGATGAATCCAGAGCCTCAGCTGGGTTTCAGCGGGAATCACAAATCACACACTTAAAGGGGAATATGAGGGTCCCTCAAACAAAACAGGAACACAAAATACGATATCCATGTGGGACGCATCTTCCAGCATAGCAAGTTTTTAAAGCTGGAACCTTTAAATTACTGTTCTGAACCAGAACTATTTACTTGTCCTCTGCAAAATGAATGTTTTTGTTCAAGGTCTTAAATAAGTCTATTATTAGTAATACTACAGAAAACAGTAGAAAAAACTCTACTAGATATCCTTAATTTATTCTACATGTGGGAGAATGAGCTGAGCAGCATTTAGCAATTTCTAACTTACATTCTAAAGTAGGGACACAGGTTGTGAAAGGTACATATGCAACTCAAATAAACACAGATAATTAGAAAATTCTGGATTTATGTGTACAGAATTCACACGTATCCTGTTATACATACAGACATATTCTTGACGAACTAGGTAAATTCCTCCACAGAGTACAAAATTCACTAAAGAAGAAACATCTTCTGGCAAAAACAACAAAAGGAAAATACAATTTTAAAGCAAAGTAATTAAGTCCCAAAGCTTTTGTTTGGGTTATTACCTATGATACTATGGTATCTGATGTTTGCATTTCTAAAGTGTCAGTGATAGCCAAGTTTAGGATCTGTTACCTAAAAGTAGGTCAGGAGAACCACTTGGCTGGGCTCATGTAGCTCTGCAGATCAGTAGATCTTGTACTCACAACTGTGTCAAGTTTGAATGCCTTCCCATTCTTTGCTATCACCTACATTGCCCAAGAAATCTGCGTATTCAGAACCAAAACTCCTCAACTCACTACCCTTGTAAGAGGAATTCTACATTACATAAAATTCACAGCCCTTCCAAAATAAAACATTTTTATTTGTTTGTTTCAGATGAAACCTTGGCAGAAGGCCACCAAGAAAATCCCAAAGATTTCAGCATACCTTCTAACTCATTAATGCAAACCTTTTATCGACACCATTAGGTATCTTTTCACACACTTCCCTTCAGATAAATACACAACAGTAATATAAAAGTCATCAGTGCTTATTCCTTTTAGGAAATAACACTTTGCCTTCCAAAAGCTTCTCAAGCATATGGTCTGATTTAAGGGGTGGGTTTTTTTAATAAAGAAATGCATTGGTAAATTTCATAAATAATAGTGTAGGCAGCTTGAATAAATCAGAAACCTAGTAACAGAAATCACATGATTATAAAAGTCCCCTTCTTCCTCCATCACTATCCCACAAACCCAACCATATGCTGGGCTCTGAAATGGCTGATCAGAAATTGAGAATATCTGCTTAGGTTAGCATAGTGTCACAGATAATGATCACTGGAGAGGAAGCAGGTCTAAGCTGGTTTCTATTGTTTGATTTTTCTTCTTTTTTTTTCTTCTACAGAGAGGAAACAGCTAAAATACATCCCAAGCTTACTTCAAAACTGGATGCAAAAAAAGTCCACATGCCAACATTAGACAGTTTTAAGAGGCCACAGTTCATATGCCCTACACAGGCTTATTCTTTCAGGCGTGTATACTAACTGAAAAAACACAAAGTTGTTCCCCCCTTTGAGAAGAGCACTCAAAAAATGTTTTAGTTACAGATGTGTAGTTGTAATGAAGTATCACATCACTAAGTATTGCCCTGGCAGCTTATGTCCACATTAAAGCAATTATACACTTCTAAAACGTTTGATTAAGAAAAAAAAATTGCCCTTAAGTTGATAATATGTCCATGGGAGGCATAAAATCATGGATGACAACACTTTAAACTTTACAAGTCCTTCAATAATACCTGTAAAAACAGACAGAAATTCACTATTGAGTTGGAGGATGAAAGGCAGAACAGATAAGAAATAATGGGATTTATGGGGTTAATTTCCTCTTGTAGCATCTAACCCTGCACATAGATGGCACTTCGGCTGTAGTAAAGCGAAAAGAGAGATACTGTTTTCAACCAGGTAATTTTCAGTCCCATGTAACTCATAAAACCGGTAAGCACATAAAACTAACCATCTGAACCATCCTTACCCATGTAAATTAGTTTTCATTGCTCCCTAGAAGTCAGCTGTCACTACTATGAATTAATTCGAAAAATGCTATTTTTAAAAAACAGAGGAAAATAGTAACAACTAGACATTATTTTAGGAGAACAAACATTTATAATCTAGTTATCCACAAAGTCCAAACTCTATTATATGCATATAGTTTATGACAACCACAAATAAAAGAGAATCATAAAACTTAGAAAGGACTTAAGGAGATCCTCTAGTCCAGGTCCTACCGAAGTTTAGATCCCTCTGGTCAGGGTGCTCAGAGTCATCGCCAGGTGATTACTGAGTCTCTCCAACAATGGAGATTCCACTTCTCTCCAAGCAGCCCCTGACTGCCCTTGACTATCCTCAAGGCACAATTCCTCAGAACTATTTCAGATTGTCCATATTTCAACTTGTCTTTTTTGCCTCTGACCCTGTCACAAAGTCACCCAGGCCTTTTTTGACTGGGCTGTTTTTTCTCCACTTGTTTCCCAGACTGTTTTGTTGCAGAGGGTTATTCCATTCTAATGCTGGGCAGCTCATCTGCCTTTACCAAACCTCATGAAGTTCCTGTCAGCCCATTTTTCCAGCATTTCTAGGTCACTCCACAAAGCAGCCTGCCTTCTAACAAGTATAGTCCTCAGGCTTGCAGATAGTGCAGTCTGTCTCATTACACAGCTTATTCATACACTAACAAATATTAAATTGTTCAGGCCATTATGCTTTAAGCTCAGTATTTCATTATTTGAAATAAAAATTTTGTCCTGCTTTCTTTTGGAACAAAAATTGTACATAGAGCATAAAAGTAATGGTCTGAACTGAGAACCTCTCAACATTGCTTTTAAGTCTCCCTTCATAGAAGTAAAATTCAGAACAAGCCATGTATCATTTACTCCACTGTGATACCCATATGAGAATCTCACCCTGGATCACCAGCAAGTATAACAAATTCTTCAGCCAAAAACTGTATGAAACTGCTGTAGCTTATGCTTTCTTACACTAGGAAATAAGAGTTACCATTTTTCCATCCAAGAGAAAGCAATGTTATATTATTTGCAGTTTAATCTTCAGAAAATCAAATTATTATACAATCCATCTTAAAATGCTGTCTCTAAACCCTGTCCTCTTTTTGTTTGTTTTGGATTTGGACTGTTCTTTTAGTTTCTCAAAATCTATGCAGTCTCCAAAACTAGTTGTTTACTTTTTATTTTATCTAATAATAAATGAGAAAAGGGATAATTTTAACCTTCTCTTTGAAGGCTCATCTCATTTTGTTGAGATGTTTTCTTTCCTTATCTTCCCTGGCCTTGGTTTGTCCTTCCTTCAACCTCTACTCCCATGCGATCCTCCACTGGATTTTCTGGATCATGGGGTTTGTTTGGGTTTGCATTTTGTTTCTAAATAAAGGCTTCTGGAAATTGAAAGGATAGTTTGCAATAACTCTTCAAAAATGAAAAAGAAAAAAAAACCAACACAAAACTGTTGCAGAAGTATTTCTTCAAAGACAACTGTAAATATTATTTCTTAAAATGGAAATGTGAAAATAGAGTAAGAGGTTCTAACAAATTTCCTCTTCAAACTTCATCTTTTTCTGGAGGGTAAGAAGTTTCAGCAAAGTGGAAGGGTGTGGAAGAGAGAGAGACCCCTCTCTCTCACATTGTTTCAGCTCAAACACTGCAGATATCAAGACCTGGTGGACATCTATGCCTGCTCCTGTCCAACACAGGACCAGCTCACATTAAGCCAAGAGGGACAGTTGTGCCAGGTTGGATCTCATGCAGGAAGTCACAAACTCCAGCCAAGCAGTAATGTGAGCCTGATGGATGTGCCAGCAGAAGAATCCTTTTGCAAGATCAGTTCATGTTGTCAGAGACAGCTACACTGACAGGAAACCTCCTCCTGCAGGCACCCATCCCACCTCCATGAGAGGGCTCCACTGACACAGCTGCACTGGCAGAGGCTCTGGTGCAGCCCTCCACAAAATCACCGCCCATCCCTCCCCATGAGAGCCTTCAGGAGCTCTTCACATCGTTGCCATGAAAAAAAACAAAAAAAGAAGAAAGGATGTCTAGTTAAATAATTTCAGACTGTGGAGCCTGTTCCTGTGCAAGCCACCCTTTAAACACACACACACACACACACACACACAACTAGATTGAATCTGGTTTTCCACTGTGACCAAATGAAATGGAAACTAATATATAACCCTGGTTAATGTAGTACCATGTCGGAAATGAAAAGCATTGTTACTTTCCTTGCTGAGGGAGAACAGATAGCATTTGAAGCAGGGAAGGGGAAACAGAACACCAGTCAGGACACTTTCCCAGCAGAACATACTTACAAAACCTTGAGTTAAGTGATTCTTGCATGCACTTCATCAGCTTTCTCTTGTAGAAACACAAGAGAAAACCTAACTACTCTTACAATAAGAAAACTTTCTGGAACCCTTTCAGGCTGTGACACTTAGGAATGTACACAATTTGTATTCTGCCTTGTTTTTGAAATCTACGTCAAAGCCCCTATCCAGACCTGCTCTACATCCTACAAGTATGTTTTAAATTTTTTCAATGATTATTGTCTAACCATCATGAAGATTTACAGAACCATGCAAAAACAATTTTCCAGATGATACTCCTAATACAGGACTTTCTAAGTTTTTTCCTAGGTATACACACCATCAGTGAAACAAAATAAAAATAGGGAACATATTGCCAACATACAAATACTATTGCATGTTCTTTCCAATACTTTCTAGGATAACTCATGGAAAAGATGGCCTGTGGATGGTCTTACAGGCTATCAGAACACATTTTACCTAAAAAGCTGGTTCTTTTCTTCATCTCCACATTTTGCTAACACAAGCTCTAAGATCCCTTTATTAATTCATTTTATGTATTTTTTTGCTTTGAATAAATATGCAAAAATAGAGAGACTACAAATTTTTTTGAAAGCCAGCAGAGTTTGGGAATTTAAATGCTTTATGTGCTGCCAGGATGAGGAGCTGCAGACAAACCAGCATCCTGGCAGCAGGTCAGCAGCAGGGGACTGAGGCTGGGAGAATCTTCTCCATTTGAACTCCAGATCAGATGCCACTGTTTGCATCTGAATTGGCACTAAGCAATAGCAAAAGAGAGTTTATAACAAGCATAAAGGCAGTCAGCTATTTAATTCTTTTTAATATCTCATATAAAATAGTACTTTATCAAGATATTACATAGGAAGATGGCAGTAGCCATCCAATAGCATCAGGAGCCACAGGAATTTCAGGTTTAGGTTTGGTTACTATGTTACTATACGTACTTTTACTTTGTATTTTCCTCCCTAAAACGCTGGAGGAAACACACAAAAAGACTATTGATCCAAAGTGATGAGGTGACAGTCAAGGAAAGCAATATACGCTTGCTAAATGTTTTAACAAGTTTTGTCATGAAGGAAAGAGAAGAGCCAACTGTTGAAGCTGAGAAGAAATACAGAAGAGATTGCTGGCACCACCAATCTCTATAGGAGTTCTGAATCCTATGCAGTAGGTAGTAGCTAGCTGGTCACTGGTATCTATGGACACTGGGCCCCACTTAATTTTTAGAATGCCAGGGAAAGCAAGTGCAGCAGAAATATTTTCAACAGTCTGATTCAGAGCATAAACTTTTGGATGACCTTTAAGAACTAAACCAAATATTCATATCCACACAGAGTAAGCACTGCTCCCAACTGAGGTTTTCTGTAAGCTATTTCTATCTGTAAGTGGAAAGACACAAAAGCATGTTGTATATAGGCAGGTCTACATGTCAATTTTTTCACTCTTTCATTATTACATTCTATGAAATCGTGTATTTCTCTCAACTATGGCAAACTATCTGTAGGTAGAGAGTCAGCAGCACCTTAAGATGCCTCTGCTAGTTTTAACAACTCACTCAACTGGAGCAGATGGTAGCTTGGAAGGGAAGTAACAGGACACTCTCAGGAAAGTGCCGCCCACATTTTGGTACATGTCTAATCTAACTCATCTTATTTACTTACAGGTGAAATTCTCTCACTTCTTTGTTATGAGAAGGACAGTTGCTTAAGCACAAAAAAACTACAGTATATCAGCACTAACTCTGAGTCACAGCAACATCATATATTGCATCTGATAACAAGTGAAATTCTCATAAAGGCTTTTGTCTTCTCTTGCATGGATTTAAACCATAGCATACATCTGTGTACATTTAAAACATACTAAAAAATACTTTTACTCCACAAAAACAGGTGCATGCACATTAGGTGTAATTTGTTTGAACAGGATGCAGGCTTTTAAATCAAGTTTCCCGGTTGTCACCACTCACTGTCTTGGCTCATATTGTGGGACAGTGTCAGAGCACTTGAAGTGAACTCTTTTTGGATAAAAAGCAATTAGAAGTTGGGTTCCAGGAGTTTACCTACTATGCTAATATGCCTGAGCTGTAAGTAGACATTCAGTTCATAGGATCAGACTACAGTTAGCTCAGAAGTACAAAAAAACCCCCTCAACACAACACAAAAAAAATCAAATCTCCTGCTTATTACCAAAGAAAACAAAACAAAGAAATAAAAAGTTAAAATACTTTTTTAAATAGTTGCAAGCCTCAATCTCCTAAAAAAAAAATCCTTGACACTCTGGGTATCTGATCTACTGATAAATGCTATTTGCTATTGAAAATACAGGGCATAAAGTGCAATGTTTATTACTTGCATACTGGTTGCAAATTTATACATGTAAGCACATTAATTAAGATCTAAAAGATTGGTGTGGAAACTATTCTACTATGAGTAAAGGCTACTGCAAGTGTTCTGTTTTTCTCTTCAACAGAATAAAGAAGAGGAAAATGTCACATTTTTTTAATGATTTACTTGTTATATTTCCACTGACAAGTTAACATAAGCAAGAATAATATGATTAAGTTATTCTGAATTGTGCAGTCATAAGAATTACACATGACTCAGAACAACTGCAAATTGAAAAAAACAGCGTACACCTCCAAGAAGAACAACAAGAGATTTTGGCTTTCTTCCTTATAAGAGGTTCATGTTCAATGGAGATTCTGACTCACCAAGGGGGTTTGTGCTATTTCTACTCTCATTGATTAGGTCAAGTGCAGCCCCAATACATTTTCTTTATTCTTAGCCTAATTTTATTCTTATGTCTTGTAAGCTCCCACTTGTAAGCTCCATAGCTAGCAAAGCTCTAGAAGATGAGTTTCTCCTCCAGTCGCTGAGATTACTGAATGTAGAGCCCCAGTCTGTCTGAGCAGGCTAAGACCACAGTAAGGAGGGTGGTCAGTTAGCTAGTCAGTGCCACAGAGCTTGCTTTAAACCTTCTTTGAAGTAGACACCACACTCAGCAAGTCTTCAGTGCAATGGTGCAAGCTTTTTAAGAACCCAAAGATAAAAGCACATGGGCATCACCATGTCCTCTAAGCTACAGGTCCACCAGACTCCTTTTGATCTGGTTTCATTCCATTCACATACATTGCGCTATTCTGAAAACATCCCTGCTTTGAGCAAAAGGTTGGACCAGACAAGCTCAGGGGTGCCTTTCAGCCTAAATTATTCTGTGATTCTGGGTCTCAGTTTCTAGGCTACTATTAGGGCATCCAAAACCCATTCAGAATCCAAACAAACATCAAAGCTGCAAAACAACTTCGACAAAGATGCGTGGCATGGGAACAGCTGACAGCTGAAAATGGAAAGGAAAAAAGGAGAATGAAAAATTCCAAAAATCAGAGACAGAAATTTAGCATGAAAGATTGTCCCCTTTTCCAAGTGAGTGAAATCAGTTATGACAGCAAGACAAACCATCCTTTTTAGCTGCTCTGAACTCTCAACCACAGCAAGCTATTTGTAGGTTGCTAGCCAGGAGGGTTTCAAGTTGCTGCTGCTAGCTTACTTTATTTAGTAACAGATGTAGGACCTGCTTTAACAATTCACTCAATTGGAGCAGATGACAGCTTGAAACAGTTGGTGTGGAGGCTTTTCAAACTTTTCATTTACGTCTTCTTTGCAGCACACTTGGACTGTGGCTTGCAGTTTGATTTCCATGCACCAAAACCTCTGAGAGATCTAAATGAGCCAAGGAAAGCGAAAACAACTGGGGTATGGAAAATAATAAAAACAAAATTATCACAGCTTAGTTGCTCTGCAGATGCAGCCAGAAGATTTTCAACCTGGGAATTAAAGTCTTTTAGTGACAATGGGATTGCTCACTTTTGTAGTTATTAGAAGAATTCCTTGAAATTACTATTAACAATTTTGCTTCAGAAACAGCCCCAGATGGCCTCCTCTTGAGCCAGAAAGAGCAGGATGGGATAAGAACCAGAGAGTTCTGCTAGGCCTTCCCGTGGCAACAGGTACTTACAGAAACAGTTCTAAAAATAAAGCACTGCTTTTGGTTTGCCTGAATAAGTATTTCCCCAGATTTTTGAGGAGCTGCTCTAGTTTTTCTGTATTTCCTTTACAGAAGTGTTGATAGCACTTTCCAAAGTCCACAAACAGCAGCAGAGGGATCAGAAACACAACAGCTTCTCTTTTCTTACAGCATTCCAAAACCTGTACAATATTGCCAAGAGACTCGTATTCAATGGAACATACAAGTTTGACATAGAGGTCATGCACATACACCATGTGTATGCAAATATTTCTTTCTCCTCCTGCTATTGATATAGCAAGAATATGAAAGCTTAGCTGAGAACTGAAATCTCTGGCTGCAGTAGATACCAACAATAGGACCAAGTATCAGGCTGAGAAACTGTTCCTCTTCCTCCAGTAGGTATAAGAGGAGTCTCCAGATCACAGCCCTCTGTTCTTATGGTAGCCCTTAATCTCCTTCACCTCTGTCAGAAGAGCAGCATGACGGGACATAAACAATCCAGGAGATTGCTGGAAAGTGTCAGGGATGATACAAGAGATCCTGTGTGAGCCAGACAGGGGTGATGCAGAGCTGGATTGGCTCTCCACAAATTAAAAAGACTTGATTGAGGATACAATAAGCCAGCCTTAGGTGAAGTGACCGTGGACTAGCACAGTTCAAGATCCTAAGGGAACTGAGGAAGGTAATTAGGACATTACAGACTGGACTTAAGCCAAAGGTAGATTATCCCTCACCAACCTGATTGCCTTCTATGGTAAAATGGCTGCACTTATGGACAAGGGGAGACAGAACAAGTCATTTATCTCACCTTAAGCAAGGATTTTAAAACTGGATCTCAAAAAATCTGTGCATCTGAGTTAGGATATTACAGTGCAGATGGACAGACCACTAGACGGGTTTAAGAAACTGCTGTTGGATGATGGGGCTCAGAAGGGACCAGTTAATGGGTTATACTGCACCCCCCAGTTCATGTTTAGCATCTTTATCAATGACCTGGAGAGGCAATGGAACACACTGTCACCAGGTCTGCAGGTGACACCAAACAGGGGCAACTGTGGATACACCCAGGAGCAGGGCTGCTATCCAAGGGAACTTAGCCTGGAGGAATGGGCTGATGACAGGCACATTGTGAAATTCAAGGACAAATGAAAAGTGCTGCAACTCAGAAAGTAAACAATACAGGCTGCAGTGATTTAGCCTGGCAATGGACTGACCAGCTGAGGAGGTGCAGGTCTGTTTAAAAGGACTTGGTGGATGGTAAACTGAGCAGGAGCCACCAGTGTGTACAGACAAAGGCAGCCAGTGATATTCTAGGCTATATTATAGCAGTAGTATAGCATAGGTTGAGGGAAATGATCCTACTGCTTTACTTGGCACTCATTAGACTGCCGAGTCCAACTTTGGGTCCCCAGTACTGGAATGACATCAATAAACTGCAGTGAGTTCAGTAAAGGGACACCAAGATGATCAGGGGCTGAAGCACACACTGTCTTGGCTTGTTTAGCCTGAAGAAGAGAATGTTTTGGGGGACGTAACTGCAGCCTTCCAGCACCTGTTCTAAGACTACCTAGAAGAGTTAGGCTCTACACATCAGTACACAGCAGAAGGACAAGAGGCAAGAGGCACAAGACAAAAGAGAGGCTCAGACAGGATATAAGGAAAAAAAATTCCTCCCATGAGTACAAATACACCCATAAGCTGCCCAGAGAAGCTGTACAGTCTCCATCCTTAGAGTTTTTCACGACCTGACAGGACATAGCCCTGAGCAACATGTTCTCTCTACGTATCTGACCCTGCTTTGAGTAGGGGGTTGGACTAGAGGCCTACTGAGATCACTTCTGACAGGAATAATGCTATGGCTTTATAGTATTTCACTCACATTCTCCATGATGATATTAGAAGCTTCTTCCTACGCAGCATTCAAAGTGATCTTCATAGCAAAAAGGATCATTTCAAGAAGCAGCGCAGTTTTCCCACCAGATACTAAAAATAACTAGCTCATGTTGAGGAATGCCAGGTACTTTCATTTCAAATGGTATGTGTTATTATGGTTGTTGGTGTGCTCTTTAGAGTCAGGCAAGGGGAAAAAATGAACACACATTGGTTTCGCACATCTGTGTAAGCCAGAAGAATCTGGGCCAAAACATCGAAAAGCCTACTGAGATAGGCCAACTGCAGTGCAATAAATGCACAACAACAAAAAAAAATTCCTTAAAATTAAACTAACATGCTTTGACAAAACATACAGATAAAATGTCAGAGCACAGACTAAAGTGGGCAAGTTAAATCATGGAAAAGGTTTATAAAAATACTCTCTGTGCAAGTTCCTTAGCATGGAAAACTACAGGAGTGGGAGTAATTTTGTTTAGAAGGTATTCTTTTAAAACCAAGGACATGTTGTTGTGATTACTTCAAATACTTCAGTCCCATATGCCACATCTAACAAAACCACTCAGTTGTTAACTTGCATTTTCCTTTAACTACTCATTTCAAGCAGAGTGGAAGAGCAACATATATGATTCAGAGAGGTTGAGGCTCTCTTCATGCTATGACTCAAAAGAAGTCTCCAGACATTCCAGTTCTGCTCCTGTAAACATGTATTTGTTGTTGGAAACAGAAATCCATTTGCCTATAATAACATATAATGTCAACTGAAAAAAGGACAGGATAGGTATGGAAAATTCCTGTTCGAGTCCTACCACCTTCAATCCCAGCTGCACTTTTCGCAGTTGGATTCCAACATCCACAGCACCAAAATCAGATTAATGAGGAATTAGATTTGCTGAAGATAACAGATTTATGGAATGCAGAAGAGATTCACCATAACAGATTCAGCTCTGGTTCTCCACAGCTGTATGTCTAACTACTGCATTATTGCTCTTTTCTCCATGTGGCAGCTTCACCCATGTAAAGTCATGAAGTGCAAGTAAAAGGCCAGTACAAAACAAATGGGGCTTTTATGCATGTGACACATTCTCTCGTGGTAGTTGAAAGATTATTTCTTTATATTTAAGTACATAGACACATGAAAGTATTTTCCACTGGCTGGCAAGTTGGAGCACAGTCAGACAAGCATTACCTTTCTGTAGCTACTTATACAATTATTTTCAGGATTAGGTTCATAGACACTAATTCATCATGTAGGCTTTCTGGTCACTGCTGAAACCCATAAGAGAAATACAAAATAAGAGAGGATTAAAATATAATTGTTAAACATTCATGGAGTTACTTCCAAGGAAAATAATATTTCGATGGATATTTACACTACAGAGGTGAGATTTATAAGAATATATTAAAAATTCATACATAAAGAAAATTATGTAGCTTCTTTTATTTAGAGGACATACACATGCAATGTGTTTAGCACATTTTAGGAAAGAATCAAAAATTTTTAGAAAGACATCTTTGATAATAACAGTCAGCTCCATCATACAAGGTATGGCAGGAGTATTTTATTCATCCTTTACAGACATTTTCTGTGCAGGACATTTTCTCTAGGGAATCAGCGTCAGAATCATAAGTGTGAGAAAATAGCATGTTCTAGATTTGTATCACTTCTGTCTATTCAACAGCTAGCAAAAACTTCAGATAGCTAGATATATCCTTAGAAAGTCAGCCTTCATTCACATCATCACATGAATTTAAGTTCTGGAGACATGAATTTGAGCTTCTTGCAGAGAGGAAGTTTCACCAAGTTAAAAAATACTGAGTAGTGGCTACATGGAGGTTGAAATACCTTTCTTTGCAGAAAGTATTAACCTGAGCTTCCTCAGGCATTCAGGTGATAAATACTGAACATGTTCTCACCTCTTCTCCCCACTCAGCTGGAATGGATGCAACCATTCAAATGCTGCCCAGGACCAGGAGGCTTAGAGGAGGCAGCCAAGGGTCAACCACCACTTCATCTAATTGGAACTAATCTGAAGGTGGCACAGCATGGCCTGAAGCCAGGAGCAGGTTTAGCTACACAGATGGATCATTTCTTCCTTCCTATTCAGATCTTTCTTGCCCCCACCCAGCCTTCCGCACTGGCCATGATTTGCAGTCCTGTCTAATGGATTTTCATGGATCTAGGAAACAGTATGGGCAAGAGACTCCATATCCATTAATACCCTCTCTATTTTTAATTGCAATACAGCAGAAGGTAAAAGGACATGGATAGAATACATCAGGACTACACAGGTTCAATATGGCTCTACTTAGTTGTGACTTTTAAAGAAGTATCAGCCTGCTGACTGATTACTGCAAAAACTGGAAGATGATTCACCCCACCAAGGAAAGAAATCATAAACAGAAACTGGATTATGGCAGTACAAAGACAATATAGTAAACATTATCTAAAAAGACTAATTATGTAAGACCAAGTACTTCATACTAGTTTTCACCCAAAAAATTTCTGAAATCCTATTTGCCTTTTTAGATGAGAAAACTAAATTACTAAGATTTAATAGTCTTAGTGCATGACCTAGTTTCCAGTCCAGTGCTCAAACTACTACAATATTTTGTCTCACTTGACAAAGCAGAGCTCACTAATTAAGCAGGAGGAAATGCGTGTGTTCATATGCATTACATAGTTCTGAAGTGAGACAAAGAAAACTTTTAAAGATTTATGAAGTGTACCTCAAAGCAAACCAGAAAGGGTGTCTGTTACGCACACATTGTGTTTAACCTGCTGGAGGAACATTATGACAACTGAATGATACTTTCCTACATTCATCTATTCTTTTCACTTGCATTTTATCCACTACATCCTTACTGCATTGGAAGACTGTTAGAGGCCTCAGTAACTATGGAAAGAGAAGCAGCTATTTCCCGTCATAAACTACATAAAAGTAAGAAGTTTAGGAAATAATGTTAATTTGAAGAATGTGTGTCTTTATCCTACAGAATTTTTTTTCCCCTAAAAATTACACTTCAGAAGGATGCACTCACATTTTATTTCCTGCTTGGAGTTTATCCATGTACTCCAAGAAGCACAAGAGTTCAGTACTGCAAACAGCCTGGCAGGAGCTCAGAGGCTCCAGTTTCACACAGACTCTTGATCTGGAACACTTTTCCTCTTACAGCAAACACAATACCAGTGGCTACGAGACAGAGGCAGACTGGTTACGTTTCCCCAGGTAAGATGCAAAGTGAGATGCTCTACTTTTCCTGAGCTTAGATAAAGGGTTCCTTTCAAACAGCTGCTGAGGATGTGTGCTGCAAGCCACCTTCGATGCAGAAAAAAAGCAGTACAGTAAGACACCTTTTCCGCATTTATTTATTTATCCTCACCTACAATCGATGTAAGGGCGGTCCCGTGGTGTAATGGAGAGCACTCTAGACTCCAAATCCCAAGGACCTGAGTTCGAGTCTCAGTGGGACCGTCCCCTGGCAGTTCAAGCCTCCCTGCCATCCAATCCCATCACATCTCGGATGCTCAGCAGGGTCAGCCCCGGTCAGTACCGGGTGCTGTGACAGTCCCGAGGACTTCCCTGTCACTGTCCAAGCTCGCTCGGCCGTGGCAGATGGACCTTAGGACTGAAACGGTGGGGCCAGTTCTGCGCACGCTGTACCTCACCTAAAGAATCCACTGCGCAGGCTGGAAGGGCACACCCACGTGGGGAGAGCCCTGCCCAAATCTGCGTTCGCCAAGTGTGGCCATACATACATATCTACAATCAATATATTCAGTTCAACCGCTGCATTGTGCTAAATGTAAGAATTTGTATGCTCTAATAGGAAGTAAAAAACACAATTCAGAATTAGCAAGCTATTTCTTTACCTGATCCTTGACTCACCTGAAAAAGCAGACAGATGCCAAACCTTCTATCACATGACCCAGAGCAATGCTTTATCCAGACTTCATTTACACAAACTAATGCAATTGGTAAGCCTCATACTTAGGGAATTTGGCATGAACTCTTGTCTTAACAAAAAGCAACACCACAAAAAGAGATAAACCACACTGATTTTATGCTCTCCCAAGCCTATAAGAATTGTATTGCCTTAGTCATAAATTTGCATCGCAAGCTGAAAGCACTCCTGGGATAGAGGCAACTTGAAACATCCCAAGATGGAGAATGTATCTTGGAATCAGAAAAACTGTCTCACACGGACTCTAGATAAGAGCAAGGGAAGAATTTCAGAGAAATCTTGGAGATTAACTTGTCAAGCAATCACCTAAAATACATGATCTGAGGAAGACTGAAGAGCCTGCACAGCAGAAAGAACAAACTGCTGTAAGGTCTCACTCCTGCAGGAGGTCCAAGAGCCTGAATCCCAATCCTGTGGCAGAAGGCTCTTCATTCTTCCTCCAGCACTTTCTCCTAGAACCTTGGCAATTTTGTGTTCTATTCTGACTTTTAACAATTGCTTATGCCAGGGCAAAAACAAAGTTAAACAAATCTAAGGGCTTTAAGGAATTACTCCAACTACTGCTACAGAACAAAATCACAAGTTTGAAATGCATTTTCATAGGGGGTTTTTTCCATTTTTCTATAAATAGCAGGAGATAAATTTACTTTTTAGTAGACAGTATCTTGAAACCCAACAAGGATTTTTTTATTCCATGTATTTATTATGGACTAAAACTGTTGAACATGCCAGCTTTAGAGTTTGATACTTTGTACTTGAGAGAAACTTAAATTTGGGCATTTTTATTGAAGTGCTCTTGTACTTGCCCTAAAGAAACTCAGTTGCAACTTATGAAACCCTCCAAGTCCTAAGAGTTTTAGAACCGCACATTTAATTGGCCATCAGCTGATGAAGCATTTTAACCCTTATCATTTTTAACCTAAGTTTATTAACTAGATAGTAGTCTTTTCAGATGTTAAGCAATGAAGAATGTGTGTGTGTAAGAAACAAAGATGTGGGAGGATCATTAAGAGCTTTAAAAAGGCATCTCCCCACCAAGGAACACAAACAGGCTTCAGGTGCACTGCTCCTGTCTGATCACTCAAAAAAAAAAAAAAGGTCATAGAGGACTTGAAGAAATTCAAGTCAAATCAAATCAATATTAAATCAAACCAACATCAAGTGCTTGGCAGATTCAGGTATTCATTTTACTTTGGAAATACTGTGTTCTATTCTGACTTCTACCTGTAATTATTCATCTCTTTCTTACTATTTAGGTAAAGCAGCTTTACTGTCTCCTTCATAAATAAATCCCACACGCACTAAATCTGCTTTCTGAAGTCACATATTTGGAGGAAGAAATCCAGTAAATCAGATAGACATCACTACTGAAAATGTTATAACATGTTTCATAATCACCACTACGAACTCCTCTCTGGGACAGATTTAAGGCAAAGATTTTTTGTCTTAATCATTAAAGAGTTATTTTTGCCTTTGTGGAAGAAGGAATTATGTATTTCTTGTTCTCGTGCACAGCAGTGGTTCTGTACTGTCCAACCTCCATGTCAAACTCAAAAGTGTATCACTCATGAGGGACAAGACAAAGAAAACTAAACTGATACCCAATCTGAAGCAGATACCAAAATGATTTCATACCTCATAGGATCCACTCTCTTCCAAAGATAAATACAATTCATTAATAAGACAGATGAATCTAAAAGACTAACAGAAGACTCAAGACTACATCTATTTAAGCAAAATCACTTTGAATCAATTTTTTTTAACAGTTTCTCAAACCATTTGTACTAAGACGGATAAGAAGAGGCAGAAGTGACTTTAGTTTAATATTAATTAGAGGGTTAAAAAAAAAACCCAAGTGTTTTTCTATGCCAGAAATGCATAATAGTTGATACTTGAACAATAAAGTAAGTAAAAACCTAAGCATAAACATGCAATGATAAAATGCATTGTTGCTGTATGCCTTGTTTACATTTTAAGGTTGACGAATGTGCTTTCTGAACTCTCAGACTAGATGTCTACATGCTGACATATTTCTACATCTTTGGCTGAGAGCCACAAGTATTCAGAGCATAAGAGCTTTTTTTCTTCAGTACTATGATATGTATTCTTTATGCATATAAAAACTGTTTACTCCACACTTCCTCTGCATTGTAAACAACTCTGGTCCTGCTCAGAGTATTGTGTTTCACCCAGGAATTGGCACTAACAGTACTGAAGTAAACTTCAGACACTGATTTCAAGAGAAAGCACACAGTGCCTGCAAGGACTGCCTCCAGGGTGCCCCGTGACCTCCTTCTTCTAAGTCAGGATTTCTGCTTCCGGAATTATGCAACAAATGACACTGGCAAAGCTTAAGACCAAAACTTGTTTCCTTGTGCATGCAATTCAGGGGCTATTTTTCATTAATTTCTAAAATAATCTATACCAAGGAACACAAGTAAATAATTCTCACACAAAATTAATTTAGAGATCTGTTTTAACAGAAATAAATTTAGCTTTCTCCACAGCACCTTTTTTCTCTGAAATCACCCAGATTTGGACTATTTAAAGTCATCTTAATTAATCAAAACAACGAGATGCTATACAATTCATCTTTTTAAACAATTCAGTCTGACTAGCCAAAACCACTTACTCAGAAAACTATTAATATTTCATCAGTTCTTTCTAAATGGGCTGCTAGGAATCAAGTTTTACAAGTCTGTCGAGGTTAAAGGAGCTCAAACGTGCCAAGTGACAAAGGGCTGGTTTTTGGGTGTTTTTTTTGAAGGATGCACCAGAGTTAATTTCACACCAGTTTCGTGGCAGCTTCCCCTCTTGAATCCTTCTACCATTCACCAACTCTCAGCTTACACTAAAATTGGTATTAGAATCAGGTTCTTAAGTCTTTCTCTAATATCTTCCTATTTGTGATGATGGTCAACTCTTAGATTCTCCATGGCTGGGAGATCCTGTCAGTCCCAACTCCTGAGGTATCAGTAATGTGCATCATACTGATAATCCTTTGAGGCAATCTGAAAATTCCTACTATCTTGTTGCATATCATGAAATCAAGAAAATTAGTCATAATGACAACCCAACACATTACAACTACACAGCAATTTTCTTATTTCTCTCAAAGCATATAATTATTCTACTATTTGCTCTGGAAAAAAAATATTTCTAAACTGTAAGTTCATGAAATCTAAATATGCTTGACAGCAATCATTTACTTCTCAATTAAAGGTATAAATTCGCTATTGAGAGGAGAAAGGGGAAGGTAAAGAAGAGAGTGACTGACGTAACAGTTCAATCTATGTAGGCTATAGAAGGTGAATATTAACAAAAACAATTTATTTTGACATTTTCTTAAAGCACCTATTAGATGGCTTCCCCTACCTTCTTTGAATTCATCTGTGACTTTGATTTTTGGGAAGAGGAACAGACATATAGCACATTCCACACAGAGCTTGCACAGTTGCAATTTCAGACCCACAAGTCAATTCACAGTTATTGAGAATAGGACACCAACAATAAATAACATGCCTTAATGTCTCAGTTGGGTAAGGCAGATTTCTGATGACTGCAAGCCCTTCCAGTAAGCAGTGCTGGTGACTGTGCATGGTACTCTTCTCCCTGAATGATAAGGTAGAATATTCAAGTGTCAAGCCAAATTCATTCCCCACCTCTGAGTAGAAACCATCAGCATCTTTATTTATATATTTGAATTCCTGTTTCAGGAAACACTTGGAAACACCAAAGCCTTTGCCTGGTCTCTTAGAATTTAATGCGTAGCCTTGCTACTTCTAACAGTCCATGAGGAAGTTAATTCCAAGTCCCACCTATCCCAGCTTTGCAGACACATGGTTACTGCTTCATGTTTGGCTGCAGCTTTCCTGCACAACACTTTGGCTAACATGTATTACAAATAGGTAATACAACTACATTTTACTGCCTTTTTCTTATACAAGATTTACCTCCTTGATATGTTAAAGCAGATAACGGAGGTAATTTCTGTAAAACTATTCCCAGTCATGGGTCTGGCCTGCTGTGCCCAGGCACCAAACACAGAGAAAGCCCCTCCATGAACAACGAGGACATTCAAACAAAGCTTAACTAATGGTCTCCGACTCACAAACTGTATTACTGTTTTTAATCATGGCATAACCAATCTCATTAGACAGCCACACAAACCAACAGCAGAACTTCTGTTCTTTTCTGCCCTTTCCATGCTACTCTTCCAGCCATGACGTGCACAGAGCACTCAGGCAATGACCATTTGCTTCAGCCAAGGGAGCACAAATGACACCCTACAAGAGCTCTTCAGATTTGCAGGGAGGACTCATCACTTGCTACTGTGGTTGAAACCCCAGAATCACATCCTCCAGCAAATGATGCTTTTACACGTCTTCCAAACAGCTGTTCCACTGTAAAATTCTCAAATATAAACTAGAAAAAGCTAACTGAAGGACTTAGTGGAAGGGTATTAATACTTTGTTTTAGACCTCCATCAGCAGTAATGTATTTAGCACAACAGCAATGGGCCACTTCGCCATCAGAGCCTGGAGCAATGAGACCTTTGGCATGAAATTCTGCATCAACCCCTGTGGGCCTTGACAACTGCAGCCAGAAGGACATCATGCATCAAGTACAAAGCCAACATGAGCAGGTAAGGAAAGAAAATTATGACAAAGCAAAGATCCCACATTTTAACCTGGGATCATGGGTTAATAAGAAACATTGCTGTCACATACCTTTCTCTTCCTCCTCTCCTGCAAGAGGGAAGCAGGACTAAGGTAAACAACCTTGCGCCTGCTACAGCTGCAACTTCTTTTTTCAGAGACAGCTTGATACAAGACACTGATTCAGCAGAATTTTATACATAAAGTACATAATGCAAAATAAGAACTTCTCTATTCCAAGACATGCTTTCTGCAAAAAGCACAAATACTTTTGGCAGTTTATTTCACCTAGACAGAAGTACAATTTCACAGTGAGCTCTTATCCTATTTATTGTCAGCATCTATCAGTAAGATTAAAAAAACAACCCCCAAGTTTTCTGGACAGCAGCTCTACAAAACCTACCATAGAAAGGCATATTTAACCCATTCTAAATATGCAAATAATGCTTACAAGGTGCTCTGTGCCAGGATTAAAGTTTCAGTTCAAATAGGATTTCTAACCAAAGGATATAGGATTCCCCAGTCAAAAGTGAAAAGATCGACTTTGTGTTCAGTTACTGAAGTTCAAAGAAAATTACACAACTGAAAAGTGTTTTTAATGCCTGAAACAATTTGCAAAACAATTGTAAGTTTCAGCTTCCTGTGATAACTCATCCCACTACTCAGTTGCTATTACTGCTATAGAGCTTACTGTCTAACCTTTTCTCCTTCATTTTATTTGCTTTTTATTCAAGTCACAGAACTTTGTTCCCAAGTCGCTGTCTCAGTGCTATTTCTCATAACTGCAAGCAAAGAACTGGAGGCCAGTAGGAAGAAAAGAATGTAACACCAAGCACAGAAACTTACCTAGTAGGTCAGGAGCAAAGTATGAGAGGCAATGAACACTGCAGCTGAATACATGAAATAGAAGACTGAGGAAAAATAATCTGATTGAAATACTTTGTGCTTTTCCCAAGACTTTTCATTATTAACAGTATGCAGAACAAACCTGCCTTAAAAGTAACAAAGGTGGAAAAAAGCACAGAATTGATTTTTAAAGCCCCTGCACCCATACTGTAAATAAAAGCACTCTTACAAAAGACATCCTGCATCACAACTCCTCCATCATGCCTCAAGAAGGTGATTGCAAGAAGGAAGAATACACCACCAGCAGGACACCTCCTCACCCAGACCTGCAGTACCCACCAGCAAGCCCCTGCTGAGCTCACACCCTTGCCCAAAACCCAAGCAAACAAGGTAGCTGCAGTTCTGCCAACCTGAAACTTATGGTCCTGATTGTCAAAGAGCAAACAGTTCTGGTATGAACCAACCTCACACTTGAAGAAACTCCCATTTTAGATTGCTGTTCCATAGAACAGCAACTCTATTTTGGTAATAGACCAAAAATGCAATACTCCCCAAACACACAGAGAAATTTGATACAAGTTCATTCTAAAAAGTTTCAAAGACCAGACTGATTTCGGTTTGGTGCTAGCACAACCACTATACCATGTACTCTTGTCAAAGACCAGAAAAATCACATGTGCTTATCCCTACCAAGATCAGAACTGCTCTGCTAGAGGATCTGATAGGGACAGAACCAAGTGAGAGTGATATGCAACTGTACTGAAAAACAAAAAAAATCCTCAAATTATATCTTTTCTTTCATATGGAGCTGACAATCTTCCCATCTAAAAACCACTATCATACCTTAATATGAAATCATCCCTTGCAATACAATTTCTAGAAAATCCATTTTACAAATTAATATAGGTACTTCTAACATGCAATTTGAGGAGTGCTTTCCTATTCCATCCCCAACTTCATCAAGTTTCTTCTCAGAGCAGATACCTACAGCTAAGGCAAAAGCAACATTCAGTGAGCACTGGACACTCCAGAGCAGATCCAGCCAAAGCACACACAACTTTTAGATGTGAAAATATGAAGATTACCAATGGAAGGAAAAATACTTCTACTACTTGGTGTTTGATAAAGAAATAGATTTATTTAGAGGGGTTTCTTAAATGCTTGTTTTACCTGTCAGATAGAGAAAATCTCTATTGGACATTAGAATACTTCTGATTTATTTACTGAGGTTTGGGTTTTCTGAGGCCTGTTATGGGGTCATCAACTAACATCAAACATGTAAAACCTTTTCTATATGTCACTCACACCAATCACAGATTTATACTTTCTCAAAATCAAATTTTATTTTAGTGAGGCACCTATCTGTATACAGAACAAAACATATCTCTACTCCACAAGTATTCTCCTCCCACCGCCTGAAACGTAGGGATAAAATGTTAAGTTCATAATTCTCTCTAAAAAGCTTACAATTCATTTTTATTAAATTAGTACATGCAGCATGTGTAATCTGACAAGAAAGAAAAGCATTCGTATCTCAATAACCCTCTAATAAACTGCTCATTTGCTCAGCCTGGAACTGATTATTCACTAGAGGCATCCTTCACTCTTCTGCTTCTCCTGAGGGATCCAGTTTGGCCACTGTTAGAAATAAGAGATTGGCATAAATGGATCTGGTCCTGTTCAAGTATGGTTCTTCTATAGTAAATTTCATGGCGAATCAATGCACTGACAGTCAACTCAGCCAACAAATAATGCCACTGCTTAGTTGAAAACCTGCTAAATTCCAGGGGCATCACATATAGGAAGTGTAAGGATAAAACACCAATGCTGGTGCAGGTGGGACGGACATTGGGAGCTTCCAAATATTCAGCAGCCCCATTGGACAGTCTGTTCAGAAATTTTCCAGTGCTTTAGTGCAACTTAAATAGAGCAAAAGAGAAAAAGAGGCACCAATGGTTTGCAAGCACACTACACTCAGCAATGATCACAGCAGTCAGTCAGGAGAGGGGTTAAAATTAAGCATCTAGGGAGGGGGGGGAAAGTCCCACAGCACTCAGATTTAATAGAATCACTTACTTACTGCTCAATGAATTGCTCTGCAAGAATACAAAAGCAGCCTGGAAGCAAAGCACTTCTCCAATGGCAAAGTTTCTCAATCAGGGAAGTGTTTAGATTTGGCAACTAATACAGGCTATTGGAAAAGTTTTGTACTGAAATGCATGTTTGTAAATCTTCACTCCGAGATTTTGAAAATAAGCAGCTTATGGAAAAATATGATGTCTTTAAATAGTAAAAGGCCAAAGAATAAAATATGAGAGTATAGTATTAAACTAATTGTGTGCTTTAAAACTGTACATTTGTACAATGAATAAAACATAAATGGAATTTATAGTAGGGACAGAACAAAATACTTTCACTCTCCTGTCGTTCGTGAGCTTAAAGAGCATATAATCCCCAGTCAAAGTTTACTAACACAATCTATTTCAGTGAAAAGAAGTGAAACTGTGTTTGCTTTCCTTGTAATCGCTACTTACAATGTGTTTAGCTTCCTGAGGGAAAAAGACAGACAACTACCAAAGAGGTTCTAAATGCACTTTTAAACACTATGGACCTAAAATTTCAGACAATAAACTAAATCACAATTATTGCCCGTAGACTTGGACACGTGTCCCCAAGTAATTAAATTCAATGTGTTACAATCTACTGTTCCTCATGATTTTGATGTATCACAGCTGCTGAGATGGTACAAACCACAAACCACTTGGTGACCCAAAATTCTTTAGCTTGGGGGTGAAATAAAAACAAATTAGAAAAAAAATTACAAAACAACTAAACATTTTTATGAAGCTTTTCCCCAGTGAAGTTTGTACTTATTTGTGAATTACTAACAAAATAAAACATAAAGGATTTAAGAATTACATTGTCTAGAGGCATCAACATAGTTCAGTGCTTAGTATGCCCAAGAAATTTGGCCATCCAAATAGATGTAGAGTCAAAGTAGAAAAGAAGAAATTTGGGTGTTTACCCTGAAATTGCCACAGCCTTTTCTCTCAGCCCTCAACAGCCATCAAGGTTAAATACAAAAAGTGACGTACAAGCAAGTAGAAATCCAGCTTTATTGCTGGATTACTGGGGCACCTGAATGGAGCAGCTAAATAGAGGCAGAGTTTGGGGTTTGCTGTTTTGGAGGTTGTTGTTGTTTTTAAGTCTAGCACTTATTTCTTCTTGCATCTACTTTTAAAGATGTCCAAGTATAAATGGTTCCATGTAAAATTGTCACGTTTTCTGAAAATATTAATGCCTTATTTGACGATATGAGCCCCAAGCTTACACATATTGCACCACACTTTGGTTTTACCTGCTTGACAGGCCATGTGTCTTAAGAGACTGAAAACATCATCTGCCTTATTTTTCTATGAGTCACTGCTAGATACTACTGTTTAGTGCTTAGTCTTCTTTCACCAATTATGGGCAAACGGGACTATTAAAACTGGCACTATATCAAAAAGAAAATGCTGATCCTGAGAAGTTGCAACTCCTCGACAGGGCCCAGGAGGTAGCAGAAAGTTCTGGCACCTTGCAGGACTCCAAACAATTCCTGTACTTTAGAATCATTAAAGGAGATATTTTATCTACTTCAGATTGAATTCTCAGCAACCTGATGCTTGTTTAACAGCCTTGGCAATAGAAAATTAACTGGGAGTACCAGCTTCCACCCATATAGGCAGGCCAAGAGCTATCAAACTGGCAACCACGATAGCAGTACTCAACATACTTGAACTTAGTGTACATATATGGCAATAAAATATACATATTAGGAGGTGTATATAAATAGATGGATATAGAGATATAGACATAGTAGGTTATAATACAGTCACACCCACAAAAAAACCCCACCTGTCTCAGTCAGAAAACTAGATTACCTATTCTTCACCAAACCAGGACCAGATTTTCCTCATAGGCACGAAGACCATATTTTTCAGCTGAGCATTTCTGACACTGAATTCTGTTCACAGGGTAGATGTGGCTGGTAATGAACAATGTTTTTTTCCCTGCTTCTCTCCTCTCCAGTAGGTATGTGCTACACCACAGTTTAGGGGGTGTGAAAAGATCAAAGTCCAATCCAGGAAGAACACAGAGCTCACCCTCCAAGGTTGTGGGTTCAATGCCCATATGGGCAATTCAATTAAGATCTGGACTCAGTGATCCTTGTGGGTCCTTTCCAACTCAGAATATTCTGTAACCACTATCTGCTGTAACAAAATCAAGCAAAACCCTTCCTCTTTAGCACCTCATCATGACCCACCCTTAAGGTATGCAGTTCAGAGGCAAGATGTATGATGTGTGAGGGGAGAACCGTAGCCTCTGACTGCCCTTTATTCGATGCATTTTAGAATAAACCCCACTTCATTTCATAAAACCAGGTGGGTGTTCCATTGGGTTGGCCTTCCTGGTTTTGCTGAATCAGACTTTTTCTGTGAATATTAAAGCTGTTTAAAAGCAACCCCAAGCAAAACACCTCTCCTCGGTTTCTTCTTGGGAGTTTTATATTTTGGTTAATTTTCCTTTAACCTGACCTCAGGAGACCTCCTCAGGCCTATACACACACACAAGACAGCCTCTAAGAAAACTGTAGTCAAGCACTAACACTAATAAAAGCACTATTCATTTAACTAATACATGGAGCTTTCAGTGATGAGTCAACCTCTCCAGCAAAACTAGAGACATAGTTTTTGTCAATTTACCCAACTCAGCAACAAGCAAATGACTGTACACACATTCTAATGCAGATGTACAAGTCAGAGCACCATTACAGCTAACGTTCAAGTTGAAATTTGGGGCTAAGAGCTTGACCAAAGTTTCATGTGCTAGGTGAAACCACACATCATTTACCTTTAACTCTTTCTCACTTTGGCAGCAAATTCAGGGCTTGTAATGACAATTTAACTCTTTTATTGTTCTGAACTTTGCATCTTTATCAGCTGTGCAAACACTTACCTACTCAGCTTTATTTCTTCCAGATTAGTCTTACACATTTAGAAAGTTTTACTAAGCTGAATTACCATTCTTAAGCAAACTGGAAATGTGACAGAAATGTTTTGCTGTGCTATGGCATCTCTTAGAAAAGCTGGCTGCATTGGCTGATGCAGAGCAGGGAGGAAACTGCAGATGCATTTTACAGCTCCAACAGTGGTGATAAAACGCATTTTCCACCTGCCAGGGTTAAAAAAGGCTGGACAGCACGAACAGCCGGGTTTGCCCGCAGGAAACAAGGTGGGGCATCCGTGGAAAAGAGGACTGGAAAAGAAGGAGGGTACCGGGAAAACACAAGCACGGCAGCAAGAACTCGCATCAGAGCTGCTTAACTTTCAGCATCCTCCTCCCGTCTGTTACTGCCCCCTCCCTCCCTTCCCGTCCCCGGGGGATGGCGGGGATGGCTCCGCGCCGGGGCGGGCGCTGGGGGTGCGCGGGGCTCCGGCCGCCCCCAGGGCAGAGGAAGCGGCGCGGAGCCCGCAGGAAGTGCCGCTGCCCCCGGCCCGGCCCGGGCGCTGCCGTGACAGGTGGCGGCGGCGGCGGCGGGGACAGAGAGGCCTCGGCTGCGCAGGCAGCGCCCGGCACGGCCGCCCCTCACCCGGGGGGCCGCGGGCAGGGCTCGGGCTGCCGCCCAGCGCCGCACCTGCCCTGCCGCCCCTACCTTGTTGAGGTGGGGGTCGCGGAGCACCTCGTAGCCCCTCTTCATGGTGTGCTGCAGGGGCCGGCCGGCGTCCCGCCTGCTCTCGGCTGCCTTCCCTGCCTGCATGGCGCGGCGGAGCGGGGCTCGCTGCCGTCAGGTCGCTGCGGGAGCGGAGGCGAAGCGGCGGCTCCTCCTGCCGAGGTGACCGCCCGGCGGGGTGGGATGATCCTGCCGGGAGGGAGGGAGAGACAGAGGGAGGGAGGGGGCAGAGCCGCGGCGAGGCGACGCCACCGGGAGGGGGTCACCGGGCGCCGCTGAGTCACCGGAGCTCCGCGGCCGCCCAGGTGCGAGGGGGGAGCGCGGGGTGTGGACCCACGGCCCGGCCCGGCTCGGCCCGGCTCTGCCCTGCCCGGGTGCGGACCCACGGCTCGGCCCGGCCCTCCCCGGTGGTGCGGGCGGTGCGGGCTGCGGTGTCGCGCAGCGCTGCGAGAGCCCCTGCGGAGCGCCCGGAGAAACAGGCCGGTGTGCGATCACCGGCTGGGGGAACCGCAGCTGTCCCTCGTCACGGAGGGGCTGGCGGTGCCCATCGCGGGGGAGGCACCGCTCGGCCGCGACCCTGTGCCCCCCCAGCTGAGCCCCTGGGCGCGGCCACACGCAGGATCTGGGCCTCCCCCGGGCAGCAGCAGTCAAGTTTCACTTTCCTTCTGCTATTTAAATGGCCGTGAAATCCAATCTTTCCCGGAGGGGACGGACTGCATAGCTTCGTACAGTCAGGAGCACATGTTTGATGTAATTAGCCGTGGGTTGGCTTCAGCTGTCGCTGGGGTTGTGTCTGGTCAGGATGGAGAGCACGGGGGCAGAGCAAGTGTTCAGCTGGTTTGTACCGCTAGCCCTAACATTTCTGTGCAGTGTGTTCTGAAATTCCTTGTGTACAACCCGGTGTGTACTGTATGACTGTGGCTTTATTCCTCTATATTCATGTATGTAAGCAGAAATGTATGTATGTATGTATGTATGGCCAGACTTCGTGAACGCAGATTTGGGCAGGGCTCTCCCCACGTGGCTGTGCCCTTCCAGCCTGCGCAGTGTATTTTTCAGGTGAGGCACAGCGTGCACAGAACTGGCCCCACCCTTTAAGTCCTAAGGTCCATTTGCCACGGCCGAGCGAGCTTGGACAGTGACAGGGAAGTCCTCGGGACTGTCACAGCA
>JAWWEV010000115.1:81675825-81697245 GCA_035583235.1 Hafferia zeledoni | reverse complement strand
CGGTCCCACTGAGACTGGAACTCAGGTCCTTGGGATTCAGAGTCCAGAGTGCTCTCCTTTACACCACAGGACCACCCCTGTAAGCAAAAATAATTTCCAAATGAATGCCATAGTCTTGCTGAAAAAATTACTCAGCTTGAAATGTGTGACTAGAAGACTGATTTAGAAGGGTTTGGTTTCTGTTGTCAAGTAGCAACAAACAGATCAAAATTTTGCAGCTCTTTCAGAATTACCTCTTCATATTTAATCCATAGGCCTTGTATCCATATTACTACTTCATATTTTATAAAATAAGGCTCCCACAGAATCTGGCCTTTCTTGAATTTCCTGTTAAGTAGCTCCAAAAAGTTTATTTGCAATTAACTAACAAAGGAAAGTTGGACAGGTTCCAAATCTCTATTTCTGGAAACTTGATTTCCAAGTCAGCAGAAAATTCAGTAAATAAACTTCTCTCTTGCTCCATCATCTCAGGATTATGGAAAGCAGTAAACTAAAACTAGAAAGTTTCTTCAAAACTTTAAACCTGGAGTTTTTCTGACTAACTATATAGACTTCCTTGGATTTGTCTGGATAGCCAAATACCTGCTAACCCACCCAAGTCCTGAATATTACCTTCAATAGGTATCAGGAATAAGGGGGTAGCATTTCAGGTCTTTCTTAGCTATAAAATTGAAAAACAGCATAGAAACATCCTTTTTCCTTTTCTTGTTGGTACACTAAAACCATTTTGATAGAACGCTAACCTAATGCAATGTTTTGTTTATCTTCATGTTGCAACACTGTCTATAAAAAAAACTTCTTTGATTTATGTCAAAAGTCACTGCAATCCCTGAGTACCTGCTCAGAGGTCTGACCTCTGCTAAGCACTTGCCCTGACTCCCCTCACCCCAGTTATAAAAGGTATGCAATGAACCAGATAATTACAGTGAAGTTCATTTTATGTAATCAGACTTCAGAAACAGTTTACTACTGTGTTTTAAGTACAAATTTACTTGTCCCTATCTTCCTAAAAATACGATTTACTGATTTGTTATGTTCAAACACTAATAAAAACTAAATCATAACTATCTGTTGAGATAAATGAGTTGTAATACTGGCAAAAGACCTTTTCAGCTCAAAAGGAAGATCAAAAAAAGAAGAAAAAGTGTTGCCTCCTGTCACCTGTAGAAGTCTTCCACTAAAGGCCTGGAACATTTTACCATGTAATGGGATTAGTAAGGCTTTATTTGTGAGAGTCTGCTGCTAGTGATTGCCTGCCTTCCTTGTCTTTATACCCTCCTGCAAATTTTGTTGTGCATTTGTATCGCATTTGCAGAGAATCTTTGAGCAAGACAAATTTAAGAATGGCTCTTCCAGGACCTCACAATATTTGAACTGCCATAATAGTTCAAAATAATCAAAAGGAGTAATATTTAGCAGTCACATCTGCAATCAGAGGTGATTATTCTGTTGCATAATAAGGCTGTATTATAGGACTATAAATAAAGCGTTTTTAAGTGGCCAAGTTACTTGTAATGGCTGTGTGTGTGATACAGGTATTTTTGTAAATCTTAGCCCATATTCAGATTATTAGTGAGCATTGTGCATTATCAACATGTTTCTGACAGAAAATAGAGTGGCTTTGCCCTTCTGCCAGGCACCTAATTCTTTTTCTCAAATGGTTTATATATGCTACGCTTTAAGAAATCCTACTCACGATTTTTCCTAAGTACTTAGGGTTTCCTCTCACCCTCTGTACTTCTTGTCTCTCTCAAATCTCCTCAGATGTACTAGGGATATATGAAAAGCTCTACTTGAAATAGTCCTAGGAAAAAAAAAAAGACTAGAAGGAACACTGGTGTGATTTAACCCCAGGCAGCAGCTAAGTACTGTGCAGCTGCTCACTTGCTGCCTGCCCTCCCCTGCACTGGTGAGATGGGGAGGAGAATTAGGAAAAGGTAAAACCCATGGGTTGAGGTAAGAACAGACTGACAATCACAAGAAGTAAAATATAATAATAGTAATTAAAAGGGAGGTAACAAAAAGAGGAATAAAGACCAAGAAAACCAAGTGATGCAGAAAACAATTGCTCATCACATACTGACCCAAGCCCAGCCAGCTCCTCACAGTTTGTATACTGGGCATGACTTCTATGGTATGGAACATCCCTTTGGCCTGTTCAGGTCAGCTCTCCTGGCCATGCTCCCTCACAGCTTCTTGTTTGTCTCCTTGTTGGCGGAGTATGACAAAAAGAAAACTCCTTGCCTTAGGGCAAGTACTGCAGAGCAACAACTGAAACATGATTCTGTTACTAAATCCAAAGCACAGCTATTAGGAAGAAAATTAACTCCCTCTCAGCCAAAACCAGGACAATTTCTTGTTTACTGTATCTTTGTATCTCAATATAGTATTAAAAAGCTTCAATAAATTAGACGTGAAAACCTGCTTTGGCAAGCCAATAGTAAGGAGAGGTATATACAGGAAAAAATATTTCTTTGTTGCTGAAGTAATTAATGAAGGTGACTCACTCTGTTTCAGTATTTAAGAATGGAACTTGGGAAATACTCTTGTGTTAGGCTATGACTGACCAGAGGATTTGGACTCCCTTGAACCACTTTTAAGTTTGGCAGCTCCATATCCTTCTTCCAGGGCTATCGGTTTGGAAGAATTAAAAGGGAACTCCTATGTCCTGGCATAAACATCCATTTAACTACTTTTTTTTAGTCATACTTGGATATCTTGTCTGAGGCACCTCATTAAGGACTGCAGTTGATCTATTACCAATTGATGGTAGGTGTTGGGTGCTCACTGTGGATCATGGTGCTCCAGCCAAGACCTCATTGGCCCTGAATCAATGGAGGGCTTTACATGTTTTACCACTGTCAATTCCCTTCCTACTTCTCAGCACAATGTTTGGGTTTTTTTGTAATAGTGCAACACTGTTAACTTCTGCTGGGTTTGTGGTCTGGTATACCCCATGTACTTTTCTGCAGAATGGAGGCTGAATGATTTCATAGAATCGTTTAGGTTAAAAAGACCTTTAAGATCAATGAGTCCAACTGTTAACCCAGCACTGCCAAGCCCAACACTAAACCATGTCCCCAAGTGACACATCTACACGGCTTTTAAATACCTCTGGGGATGGTAACTGGATAAAGGATGAAGATGCTCCTTAGCCCTTCTTTTGTTGATAATGTATTTATAAAAACTTTTGTTTCTATACATTGGTTTATTGAGTTATAATTTTGTTTATTCAGTTGGCAATATCAAGTCATATCTCACAGAGACATAAGGTTAGCTTTAAAGAAGGTGAATTGTTTAATGATTTAAAAACAGAATTGAAGCATTTTTAAAGTCTATAATGTAAACATTTTACAATAGTGTTAGCAATCCTGACTTGTGCTTGGGTATTTGAAAATTAAGTTCAGTTTTTGGTCAGTGGGACATATGTTGTTAGGCTGAAGGAAAAGCAAAAATTAAACAGTATAAGCAGGATGCAGTTATTGGTCAAGAAGGCCAGTTTCATCCTGGCCTGTATCAGGAACAGTGTGGCCAACAGTTCCAGGGCAGTGATCCTTCCCCTGTACCCTGTTTTGGTGAGGCCACACCTTGAGTGTTGTGTTCAGTTCTGGGCCCCTCAGTTCAGCAAAGATATTGAGGTGCTGGAGCAGGTCCAGAGAAGAGCAACAAGGCTGGTGAAGGGACTGGAGCACAAGTCCTGTGGGAAGAGGCTGAGGGAGCTGGGGTTGTTTAGCCTGGAAAAGAGGAGGCTCAGGGGAGACCTTGTCACTCTCTGCAACTGCCTGAAAGGAGACTGTAGCCAGGTGGGGGTTGGTCTCTTCTCCCAGGACCAGCAGTAGAACAAGAGGGCACGGGCTTAAACTGTGCCAGGGGAGGTTTAGGTTGGACATTAGGGAGAAATTCTTTCCAGAGAGGGTAATCAGGCATTGGAATGGCCTGTCCAGGGAAATGGTAGATCAACCATCCCTGGAGGTTTCTAAGATGAGACTGGATGTGGCACTGAGTGCCATGGTCTAGTAGCTGCGGTGGTAGTGGATCAAGGGTTGGACTTCATCATCTCAGAGGTCTTTTCCAACCTGGCTGATTGGATGATTCTATAATTGTTTAAATCTGACTTTTTTCATTACCTAGAAGTGTTTGTAACAAGGTGGATTTTACAAAAAAAAATCTAAACCAGACAATTCACTCCTGAAGTTAATAATCTAATGGTAGCTTTGAAATGCCCAAAGTGACCCACTCTGAGGTCACTGCCAGCCCTGCCTGTCCCTGCCCACAGTCCCAGGGCTCCCACCCACCCTGGCCATGATTCAGCACCCCATGCCAACCCTCAGGGCCATCGATCACTGCCCCAGCAGCACCACAGTCCTGCTTGTGCCTGGCCACTGGCCCTGCTGTCCTGGACCCTGACCACCTGTGGGCTGACTTCCCAGCCTGGCTTAGTGCCCTTGTCACTGTGGCGTCGCTCAGTGATTATGGGGCTGTATCTGACCCTGGGTACCCTCACCAGGTCTGACCCTGCTTCACCGTCTCAGCTCAACCTCAGCCCAGCCTCAGCAGTGCCACAGACATGGACAGGGCACTGCCCCCAGCCTGCCCTCCTCCTTTGTGGGTGGTGGGAAGAGCCCTGGCTGGTGAGACCTTGCCTGCCATGCTGGCCCTCACAGGCAGCTCCCAACCCCCCACTGCACCCTGGCGTGGAGGACAGGTATGGAGAAGGCAGAGCCAGGCTCTTCCATAGGTGAGGAGTGCAGTGCCAAGAGACAGCAGTAGCAAGGTGACCCAGAGAATGTCCAGCTGGGCTTAAGCACAGCATTTTCCAGCAGAAGGATGGTGAGCACTGGAGCAGGCTGCCAAGAGACGTCACGAAGTTTCATGCCTGGAGCTTTTCAAAGCTTGACAAGGCTCTGAGCAATCAAGCTTTGTAGTTCAGCTTGTTATGAATAGGGGGTTAGGCCAGATGAACTTCAGACATCCTTTCCAACCTGGACTGTTAGGTGAATCTGTGGGTAGTACACTGCTGAGAGTGGCAAATTCTCTGAACCTGCAGCAATTTCTACAGGAATTTCATTGCAGCCCTGAAAGGCTGTTCCTCCTCATGAATCTACCGACTTTCTTTTATCTTGCTCCTTGATTTCTGTCTCTCTACTTAGGCATATATCTGTTTGGCCAGTGAGATTTTTACTCAAAAGTGTCTTCATACCCCTTACACTTTATCTTTCTGCTAAGGATTTTAACCTACATACTTTAATTAAACTGTTGAACTTCAACAACTAGTGGTAAATATCCTAAAACTCCACAATTTTGTAATCCAGTGCTGGATTCACAGAAATACTAAAATTATTTCAATATAACATACATAATAAATATATAAATCAGTAAGAATGCCTGTTGCAATTTCTATTTGTCTACATTACGTAGTCCAGGTGTCACAGGAAAAAGTCTGTACCTGGCCAATACATGTTGTTGGATGTGTTGACACACTGTGAGACAATATCCATACAACCATTAGGAACTTTCATCAGTTCTCAAGACAGATGTAAATTAGGAAGAAGCACATAGAAGTAGTTACATGTCTACATAACCAGTCATTGGTGCTTTACAGTATGCCTAGAGTAGAATGAGAATTTATTTTTCCCACATCCCAGTGTTAACATTTTGACTTGTAGACCATGTCCTTGTTATAGTAAATCTAGCACAAGGCAAATAAATTATGTATGACACAGTGCAGCACATGCTTAGAAGATGTTCTGGCTATATTTATGATTCAAGGATATTAAATAATGCTCAAAACCACCATCCTACCTTTTTTTTTCAGTGTTTCTTGAAATAGTGTAGTTTCCTAAGAATTTTTCAATTTCTACCAAAAAACACCCTGAAATTAAACTGTTGTTTCTTAATCCCACAAGAACAGAACCAATGTGAGCAGTAATAAATTTCAAAGGTGATCTAAAATGCCTCATATACAGGCACTCTGGAGTGACTTAAATGACCTACATAAAGGCGGGACAAATCACATTCCTTCTCTTCAAACCATACAAAATATTTCAAGCAAATCTTCCTTGAAATATCCTTTTAAAATTACTTTCCTGAATTGGCTGGTGATGAGGAATGTAAAATATTTCTAGGTTCCCAAGCCTGCTTATTTGAAAGATAGGAAATCTTGATAGTGCTATCTTTTCATCACTGATGCAAATGCCTATATTTAACACTGCACATAGTTTTAGAAATTTAGATGTGCACATTTACTCCCATCTCAAATATTTTAGAGATATTATGTGGAATAATGTTTCAGATTATTAAAATCTAAAAAAAATTAGACTGTTTGGTTAACTGTCTCAAAGCAGTTTTTTCTTGGCTTCATTTTAGTTGCACTAACAATTAATTCAGAGCTGAAGATTATTCAATGCCAAAAATAAATTACTATGACTTTATGGTATGATTTGTATCTTAATACTGGGAGTTCACTGTCTTGCTAGGAATAATAGGATTTAGAAAAAGGCCCCAAACAGCATTTTTACTTCAATTATTTTATCAGATCTATGTTCCAGCAATAAGAGTGGAAAATCTGCACGACTCCTTCCATTGTTTATAGAAAGAGGGTAAATTCTTTCAGCTCTGCCAATTACAGACATAATTTCAAACAGCTTCAGCACCTTTAGGATAATTTTGGAGTAGTAGTAATGAGTGCACTTCTATTGTGCTTCCATGGCTATGTCTGGCACAGTAATTTTAACAGTTTAGCAACAGACAAAGCATACTCAGAAATTCTCCTCTTTTAACTGCTTCCTCTCCTATACACTGAAGCCTGTGAAGGGCTTTTTCTTTTCCACATGCTAATTACCATAAATATTTTGAAGATTGCTCTACAAACTCTGTTTTGTTTTCCAAATCATTAGCAATGTTAAAAACAAGCCTTCTGACAAAAATGTTGGCAGAAGCTCAAAGACAGTTCCTAGTTCATCAGAAGCCCTTACTTATGCAAAGGCAGCTGTGTGGGGTCCTTTACATGCAGTTCATTTGGCAAAACACGTGAGGCTTAGTGCATGAGATTCCAGCCATGTTTAGTTTTTTTGTGTACAAATCATTTAGACAAGACTAATTCGAAGTTAAAATCAGCTGAATCAGCAGGGAAGGAGGATGAAGCAGTACTTTTTGAGGTAAAGAATTGCTACCACTCTGCTTTAATAGGATTCTGTACAGACTAGGTACAAGGAATCACGGGCATCAATGGGTGCAATGCTTGGTTTGTAAATATCTGTGAAAGGCCTAGATAGCTTCAGGATGAGTACAAAATGTAAGGGAAGAAAATAATAGAATCATAGAGTGGTTTGCATTGGAGGGAACCTTAAAGATCATCCAGTTCCAACCCTGTGCCATGGGCAAGGACACCTTCCACTAGACCAGGCTTCTCAAAGCCACATCCAGCCCGGCCTTGAACACTTCCAGGGATGGGGCACCTGCAACTTCTCTGGACAACCTGTTCCAGTGCCTCACCACCCTCATAGTGGTAAGCTTCTTTCTAATATCTAATCTAAACCTGAAAGAGTTCAGTCTGAAGCCATTCCCCTTTTTTCCTATTACTACGTGCCCATGTAAAAAGTCCCTTTTCATCTTCCTTGTAGGCTCCCTTTGGGTACTGGAAGGCTGCTGTAAGGTTTGCCCGGAGCTGCCTTTTCTCCGGGCTGAACAAGCCCAGCTCTCTCAGCCTGTCCTCATAGTGAAGGTGCTCCAGCCCTCTGACTACTTTTCGTGTCCCTCCCCTGGACTCACTTCAGCAGGTCCATGTCCATCTTATGTTGGGGCCCCAGAGCTGGGCACAGAACTCCAGGTGGGGTCTTAGGAGAGCAGATGGGGAAAATCAGCTCCCTTGACCTGCTGGCCATGGTTCTTGTGATTCAGCATAGGATGTGGTTGGCCATCCAGGCTGCAAGTGCACATCACCAGGTCATGCTGAGCTTTTTGTCAAGCAAGACCCCCTAATCCATTCTCTGCCCAGCCTGTATTTGTACTTGGAATTACCCCAGCCCAGGTGCAAGACCTTACACTTGATCCCTGTTAAGGTGATTCTCACCTTGTGGTTGCTCAGGTAGTAGTTGTCAATGTCCCATGAATTTATTCGCTGATAGATCTGTTCACCTTGTCATCCAAAGGATCCTTCTATACAGCTCTGTAGAGGCCCTCAAAGGTCTGGATACTATAGCTTTAATGTAGTGGTTCCACATACTATAAATTCTTAATATGAAGCTAACAAGCATCTAACAAAGACTCCTACACAGGTAAAAATAACTTCTCATACCAAAACCCCAAAAGTATTCTGTATTTCCAAGGCAATATTTTGAAGATGAACTAACCCGGTCATTTTGAATTTTGACAATATTTTCTAAACACCATTTTGTCCTTTCACAAAGTTAAGATTATTTCTTCTGAGCTTAATTTGTAAAAATGTCTAATGTTATTTTCTGTTGTGCCAGAGAATGGAAATAACGAGAAACTTCGTATAAACAGCAAATTTTCTCAATTAAAGTGGTCATGCACAAGATAATTTACCATTACTGTGGATTTGCAGTTACAGGACAATGATGACAGGGTTTCAGAAATAATGTGGTGTTGTTGCCTGTGCATAGCAATTAGCTAGTGGCCTAGTTCGGCTGAGAGTTTCAGTGCCTTATAAAATGTCCAAAGAATAGCTGTCCTAGTTAACATAATTGACTGCAAGGGACAGTTGAAGGGCACAGTTTATTTATTTCAGGAAACATTATCCAAAAATTAAATAAATTTGGGCTATAAACAAGGTCTAGAGAGAAATATGAGTAAATGGGAAATTCTTGGTAGAGTATATGGGGAGGACCAATGAAAACTTTATTGCACAGCACTGGATATCTTACCTGGCAAATAATCAGGTGTCTTCTTGCTTAAGGTTGTGAGCTGTTTTACTAATTCATACTTTAAGAAGAGATTTTCCTAAGAAAAACATTACTAAAAATAGGGCTGAGTGTTTATGTAAAATAAATAAATAAAAATAGAGCTACATACTACTACTCGTTATTTTGTCTTGCCATTACTGCTTGTAGAATCCTCATAACTCTTTAACAAATGCTCCCACCATGGGCTTCCTGTATGACATTACCTAAACCCTTTAAATCTCACTAAAAATAGAATGTTCTTGATTTTCAGCAAATTCCACCTCTACATAGCCCATGCAGTCTGTGCTGTGACATGCCTCAGAAGGAAGGCACTGCTAGGGGAAGGAGAACAGCAGCAATGGCTCAGTGGCCTCTTTCCTAAGTGGTCTTAAGTAAATTAGAGAAATCATTGTGTATGCGTAATATTTGGATTAAATATAATCTGTCATTTTGTTACCCACTCACTTGCTATTGCAAAGACTTTTGAAACTGCATCTCACTCTGTCTTCCTCCTGCAGCTGTAAGTGTACGGTCAGGCTGTGTTTTGCCAAGCTCTGTTTGGCAAAGAAAACAAGTTTCATGAGTCAGAAAAGACAAGACTTTTTCAAAGTCCTGATATCATATGTCTTTTCTGTAGTTCTTGGAATAGTTCTCATGCACTAGCGCTGATGGTGATCAAATGCTGCAGGTGACATTATTTGTGATAACTGAACTAAGGGTACAAATATTATCCTTGTTCCCTACAAAGTGTGAGCTTTCCATTCTCTGAAACCCAGAGTTTGTTCTACTTCTGATGCCCATAATCTTTGGCCAAACCTCAGAACCTCCATTGCCACAACTGGTTTAATGGTTGGTTGGCCAACACTAACCAGGACTGTAGATATATACAGTGTGCACACAGCTGTACTCTGGAGCACAGTGGCAATAAATGCCACCCTCATGCCTGATCCCATCAGATCTCAGAAGCTAAGCAGGGGCAGCCCTGTTAGTACTTGGATGGGAGCCCTCCTGGGAGTACTGGGGGCTGTAGGTTCTAGTCCTGAGGACTTCACTATCACTGTCCAAGCTCGCTTGGCCATGGCAGATGGACCTGAGGAATTAAACGGTGGGGCCAGTTCTGCACACGCTGTGCCTCATCTAAAAAATCCACTGCACAGGCTCGAAGGACACACCCACAGGGGGAGAGCCCTGCCCAAATCTTCGTTGAAGCCCAGCCATGATGATGATGATGATGATCACTCAGCTGCTCATCCGTATGAATCAACTTGGTTTTAAAAAGCATAACAGTGATCCTACTGTACTATCCTAATTCTCTGTTGGAAGTACTAGTCTACAGAGGGGCAATTACGAATTTACTGTGGCTGTCCATGAAGTGGTTATCATATTCAAACCCTATATGCTGCAGTGTCACTAGGGGCTTATTCTGCTGTAAATTTACAGGCAGGAATAGATCACAAGTTTTCTAATTGGTGCCCTAGCAGAAACTGAAAGAAGCAAATAGAAAACCAAACATGAAGGGTTTTAACAAGGACCTTCAAATACATTTGAGTGAAGGATGAGCAAGGGCAACAGGCCTTTAGCAATGCGGACCTGTCCCAAAGCAAGTCCAGTTAGTGTGGCACAATGGATGTGGGCTGTGTTCCCAGAAATCATAGTGTAGCTCGGGTGCCATTGGTGTAAGGTTTAATACCTGTATATCCTTAGTAATACAGACTGCAGGTGGTGGATTTGGACATGAAGAAACCAGAGATGTAGGTGGTACTATTACTATATGTTAAAGAGAAATTTTAGTATTCTTTATCACATGAAATAGCTCTTCACCATCATAAGGTGACAGATCTTGCCTCCTAAAATAGTAACCTAAAGCTAGTGGGCTTTTTTCCCCCTTTTGTTACTAGAATAATTCTTAATTAAAAAAAAAAAAGAAGATTGTTTCTGGTGCAAGAGTCCCCAAGTATTCTGTTTTTCACTGTGTGATGTAGATAAAACAGTAAGTAGTGAAAGGAGTTTTGGAGAAGGCAGGAGGTAACGGTCCATGTAATGCCTCCATAAAATAGCAACTGAGTAGGCAGCATCTTTCTCTGTAGTTTTTGTAACTGACTATGGGTTTTCACTTGTAATGAAATTATACTACATACTTGCTTTTACTTCTCTGATCATGTGTGCCTCAGAATTGAGCTAATTTGATTTCTTTGTGGCTAAAAATATTTTTATTCCAACCGAGTCAGGATCCAGTGTGCATTTTAGACCCCAAAGGAATTGTTTGTTCTAAGAATCAGCTACGTGGGATGTGCAGTGAGTCCATACTCAGGCCTTTGAACAAATTGTTCAGCTGAAAGGGGGAGGGTAACTTCCCCACATTACAAGTGTCGATTTTAACTTCTCTTTTAAATAATATCTCTGTTCAAATGGTATAGCATGGTTGCTCTCAGGCCAGATGTTGGTATGTTCACTTTTAGCTATAAGGTCACATCATGGTTGGATCAGGAACAGAAGCTGTGAGAAATGTAATTTCCTTGTCAGAAGAGCACCACTGTAATTACTGTGTCCTAATGAGCAAAACAGTGCAAAGATGCATTGAAAGCATATGTTTTAATGACACATAGCCTTTAATCTCTGAACTATTTTGTACAGACCAAATGAATAAGTTTCATGTCACCTATCTGGAAACATATAACTACACTTCTTTACTGTCATTTTGTGAAACATTATACTGATTGTTGAGTATCCTAATTTTGGTTTCCAGAATAAGCTAATGGCTTTTCTAGAACTGTGCCTTTAAATGATTTAACAGCTTTCCTATGCACATAGCTAGTGTATATGAAAAGACATTGTGCCTTCCCCTCTGAGTTTTAAATCTGAGGTCCTTATTCAGCAACATTTCTGTATTATATTTTACATGTGTGAGAGGATCACATTAAACTTCCACTGGGAAATATTTACAGAAAGACCACACCTGCTGAGCTTCAGCCTTCTGGCAAGTGCACTATAGAGGCCTAATGGGAATTCATGGAGAAGAAAGGTTGCTTGCATTTAAAAAGGGTGTGAACCATCCAAGTTCTGAAGCTATGTGCAAGTTTATATTTGGATAACCCAACAGCTATGCACATAAATTGTCAGGGAAAATTAATTAATGGTGCATGTGCAGTGTATCAAACATTGTGATGTCTCAAACACTATTTTTATATACACCAAAGTGCACATTTGTTACTGAAGGTTGTATGCAATAAGACATACTTAAAGTTTACAGAGACACATGATTTGAATGTATCTGAATTTAGAAACCAGTGACCCGCTTTCTTTAATAACTGGGAAGCACATTTTGTGTTCCATCAAGGATTTCTAAAAGGACTTGTGAATCAAGCAATCGTGAGACAGTTCAAACTAGAATTTAATATTGAGATTTAAAAGAAATAAAATGGAAATTCTATCTCAGCCATGGCTTCAGTTTTTATTTTTTTTTCCCCTGGCCTCATTTTTTTCCTGGAACCTACTGTAAAGTATTTTTAAGAAGCTATGTCATGTTTTAGAAATGAAAAAACACTATGAATCCTTTATCTTGTTCATGGATTCCATACTACAAAATTAAATCTCACATTTCTTCTTTCTTATTTTTTCTGATGACAGGCATTAATGTCTTCATACTGGTTTTAACATGGTATGTATGATTTATGTCCTAAAGTTGTTAGCAGTTGTCTTAATAAGCCTGGACACTCTACAGCTCTTGCCAGCCCTGCAGTGGCTCTCAATCCCCTTTCCTTCTCAGCCCAAGCTTCTTAATAAATCTATTATTTCATTTGGGATTAAAGTATGTCTCACAGTTTTAGCTTCTGAATCTTATTCCTTACAGCTGTAGATAGCATTCATACCAATTTCTAGCAGGATGAGCTTTCCCTGTAGTTTCTAAGAATATGTTGGCTATCTTAAAATAATTTCTTCCAAATGGCAATACAGATTCCTGGACACTATATGTTTAATTCAAGATGTATTAAAAAGACTCTTCATGAAGTGAAGACTTTAAATCTGCCTTTCTAGTCAGCTTGTTTTTCCACTCTTAACTGAACCATATAACAGCCTGCTCCTTTCTGAAGAGCAGTGATCCATCTCCTGCAGAGGCTGCTTCGCTACAAACTCCCTCCTGCAAAGTGCTGAGCGCTCTGGTCCTCATTCATTAAAGTCCTTAGATACTTAGCTACTGGACTAAGATCAGTGTCTAATGCTTTTCAGGATGTATAGCTTTGGTCCAAGAAGGATAGTTCATTCTTTGCTCCTGTCAGAAGATGGGTCCTAAATAAAAGAAGTAATCTAGTCTTTCTGGTTTGGTTGTCTGGCAAGAGAGACTATCACACTAGACTAAGGGAACTTAAAGTTAGCTCAGCTCATCTGCTTTGCTCTATAATGACATTAAGATTATGATAAGCTGTATATTTCTGTGTAAAAGTTGAATTAATAACAAAAATAAATAGCAAAAAACTCCCCCAAAACCCGAACCAAACTAACCAAACAAAAAAACCTCAACAAACCAACACCCACCCCCCCGCCATTTTAACTTTACTATTATTTCATCAATCAATAATCAACTTGGAATTTGGTTACTATATTAAAAACATATCTAATAAATCCTACATTATTTTATAATTAAGCACTCAGACGTATGTGGACTGTACAGGAAAACAGTGAAATAATTGATTCATGTATGTGATTACTAGTGTACCAATAAAACTCAAACCTTTTCTTGGAAGATAGCACAACTTTAAGCCAGGAACTTCATTGGTAAACTGAGAGGAGAAAAGCAAACTATTTCAAACATACTGGAGTATATTCTTCAGGAAAAGAGAAATTTTGGATCATTTAAATGGCACTCATCTATACTGCATTTTAGTGTGAAAAAGGAAAATTAATTTTAAATATGGCCTTCTGTTTTTTAAACACTAATGTATTAGGGCCCCCCTTACATAGGCTTGTCTTACTTCAGCCAACTGAAGTAAAAGTCTAAAGCCTGAGCCATTTCAGGCAACCAGCAAAGAGGAAGAGGAACCTCTTAGCTGTGCTTTTCTCCCATGGAGTTAGGATCTCACAGTGTTTTCTTAAGGACAACCATAAAACCTTGGGTTTCATTACCAGCATTGCTGTTGCTCTCAGGAGAACAAATTTATTCTCCACAGCTACACCATGTTGTAAACTGCTGTGACAAGACAAACCTTTCTCATGCCCCAGGAGAGAGAGTGAACTTTGCATCCTGTTGGTAACATCAGTGAACTATTTCTGTAAGTACACATTTATTTAATAAGTGCATACTTAAAAAGGAATGATCACAATGGCATATAGTTCACCTACTGTAGTCCCTGAAGCCGTGGTTTGATGTGCAGTTGTGCCACACGTAGTCACTTGGTTCTGCAGCTATAGTTGTTTGGGGAGGCAACACAGCAAAACAGGCTGGCAACTCAATTTAATTAAAATTAACTATTTTCCACTGTATTTTTGCTAATTTAAGTAATTACCTGCACTCTCTAATGACCCACATAGATCTATATACCAGCATGTAGAAGTGATGTAAAAATCTGGGTGGGAGGAATGCCAGCAATATCTTCTCTTGGTAGTGGTACTACATGATACACTTGTCCCTGACATACCAATGGAAACCTGCAAATTTGTTTTCAATGTAAATGGAAAACAAATATTAAAAAGATCCTTTCCAGGTAGACAAAAGAGCTTTGTAGTTCAGACTCTGAAAAGGACTTGACCTTCTGCCAAAGAACGTGCCTGTGGGTGGGAGCTATCTTGAAATATGTCTGCAAATATATTGTAGAGAATGTTGCGAAGACGTTTCTTAAGTCTCTAAAGCAGTTACATGAGAAAAGCCAGACAGGCAAGAGAGGCTGGAATGAAAATCAAAAACATGCAAAAAGGACTGAAGTTATTAAGGCATGACATGCTGTATTATGCATATAATTTTGTTTCTTAGGAATGAATTTTCAGGTGTTTGGAAATACTATTTACTTACTATTCCAGAGTGAAGGCACTTGTCCTCTAAGTAATTTCTCTCTTGAGTTTCAGTTTTTCTGTGACTGCTTACATTTCCCAGGTGCTGGAGCAGAGATTCCCCTGCATCCCGTTGTGAAGGCCATGGTAAGGCAGGCTGTCACCCTGCAGCCCATGGAGGTCCACAGTGGAGCAAATATCCACCGTGGAGCAGATATATCCCATGGAGGAGCCCACGCTGCAGCAGAGGAATGCCTGAAGGAGGCTGTGACCCCTTGGGAAACCTGTGCTGGAACAGGCTCCTGGCAGGACCTGTGGCCTCATGGAGAGAGGAACCCATGCTGGAGCAGGTTTGCTGGCCCTGTAGGGAGACCATGCTGGGGCAATCTGTTCTTAAGGGCTGAACTTCCTGGGAGGGACCACACTGGAGCACTCTGTGAAGAACTGCTGCCTTTGGGGAGGACACGTTGTAGAAGTTCATGAAGGACTGTCTCCCGTGGGAGAGACTCCATGATGGAGCAGGGAAAGAGTATGAGGGAGAGAGGAAGAACTGGCAGAAGAGTGTGATGGACAGACTGCAACCCCCACTCCCCAGTCCCCCTGCACTGCTGGAGGTGAGGAGGTGTAGAACTTGGGAGTGAAGATGAGCCTGAGAAGATGGGGAGCTGCAGGAAAGGTGTTTTTTAGATTTGTTCTTATTTTCATTATGCTACTCTGATTTGATTGACAATAAATTAAATTAATTTCCCTTGGCTGAGCCTGTTTTGCCTATGAGCAGTAATTGCTGAGTAGTCTCCCTTGTCCTTATCTTGACCCAGGAGCCTTTACTTTTATTTTCTCTGCACTGCCCAGATGAGGAAGGGAGTGATAGAAAGACTTCTGTGGGTACCTGGTGTCCAGCCAGATTCAGCCCACCTTGGTCAGTAAGAAGGCATTTTGTAAGTGCAATCTTTGGGCATGTGACAAGACAGCATTTGTAATGTTATCCAGATAATCTGTAGTGATTTAAACTCCTATTGTATTTTCTGTATCACTAGTCTTATTATTTGATTAAAGTCCAGCAGAGCATTAAGGATTACATTTGACTGAGGATGAATGATTTACAATTAGTTAGAAAAAATAAAGGTATTAAGGAATGTGCCAGGTTAATTTATTTGACAAATGAGTGTAAAGCTACTTACACAAACATTTCAGAACAGAGCAGCACCTGGTTTGTGATGTATTTTGTAGAAGCAATTAAAAAAGTAATTAGCTGAGAACTGTATAAACAATGCCAGAAGGTATAGCTAAGATGTAGCTCACTACAAGTGCCAGGACTGACTCCCACTGCACCTCACAGTTGTTCTGGATCCCTCCTGTGACTGATCCAGTGGGTGACAGTCAGTAGGTCATGGAATCCACAGGTAGGGAAGATACAACCTATACTTGGCAGCTAGTGCAAGGTTTGTGGTCTTCAGCCTGGGGTTTGTACAAAGGCATCATTGTAATTCTTTTGTATTACAGTATCTGCTAATGCCAAGCTTTTAGTATTTTTCAGTTTAATATCAGTAATATTGCAGTAGTGTTGGTATCTGAGTTTTTAAAACTCTACGCATTCTTAATTTGTTTATATTGGTGACATTTGTTATTTGACAGTAGTGAAGGAAACACCTAGTGGTGACTGACTTAAGCCATTTGCTTTCTGTTTTGATATGATCATGAAATTGTTTTGTCAACAGAATCAACAGCAGAATATGCAGCATTGCAAATGTAAAGAAACAAACTGTTCCAGAAAGTCTAGCTATGCAGATTTATCTCTGTGGGTATTGTTAGCTTAGGTTGTCATATTTGAGTATTACAACCTGTTCATATGTTCCATATCTATCACTTCACATAGATATTAATTGTGTTCCATGTATTTTGACAGTCCTAAGGATTTTAGTTAAACTTTGAGAAAAGGTATTACTAGGCATCTGGCCACACTGAAGTGGAAAGACAAAGAGATAATAACCCTTACAGCTGATAATATTCGATCATTTCTAGCTTCCATTAAGGACAATGTTTTGTGAGGGGTTTTTGTTGAGTTTTTGTTTAGTTGGTTGGTTTGGTTTTTGGGGTTGGTTTGTTTGTTTCTTTTTGGGGGGGTTCTTTGTTACCTTCTCAGCATAGAGGCTATTGCCTCTATAGCTGGGATTTTTTCCAAGTATCTTCTTAGCAAGTGGGAAGGACAGGCAGATTATGGGAAAGGCAGTACAAATGGAAAGTATACTGATGCTGCAGCTCATCTGACAAATAAACCAACCATGATTTTACCATAGAAACTGCACAGGCTATCTCTGCACTTCTGCTGATCTCAGTGAGGCTCTCTGCAGACATAGGGTCCGCATCCCTGATTCTCTCTGCGGACCCTGGGGTTTGAAGATGGTATTTGTTATGGCTCCCTAAAGAAAGGTAGCACTTCTCTTTGCAGTCTTTGACTCTACTGGGACCTGCATTTCCCACAAGGAGCAGAAACACCTCTTTCGTTAAAAGGGCAATGCCCTGTCAGGAACATATCTAGAGACTGGTCATGTAACTTCCCCTGAGAGATGTATATTTTTTTTCCCAAATTTCTGCTTTATTCTCATTATTAAAAAACATGAAGAAGGACTTCATCTAATCAAAGGCTCACCAGCAAAAGCAGACATGAATTGAGTGAGGCCAAGGTCTTAATCTCCAGCCTGACTCCACCCTCCCACACTGAGCTTTTGCCTAAGCTTGCAAGAGCTCCCCATTGCACCAGAAAAGGGCACAGGGTGGTTTCTGACCTCTCAGAACTACTCCTCTCTGTCTCTGGGAGTGGTCAGGGGAAGTTTGGGAGTTTGCATTGAGTCATTCTTCTGCTTGAAAATTCTGAGTCCAGTCAGATCTACAGGTTTGGGTGTTCCTAAAAGGCAATTGTAGATACCATTTTGAATGGTACTAATACTCCCTATCCACATAATATCCTAATGGTTACAATAGCTACCAAGAAATTCGGAGCCTTGTGCTCACCTTCCTTCTCAACCCAATGTGTCTTGATGGCTTCATGATGTCTTTCATATGTTCCATGTCTCAAGAGTGCTTGACTAGTTGAGCTGAAGCTACTGAAACTGCACTGCAAATAGGGACAGAGAAGTAGAGAATACTTCTATGCTCCTTCAGGTTCAGGTACCACAGAAGAGGGCTCAAGTGGACCTCAAGAAGGCAGAATTCTTCAACCTTACAGCTTGATCTAAATTCACTTCAAAAATTAGGTGAGTTTACTAGGTTTGTCTAAGGTGCAGAGGAATTGTATGAGAAGCAAATCTTTTAATTCAAGGCCCTGGACCCTATCATGTAAGAGAGGACTTAAATAAATAAGACTATTAAAACAACTGTACTTGATCAAACCAAAAACCCACTTAGCTCCAAACAGTCTCCAAATGTGCATTATGTACTTGAGCTCACAGTTTCCTGCAGCTCATGAAGATGAACAAAAGGAAGTACAAGAAATAAGCAACTGAAATGGTTTCCCGCACCGTCAGTGATGCATCTGTTGTTATGACCAATGGCAAAAAGCCAGATACGCTGGAGACGATTCTCTTTCATTCATGGCATAATAGATGTTAAAAAATAAAGGCATCTTCTCAAATTTTGACAAAATATGGCAAATAGAATATTTTTTTTTATCTGAATCTTCAGGATTCAGAAGACTGCATCAGCTTATGTGCCTTCTATAGAAAAAAGATGTGCCTTCTCTTGAAGTACCAGGAGCTGGTCTTTTCACACAGCTCATTCCATTTTTGAGAAAATTCACTGAGATCATCCATCTCAGTCACATGTCTCAACTGAGAGACCTGCTTTTAAGTCTAAAATATGTCAATAGCATCTTCCACTGTAAAGGAAACTGTGCTGTCTGTCTCTTCTGCTGCCAGCAAAAGTCAAACCATATTAAAAACCAAAGCAGTGACTATTAGAAAGCATTTGAGTGACCATTCCCAGAGTACTCTCCTCAGTAAATGCTGGGTTAGGAGCTAACCAAGCTAGGGGAGTTGCATTGACATTAAAAGCCTGGAACAGATTTTGCTTCCATGAGTTTACCCAAGCTTCCCGGAATGAGTTTTCCATTTTCTCATATTGAACCTGCTTGATACTTTGCATTTTCTTTGTTACCGTTCCCTTGATTTATTATATAATTTCTGAGACAGATGAAGAGAAGTGCATATTGTGTTCAAGATGTGGGGACATCTTAAAATTATTTTATGGCGGCATAGTACTGTTTTCCTTTAATGCTTATCTATTCTTTCCTAATAATTCCAAACTTCCTGTCTGCTTTGGCAGCTGTTCAACCTGAGGTGGTATTTTCACAGAAGTATCTATTTATGTGGCATGATTTCAGCCCATAATGGTAATCATGTACTCTGGGTGCACCACTGCATATGTTAAGCTGAAATTGTTTCTTCCCATTCATATCACTATGTGGTAACCTCTACCAGATTTTATCTGCCATCTAATTGCCTGGAAACTCAGTATCAATCACATCACACTTGCTGTATATTAATGGCCATCATTTTTAATTTACCTCAGTGACTAACTGAATGCACCTGCAAACATTGTCTGTGGTACCTGCTTTGCTCTTGAAGGCCTTTCTTGAATTTAGCTTATGTTGTAAGAGTTTTAAGGAAAAGGGTGTGCTGAGAGAGGAAATCTTCAAGAAACTCATGCTCATGGCAGGAAAATGTTCCACGTTCTTCCTATTCCACACTGGGCTCTGGCTACTTTTAGAAACAGAAAACCTCATGGGACTCAAAGGGTGATGCTTAGGTACTAGTGGTAACCTTTCCCACTTCTTCCCTAGGTAATTAGATGTCTTCTGCAGTCAGAGAGATCTAATACGTCAACCTTCATGTATGACCTCCAAGAGCTAAATTGGCAGGAAAGTTTATCTAACTTCAGAAAAGCTCCCTGAGAAAACAAACCATTTTCCCAGATGCCTAGACTTGAGAATGCAAAATGCCATATTCAGAGTAGATAAGCAAAAAGCTAAAGGCAAAGGTAATATATTAAAACTTGATCTTAGTAAATTAAATGGGAGTTTGGCTCTTTCCTTTAATGAATGACAAAGTGCAGTGGTTAACCTTGGGAACTCTCCTAAGCAGGCACAAGGATGCTGAAGTACTCTCTTTCTTGTCCAGCATTCAAGTTCCCCGACTCCTCGCTTAACACTCTGCACCACCCTTTTCAGCCCTTTCCCCTTCTGGCATAGAATTAATGCTGACCTTTTACAGAAAAGCTAATTCCTCCCACATCTTCTTCCCTTTTCCATCAACCCCTGCAGCCTCTAACACTATGACAAAGATTTCTAGTACTAGAAGTCTCTTTCTTCTGGGGACAGGAGCCAAGGGGGAATTTCCTACCTGAAGCAGGTATAGATTCTTATTGACTAATCCTGTCCATGTTCCCAAGCACATATTTCCAGACTCATGAGTTTTCTCTCACTTCCTTCTACCAAGCCCACTACATTCAATGATTGATCCTGTGTATAATTTCACTAGCCACATTCTCCTTGGCAAAACTGTAAAGGGTCTTAATTTGCTGATATTGTTTGTCTAGTTAATTAGTTTATTTTTTCATATGATTGATATCTCTGCCAGAATTGCTATAGCTATTAGCACAATTGTAGATAGCTCTTTAAAATAAAAAATGTTTGAATACATTATGGTATTCTGCATTTGCCCTTAATTATTAAAGTATATTATATACTTTCAAATCTTTTATTTTTATGTAAGGAGTTTGATATTCAGATACAAAAATATGAAGGTTTCCTAATTCAGATCAAAACCCATGCTCTTTCCACTTGAAACCTGAAATTACAAGTCTGATAGGAAATACTTAACCACACAGACAGCTAAAAGAAAACACTTAACGTGATTAAATAAACTAATGAAATTCCCTGTACAGCACAAAGATCTGAAAATTATGAGGAAGTTGTAGTACTGGTAAAATTGGAAAAAGAAGAACCCTTTCCCATGAGTAGAATCTGAAGTAGGATTATCTTGCAGATTTCTTTATTATGCCATTCATTTATGTAAGAACAGGTCAAACATGAATGACATTTATGTGGATTTTTTGCATTCTTCAAAATCATAAAGTGACAGGATAGGCCTATAAACTAAAGATTGCTGCTTAAGTTTTTTTTCTATTAGCAGCTGGATGTTATGACAGTTCTGAAGTTTACACAGACGTTTCACAGAGCACAGTGTAGCATCTGCAGAAGCTGCAAGATCATGTACAGTCTTACTTTTGTTTTCCTTTTGTGCACAGTATTATCTTGCTCTGGAATTCCAGAACAGTGGAAAACAAGGAAGCAAAAGAAATGCAAAACTGTCATGAGAAACACTGGATAAAAAGAGGGAAGGAAAGAAAAAAAGAAAAGAAAGGTAAGAAAAAAAAAAGAAAATAAAAAGGAAAGGAAGGGAGGGAGAGGAAGGGAGGGAGAGGAAGGAAGGGAGGGAAAGGACGGGAGGAAGGGAGGGAGGACGGGAGGGAGGGAGGG
>JAWWEV010000115.1:81520245-81664289 GCA_035583235.1 Hafferia zeledoni | reverse complement strand
TCCCCCCCCCCCCCCCCCCCCCCTCCAATTTTAGGTATCAGTCTTTCAAAGCTCACTTCCAAATGAACACCTCTCAGTTGGTATATGATGTCAAACTTATTTCTGGAACATGTAAAAATACCGAAAGAACTCACTAATCTTCTAATGAGATAAAATTACTTCTGAAGGATAAAATTAGCATGCTGGAAATTTTCCAACAATTATATTTTTACAGCCCTACCATGTATATTATGCAATGTGTTTCTAAAGAATCAGTATTTCAAAAAACATGGTCCTCACGTCTTGTGCAAACTATATTTTAAGTAAAATTTTAATGTGATAATTATTTTTTAAAAAATCTCTACTTATTTATGAAGAACTCTCCAAACTGTATAATTTTATTATTACAAGAAATAAAGTATTAGTAATAAAATAGTTGTCCTGGTTTTGGCTAAGATGGAGTTAATTTTCTTCCTGGTAGCTGGTACAGAGCTGTGTTTTAGATTTAGTAGGACAATCATGTTGATAACACCCTGATGTTTCAGTTGTTGCTCAGTAGTGCTTACCCTAAGTCAAGGACTTTTCAGTTTCTTATGCTCTGCCAACAAGGAGATACACAAGAATCCGGGAGAGAGCAAGGCCAAGACAGCCAACCTGAACTGCCCAAAGGGATATTCCATAACATAGAATATTATGTTCAGTATATAAACTGGGACAGTTGGCCAGGAGGCACAAATCACTGCTCAGTGATGGGCTGGGCTTGGGTTAGTAGGTGGTGAGCAACCGTGTTGTGCATCACTTAGTTTTCTGTGGGTTTATCCCTCCTTTTTTTTTTTAATCTCCCTTAGTATGATTATTATTATTGTTACTGTTATTATAGTGTTTTACTTTATTTCATTTATTAAACTGTTCTTATTTCTACCCATGGATTTTAACTTTTTTGATTCTCCTCCCAGTCCCACTGGGGCAGGGAGGAGTGAGCCAGTAGCTGCCAGGTGCTTCATTGCTGGCTGGGGTTAAACCATGACACAGGATGCAAGAAAAAATGGTTTTAAATAATTTAAATTCAAAATTTAGATTCTGAAATCAGGAGTCAGAGGACTAATGTATTGAAAGCACATTGATCCCATGAACAAGAACTCAAAGGAAGAGAAATGAACCTGTGCCATCCATATTGTCTGAAAAACGGGAAGGAAAGTATAGTGCTAGGAGATTAGTTTTTCTAGGAATGGTAGGTTACACATAACAACTTACTTTGTCCTGCACTATTCAGTGTATTCATAAATGACCTAGAAAAGGGATGAGTAGTCAGGCCACAAAGCCTGATGAGGCTATCAAATTATTTTGGTTAATGAAGATGAGAAAACCTTGATTATCTGCAGACAAGTTGATGGGAGTGACCGAGCAATGAAACTCCAGATGGAGTTCAGTGTAGATAAATGCAAAGTGCTGCACAGGGAGGAAAAAGGTCCTTCATTCAGGTATGAGAAGGCAGGTTCTGCTCTGGTCATCTCTTCTCAGAATACAGTCCTGGACTTATGAAAGTGGCTCCATGGGAACATCAGCCTGGTGATCAACAGATGAAAAAAAAAATACTAGTAAGTGTTAAGAAATCAGTGGAGAACAAAATAAAGAATATGTTTTTGCTGTCACAAAAATCCGTATTTTGCTTGCATCTTTTTTATAGGTAAAGAATCACAGAAATATTGGTTGAGAGGGACCTCTGCAGGTCACACAGTCCAACCTTTCCCTTGAAGCAGGACGATTGCCAGATCAGATCAGCTGTGGCTTTGTTTAACTGAATGTTTATCTGAGTTTAGGAAACCACCAAGAATGTTGATTCCACAACCTGTCTGGGCAATTTGTCCCACTGTTGCATGTTCCTTTTGGGGAAGAAATTTTTGCTTGCGTTTGAACCTCCCAAGCTGCAGTTGCTCTTTCTCAACACAGCTGCCCAATGCAAGTAGCTGTTGTTCCTTGTTTTCTACTTGCCACTGCCAAGAACTGTTTGGCTGCATCTTCCTTCAGATGCTGTTCTGGTCCCTGAACTTCAGCAGTAAGATGGAAAATGGGAACTTTTTTCACATGAAGCACAGCTAACTTAAATAGAATCCTTCAGGTGGGAGAGGAGTTACAGAGCATATGATAAAGAACTAGTAAGCACCAAAACAAGTTAGCTGTACCCAAACAGATTTTTGCACATGTGTTTGACCTGGGTAACCTGTTACCAGAGCAAGTTATAGATACTACAGATCTTTGTAGGTTAAAGGGAAGATGTGAAAGTGCCTGACAGAGAAATCCAGCAGTTACTAAAGTCATAGAAAGTACATCTGCCTTACAAAAATCTCCAAGTTTGAAATACTTGTGTCAGTGAAAGTGCTGGAGGGAATTATTGACTTCACCCATGCAACATGATATTGGTCCAGCAAAGTCCTTTGTCTAACCCAGTGTGGAAGCTCTTACGTTCAAGAAATAGCTTGTAAAATGTAACTACCTTACCCTCCTTTCTGGCTTGCCTTGTTAGTTACACTGGGAATTCCCTCAGTTCATTTCCTCAGGCATGCGAATTATTATTTGACTTTGGGTTTAAGTTATATACACAAACAACAACAAAACCAGAACTGTAAATGAAATTTACATTTCGAAGAAATCAGCCTCAGACTTTGAAATGAAACTGCAGGGTGTAGTTGCTGGCCAAAGCCTTATTTCCAACCAGTTTGCATAATTTGTTCCACTAAATTTCAGAAGTTAAGACTTTTAAAGGAAGGATATGCCTATGATTAAGACAATGAAACAGCACTCTGGAGATCTCACTCTGATCTCCAGGGATGCCACAAATTTCCTGCTGGTTTTGGCAAATCAGTGGGCCTTCATCTAGCAGTGAGCTGAGTTTTCTGCAAATGAGCTTAATGAAACTCCTCAGATTAAGCACTTGCAGAAGTGCTCAGTGAGCGAGTTTTTCACCTTTTACATCTATGTGGCAGTGGAAAAATTTGGGAAGGACCCTGTAGTAGTGCAAGGGGGTGATCCACGGAGGAGAAACCACCACCCAAACCCTTCTGCCTTGAGCGGGGAGACCACAGGGACACCGAGGGAAAATAAGAAAGCAGAAAGAGAGGATTGAAGAGTGATGAGGAAAGGAGAAAGGCGCTTCTCACCTGGCCTCTGAGGGCCCGAAGGGCAGGAATGGTCCAGGGGAGGGGGGCCAAGAGGGTCCCCGAGCAGCGGGGCGTCCCGGAGGAATGGGACTGGGAGCAAGGGGACGAGGACAGGAAGGAGGGGGCAGGTCAGGGTTCGTGGGAACGCCACTCCCCGCAGCCGCAAGCCCCCTCCCGGCCCGAGAAGCCTCCTGTGGAGCCGGCAGTAGCTCCTCGCTTTCCCCAAGAGCCCCTCATCGGCTCAGGGCGGAGTGGCTGTCCTCGCTGCCCCCGCCCGGACCCGCCACCCGCACAGGTGGCGCGGTGCGGCCGCTGCGAGCCCTCCCGCAGTTCCCGTGGGACGGGGTCCCTCCGCCTGCCCGCTCGTCCCCGCCCCGTCCCTGTGAGGGTCACCCCGGCTCTCCGCCCGGCGCCGAGAGGAAGCCGCTGCCGGGGCGATGCGCCTCCCCCGCCCCGCAGGCAGAGCCCCTTCTTCCCTTCCCATCCAAGGAGACACCGGGATCTGCCTCCGCTCCCCTCGGCCCTCCCCCTCGCGCCCTCCCGGCCTCCTCCCTCTCGCCTTCTTTTTCTTTCTTTTATTTTTTTTTCCCTTTTCCTTTTTCCATCCCCTCCCCCGCCTGGGAAGACCTGGCCGCTCCCCCCGCCCCGTCCTCAGTAGCCGCGGGCGCTGGGCGGTGGAGTAGCGGCGCGGAGCGGGGAGCCGGGACCCTGCACCGCGGGGCTGCGGCCGCCGCCGTCCCCTGTCTTCCCCTGCCACCGTCCTGCGGGCTGCCAGGTATGACCAAGACCCTTCTGGGCGCCGGCCGCGGGGGCAGAGGCAGCCCCCTGAGACCTGGGCGGGCAGGAGGGGAGCAGGGGACGGGGTCTGAGAGGGCTGCCCGGGGACAGGGGCCGGGCAGTCCGAGGTAACCAGCGTCTCTAAGGTGATACCTTTTTTTTTTGCGATGCCGTTCTTCCTACGCGGGTCGTTTTAAAAAACTGATGAGGCTGAGCGATGTCAGTACCTCGGGCTTGGCAGCTGAGAGGTTTTGTATGAAGCTCCTGCCTCTTTAGCCTTATGGATGTATTTTTGATAGGACTAAAACGTCACACGTTTCTGCGGTCCTTGCTTTTGAATATTGAAGTCGGTTTCACAAGGCAGCTTAAAGGACTGAGGCAAGGGGCTTATTTGTTGGGCTTTCGGGTATTTGTCTCTGTGCTTTGACTTCTGCGGGGAGCAGGAAAGGAACCTCTTCACCCTTCAAAACAAACTCTCCTTTAATTCTGATTCATCCCCTCAGTATTCGGGCTGCCATCCCTGCCGCTCCTCTGGAATTGACAGTAATTTCATCCAGATTCGTCACTGCTGGAAGCAGATTTATCTTGGAATGGCAAAAATAAAAGAGCCGTGCCAAGGTATTTAACTTGCAGGCTCTGTAGAACGAGAACTCCTTTGGATCAGGCGCGGAAAAGCAGAGCCGTCCGCGGAAAGCCGATCAGGAGGTGGTTGAGGAGCGGTAGAGTCAAAGCCTTCCTCCCCATATCCTCGCCTTTTTTTCAGGAAAGCCCTGGGCTTTAACAGGCGAACGCACTGGAGCTGCCGGCAGCAGCGGAGAGGGCAGTGGGACAGTGGCCATCCCGGCACTGCCCTCCCGTCCCTGCCCGTTCTCCGCACAGTGCCCGCTCGGTGCCCGCTCGCTGCCGCCCCGGGGCCGCTGCCGGCTGGCAGGGCTCCACCCCCAGAGCCGCTCAGCGGCAGAGTAGCGGCCGGGACGCGACCTCCTTCCCCCTCCGCCTCCTCCCGGCGCTGAGGAGCGGGGAGAAGAGCCGGGCGGCGGGCAGGGTCGGGAGGAGCCGGCCCGGGACGGAGCCGCGGGATGGAGCGCTGGCGGCTGTGCGGGAGCGCCGCCCCGTGGCCGCGGCGGGCACAGCCGGGAGCGGGGCAGCCCCGCCGGAGGGAGAGCCCTGCACTCCCATCGCCATTTACACCCCTTCTTTTTTTGCCCTCTGTGTCGACCTGTCACGCATGCCGTGTAAAATTAGTTCTTCCTATGGGTACTGAAGCTGCTCAAATTTTGTAAGAGCCAGGAGCGACAGTGGGTGTTTCCTGCAAGTCAGAGCAGTGGACAACATCTGTGCCCTGCTGTATGGACTGAGTGCACCCGGAGGAGGGAATCATAGAATCATAGAATCACTGGGTTGGGAAAGACCTCCGAGATCATCAAGTCCAACCCTTGCTCCAACTCCAGTCCATTTACTATATCATGGCACTCAGTGCCATGTCCAATCTCAGTTTAAAAACCTCCAGGGAAGGTGAATCCACCACCTCTCTGGGCAGGCCACTCCAATGCCTGATTACTCTCTCTCTGGAAAGAATTTTTTTCTGATCTCCAACTTCAATTTCCCCTGGCAGAGCTTGAGCTACTTGCTCCTCTTGTCCTACTGCTGAGTGCCTGGGAGAAGAGACCAACCCCCACCTGGCTAGAACTTCCCTTCAGGTAGTTACAGACAGTGAAAGAGAAGGGGGGATAGGGGTGGGTAAAGCTAGGAGGGTAATGCTTGCTTCCAGGGAATGTGAGATTTCAACAACTTGTTCTCTATTTTGGCTCTGTCAGAGTAGAAGTGTGAATTCCAACTTTCAGGTCAATTTAAGAATAAGGCCAAAAGCAGTTAAAGGGGATGGTTAGTGTAGCAGCCTCTATTATTTTATGGTCTGAACATTGTGTTTAAAATTATGTAAGCTTAGTCTGAAATGTGTTGACTTTCCTACAATAAGAAGGAAACCCCAGAGCAGACACTGCACTGAACAGACCAAGATAAAAGACTGTCAGGCAGCTGGACAGAACTTTTTTGCTGTCTGAGCTACACTGACATGTAAATTCACTCTGAGGTAGCCTGAGTTCTGCTTGACTACAGGCCTTTCCCTGAGCATTTGAGATGCATTCAGCTGCACTATGGTAGGTTATAATGACAAAATATTTGAAGGATATCCTGAAAATTTACACAGTTTTCATCTTGTGAATGCAGAAAGATTTGATGTTGGAAGCAAGTAGTGAGAACTGAAAATAGTTTTAATTATATCAATACGCCTGGCAGCTGGAATGCCACCAAACAGGGAGTCCTCATTGTTATTAGCTGGATTTGGAAACTGGAGGAAGAATTTTAACAATTTCATGTAGCTGGGGATCTCTCTCACTCTCTAGTTTCCACCTTATCTTCTCCGAAGCAATTCATCCTAGCTTAAAGAGCTAACTCAAGAATTCCAATTACCGTAAGCCACCCCAAAATTTGTATGGGCAAGGAATGAAGGAAAAGAGAGGGCAGAGCAGCTTGGAGTTTGGAAGAAGAGTGGACAGCAGCATGACAGAAAGGATAAGATATTGAGGGTTTTTTCTTTCATTCAGCTTGTCTTCTGAGGACATTTCCTCCTTCCCCTGGAGACTGCACTCTCTCTCCCCTTCCCTTACACTGCAAAGGTGTCTTTATAGCCATTTACATCCTCATTGTCTGGCAAGAGGAGCCCCCTGTGTTTCCCACTTGCTGGCAACCTCTGCTGGGCCGAGGTAACTGCTGACTTTGCCCATGCTTGGCGTTGGCCTCACTTAAATGGTGGAGAGGTGGTTGCTAAACAGAGCTTAAATGCATGGCTGAAAATGACAATGCTGCCTCATAGGACCTCTGCTCTGGTCTATAACGAGCATTACCATTTTTATCAAGTTGCTCAGCTTGGACTTCTTCCAGTTATACTGCAGTGTAGTTAGTTCATTCTCAGTGACAAGTGGTTCATTATAAATGAAGAAAATCTTGACTTCCAGGAATGCTTTTGTAAATAGTGAGCACTTGAGCATAGTGTTTCGAATGGGAGGCTCCAAGTAATCTACTGAGGGTTCTGTGCTGTATTTTCTTTTTTCTTTTTAAAGCATGGCAGAAGGGGGCCATAGTACTCCACCCATTTGCTTACAGAAAATCACTCCATAAAGCAGAGAGAAAAAAAAGTGGACTTCTCTATAAAGTTAGTTATGAGTCCAGCGGGGAAGACTTCAGCTATCACAGCGGAATGACATCAACCCAGGCACCTCTAAGACTTTCTATATGAACTAACAGTTAGTGACTGAACTTTCCTACAGGCTCACAAAATTCAGCTATGGAGGAATATAAAATACCCAGACTCTGAGGAAGGACTGAGAAAGGAAAAAATATAAAAATCATTCTTGAGCCTGACATAAGAAACTGTCTTGTTCAACAGCTATATTAGAGCAAATCAAATTAAACCCATCTTTTTCACATTAATAGTATTTGTCCTCAAATCATGCTAGTTTGAAACAGGAAATCATGCTAGTTTGAAACAGGCTGAAAATAAAGAAAAGGAGATGCTTCTTCATACAACATGTAGTTAAGCTGTGGAACTTAGGAAGAAGTTCTTTATAGAGGGAGTGACTGAGCATTGGAATGGGCTGCCTAGGGAGGTCGTGGAGTCATCATCCCTGGAGGTAGTTAAGAAGAGACTGGATGTGGCACTTAGTGCCATGGACTAGTAGACAAGGTGGTGTTGGGTCAAAGGTTGGACTTGATGATCTGAGAGATTTTTCCAATCTAGATGATTCTGTGATTCTGTGAACTCCTGAATGCAGAACATTATGGACACAAAATGTTATTTGTCTTAAAGGAAAGACTGACAAACTACGGAAGAGAAATCAGCTGAGATTTCCTTACACTATAGAAACTACCTCTGCTTTAAAGTCCATGAGGTGCAACTGGTTGTAAGTTAAGAAACTGTAAGGGAGGAGGGACGTACATGGTTACCATACTCTTATCCTCTACCCTAGGCATCCACATTTAGCCAGTGTTAGAAACAGGATTTTAGACCAGCAGACCTTTGGTCAGGCCAGGACAGCAATTTTTGTGCTCTCATGATAGTATTTTCTTATTTTGACACCTTATAATTTATCCATAGGTATCACAGCATCACAGAATAGGTAAGATTGGAAGGGAACACAAGGGGTTATCTAGTCCAACCTCCCTGCTCAAGCAGGGTCATACTGGAGCACATGGCACAGGATTGCATCCAGACGGTTCTTAAATATCTCCAGCAAAGGAGATTCCACAACCTCCCTGGCCAATCTGTTCCAGTGCACAATCACCTGCACAGTAAAGAAGTTCTCCCTTGTATTCAGGTGGAGCTTCCTGTGCATCAGTTTCTGTTCGTTGCTTCTTGTGCTATTGTTCAGCACCACTGAGGAGAGCCTGGTTCCATCATCTTGGTACTCTCCCTTAAAATAGTGATAGACATTGATGAGGTCCCCTCTTAGTGTTTTCTTCTCAACGACGAACAGGCCCAACTCTCTCAGCCTTTCCTCATAAGAGAGATGGTCCAGTCCCCTAATCATCTTTGTAACCCTCCGCTGGACCTGCTCCAGGAGCTCCATGTCTCTTTTGTACTGAGGAGCCCAAAACTAGACACAGCACTCAAGATGTGGCCCCAGGGCCGAGTAGAGGTGCAGGATCACCTTCCTTGACCTGCTGGCAATGCTCTTCCCAATGCCGCCCTGGATACCATTGTCCTTCGAGGCTACAAGGACCCACTGCTGGCAAATGGACAGCTTGTTGTCTGCCAGGACCCTGATATCCTTCTCCACAGAACTGCTTCCCAGCCTGTACTGGTGCATAAACGTCTTGTATTTGAATGGAGCTTGATAATACTTCATCTCTACACAGGTATTCTTGGTCTGACAATTAGTTGTTTTGCCCATAGCATGAGGCAGGTTGGTCAAATTATTTCATTCACATCTCCGCATGAAGAGATGTGGCTATGCAAAATCCTCTCCATGTATGCAGATATATGTAAAAACAGTCATTCCTCTTCAGATTTAGTACTAATTGAGCAATAAACAAACCAACACTTTGAAGGTAACTTTGTATATAAAAGTTAATGTTCTAATGTGCGCATTTCTGCTATACCAATAACTTAGACTGGTATGAACAACTGGTGTCTCTCTACAAAATTTTGTGCCTGGGATGATTCAGCTCTGCTTTCAAAACCTTCAGATATCTTTTCATATGACCACATGCACCCCAGAGCTTACATCTGTGAGTCACTGCAATCTCCAGATGTCTTAGGAAAGTCCACGCATCTTTTCCAAAACCTGAGTTAGCTACTTTAAAGCCAGAGAGGGTTTCTTTGTACTGTATTGTAAAATGTGGTTTATGTATATCCCAGTAAGTGAACTCTGGCTCAAAGTTGGCATTCCATGCTGGCAAATGTAAAAACTGTCAAAATTATGCTAAAACAAAAACACCCTCTGATTTTAGCCTAAGAGGAACAAGCTGTGGTTGAACTGTAGTGCTTACTTGGCTAAAAAATTGTAATTATTACTTCTGATAGAAAAAAATCTGTGTATAGGATGAAGATGCCTCAAAATCATAGGAGTCACTGGTCCATTATCCAGCTTTAAAAGTGGTGTTTCCACTTCTTTTTCCATGTTGCACACCCCCCCCTATTTTTTATGCTAGATCTTCAGCTACTCTGTGACCTATTTCACTGGGTATCAGCACTTGCATTATTTTAAACTAAACTTAAGAAAAGTGGTTATATTTGCCCTGGCTTATACTGCCCTTGCAATGTAAACCGGAGATTAACCACATACATATCCTTGAATGGCTTGGCTTTTAAAGCTTAATCATAGGCCCTTTCTTTCTTCACAGCTGAGGTTTCCATGTAATTGGAATGAAGGATGTTGGAACTGAGCACAGATTTCCCAATGGCAGCCGCCAGTAGTTGGATAATGCCACTGACATCACTGCTGCCAAAGGAGAAAAATGGCCTTTTCAGTAATGTTTTGAGCTCAGAATCAAGAGTTCTGGCTTCAGTTTCTGGCTCTGCCACAGACTTCTAGCAATTTTACCTTCTTCCTGCATGTTTCCCAACTACAGATGGGAATAATACTTCTTTTTGTCTCCCCATTTAAAGTATTAACTCTGTGTGGTGCATCACCCCATCTATGTGGCACATTCCACATGGGACAATAAGACACATACAGCACAGTTCCTACAGGCTTTGTGGGATTCTAGAGGAAAAAGACATGTAATGCATAAGCAGACTTGTCCCTCCTACTTGGCTGAGCTTTCCCACATGTATCTATAACAAGGAAACTCCTCTAGACCTGCAACATTCTACTTTTCTCACTTGTCTGTCTGTCTCCTCCAACCATGGATTTTGAAGTTCTTTGATATCCTGAGAGGTTCAGACCCCCACACATAGGTAATGAATGAGGGTTTGGTGGTGATGGCACACAGGGGAGGAGATACAACACAAGATCAGCAGGAGACCCACCCCTTTCATAACAACTGAACTGAAAGCATTTAAAATGAGCCGTGACACCTTTTTAGGTGCCTGGATTGCTCTGTCTGTGCCATCCAGACAACATAAACTTTGAAAGAGGAAAGGCGATTTTCTGAAGTTGGTTCTTTGGGATAACAATTAGCCAAGTGCCATTTTTCATAATTGGTAGATTCCTAGCTCTCAGCTGGGTGGGTAATGCAGATCTGTGTGTAACTTTTAGGTCAGTTAAAGTTCCTGCTTTTTGACCATTGCATGAAAAAGTATAATTGCTCCAGTTTCCTAGGGGTTCCCAAGTCTCACGAGTGTGGTCTGTCTGTCCACCTCTACTTGTATCCCAACATCTGAATACATGGATGATTTTCAACTGTGTTCTACCTTCAACCAGTAGCTATAGAGAAGCAAAGCAGAATACACAATTGCATGCATACATATATATATTCTATAAAAGTATGATACATAATTGTATTCCTATGGAATAAAAAATCCCAGGATGCCCTACTGAGTGGAATGACTCAGACTGCTGCTCCACTGAAGGAAAAGCAGGTAAAACTTAACTGGTTTCACCTTCCAGGAGGTAACTCAGCATGGATGCTGATGGAATTGTCTGCATCCATCTTGCTAGAGAGCATTGGAAGAGTTGGAGGCAATACAGGGAAATATCTGAGGTATTTCTATTTTGAGCAAAGTGTTGGATTCTGTTCCACTGATGTCAGTTCTAATATTGCATGATTATACTTTGAAGATACTAAGATAACTGTGTATATTTCCAAAGTGTATTTTCAAATCTCTCTTTCTTGTTTTAGAAAAAATAAAATGGAGCACATGTTACTGCTATTCATATTTTTCATACCTATATTGGGTCTCAGTAATGGAACAGAAACTGAACAAGATTTTACTTGGCACTTAAAGAAGATTCCCCAGATTGTGAGAGAAAGAACTTTCTCCCTTGACAGCCCTAAATTTGAAGCAAAAACCACATTAGAGCTGAACAGTGTATGTGCAATTGAGTGTCAAAGAAAGCTGCCAGTGCCAAGCTTGTCTGACTTGAAGGACCTCTTATCCTATGAGACTGTTTTTGAAAATGGCACACGGACCTTGACGGAAGTGAATGTGCTCGGAGCAGTGCTTGACCCAGCTGGAAACACAACCACAAGAAGGGCTTCAAGAAAGAAGAGGCAGATATATGGAACGGACAGCAGGTTCAGCATCTATGACAAGCGGTTTATGACCAACTTTCCGTTCAACACAGCTGTGAAGGTCTCCACTGGCTGCAGTGGCATCCTCATTTCCCCCAGGCATGTGCTAACAGCAGCCCACTGTCTGCACAACGGCAAGGATTACGTTAAGGGCAGCAAAAGACTGAGGGTGGGCCTGATGAGGACAAAATCCAGAGGCAATGGCAGGAAACGCAAAGGTGCTAAAAGAAGTAGGAGAGAAGTTTCCGCAGCCAAAGAGGATCCCAAAGTTGCCACAGAACAAAGGCGACAGTCCAGAGGTGATGGGAGAAAGCAGAGGAGGTCTGGCAGGAAGCAAGGAACCTCAGATGGCATGCCCTCCTTCCAGTGGACCAGGGTGAAGAGCACCCACATCCCAAAAGGCTGGTTTAAGGGTGTTTCTGGGGATATTGCCCTGGATTATGATTATGCTGTTCTTGAGCTCAAGCGTCCCCATAAAAGGAAATACATGGAGCTGGGAATCAGCCCAACAATCAAAATGATGCCTGGAAGTATGATCCACTTCTCGGGTTTTGACAATGATCGGGCTGGGCAGCTGGTCTATAGATTTTGCAGCATATCTGATGAGTCCAGTGATCTCTTTTATCAGTACTGTGATGCTGAGCCTGGCTCCACTGGATCTGGCATCTACCTTCGTCTTAAGGAGCCAAACAAAAAGAAGTGGAAACGCAAGATCATTGCTGTTTACTCAGGCCATCAATGGGTGGATATCAATGGTGAACAGCAGGATTACAATGTAGCAGTGAGAATTACTCCTCTCAAATATGCCCAGATTTGCTTCTGGATACATGGGAATGATGAGAATTGCACACAAGGCTGAAGAGAGCTGAACCTTTCTTGCTTAGCACCCGTAATGCCATAGAGTGAAAGTCAGCTGCAGCAGTGACTGGAAGAACATCACTCCATGTCAGAATGTTCTTGAACTCAAAGCTCACAAGTAATGCTATGGTAACTGGAGGAATGTTAAATTACTGAGGGATGGGTAGAATTGCCAGACAAAATATTTCCAATTGTAATCAACCCTAGATATGCACTTAAAATCCCAAACTATGTTTTTGTTTGCAGTTATGATAAATTCAAATAACTCACGTGAGAAAAAAAAAATCATGATTGCACCTGTTTGTCATTTTTTTTTCCAATAGAAAGGATGAAACATCCCAAACTTGTATTATTAAACATTATTTTTTTTGTTTGTTTTCCAGTGGATTTACTTTTCTCAGGGTTATGTTCCAACTTTTCAAATGAAAGTTGTGCCTAGAGTATATTACTGTATGTGCAGAATGATCAAGAGAACTATGTGAGAATAAGACATTTTTTTGGCATTCTCTAAAGACCACAGCTCCATGTTGAGAAGCAGAAGTATAGTTCATGTTAGTTTGGAAAACTTCCTCTTCTGGTTGCTGCAGGAACACTCCCATGGAAATTCCAAATTTATGTTGCTGAGAGTTAAAGACAAGTTCCACTTCATTGCTCAGTAAAAACAGCAAAAAGAAATTAACAAACGTAGAAATTTCCATGTTTAGAAGAAGAAGAAACATCAGGACATAATTTAATGCCTTTAAATTTTCTTTTAGACGTTATAGAAGTCTTAAACACATGCAATTGCATTCCAACTAGTATTTGGAGAGCTCTAAGTTTAGTTTCTAGTCAAATGTTTAGTTTTACCATTAGGAGAAGTCACTGACTCTTGAAGTGGCTATTTGACAATCATTTAGATCTTTTAGATATCACAGATGATATATTTTTCGGGTGCTAAACATTTCTTCAGTTTTTATAAATTACTTTTATCTGAGTTCAGCTTCATAGATAGGATAACATGTATTAGACTGGGTGTTGGAAGTCAGTATTTCAGTTTGGCTTCATAAGGTTTTGCAAAGTGGGTGATTTAATCATGTTGTGTTCAGACTCCACCTCAACTTTCCCAACTAAATTATAGCACCTTCTGAATGGTAGAACTATCCTGTACATTATAACAGGTATCTTGTTAGATAGAAGCAATAGTTAGCAAATAATTTGGTTCAATATGTTTGCAGAACCATGTATTTAATGAAAACACAAACTGAGCTTGACTTTTACACACCTTTAAACACAAATCATCTACTTAAAAATTGTTGATGACTGCTACACAAGTCTATGTCTTTTATGTCAAGATTTTGAAGCGCACAGATTGTTATGGTGCTATATTAATCTAATAACATAAAGCAATACTGTGCCTTTCCAATGATATCCTTTGGGTCGCAATACTTTTGGAATATTCAACACCATAATATTTAATTTTTTTCTACCATAAATTTATGACCAAAATACATTTTCTTCCTCTGTAGAAGAAAAAACTATAAAAATATTTTAAAATATCATTTGTGTGTTGGTATCTTTAAAACATGCTTTTAATATCTTTTGATAAAATTAGATGATTTATAATAACCCATTTTTTAGATGATTAAAAGTATATAACCTGGCACATTGAATGTGCAGGGAACTTTCTTTGTCATACTATTACTAAAGCATAACAATTTTAGACTTGCTTCCATATCATAACTGTAACAATATTTCATTAATTGGAACAGATCTCACTTTAAAAGAAACTATTTCTTTTAATGTCAGCCTTTACAGGGAACACCTAACTTTTCTTTCTTTCTTCTTCTTTTTTTTTTTTTAAATTTTATTTTGTAGGATTGTTTACAGAAAACTAATAATTTTTGCAGTTTAGAAATGAATCTCTGAGATTTTAGGGTTAATTATTTTTTATCGTTGTTACCATCTCTATTAAGACATTATTTGACAGTAATTCTAAATCACCTCAGTCCAGTATTTAATACTTTCATTCTATGCAACAGCCCTACAGTATTCTTTAGTCAGCTCTGTAATATTTTTCTTAAGTGCCTTTTTTCATAGTTACTGTGACAAATAAGGTCTAATACAAGACAACCCAAACCTATGGATTTTTTTACAATTATCCTTATTGTTGACTTGGGTCCAAAACTGATCAAGATAATGTGTCTTAGTAAATTCCTTGTTTTGTTGAGTTTTATTGAGATATGTTCCTTAGCAGCAGAAATATAATGGATTTCTTTATCAGTTTGGGAATTGGAAAAAGGTAAGAATGAAAAATGCTGATGTCAGCTTTCAAATGGTCTTGTTACAATAATCATCTGCTGTGACCTGAAGTTCTCATACCAGGCTGATAACAAATATTTATCCTCAGAGGATAAATATTGCATGTTCAGTGCCTCATTCTGTGGTACTAAGAGCTAAAAGAGGCTGATATATATACCTCTGTATCTGAGGGCACATGCACAAACACATGCAAATACACAGGCTTGTAGAACATGTGCTGTTTTGCTTGGGTCAGCACCTCCAGTAGAGGGAATGCAGGCACAAGAAGACCCAGACAAAATGTTATTCCTGTTGTCTCTGCATGACAGGCAATATTTTGGTCTGCCACTTGGCCTAATAGAGAAGGAAATGCTTAATGTAGGCACTGTGACTACTTACTACAGGGATTTCTGGAATAGTTAATAAATACTTACACACGATCCCAGCAGTTCAGTGTCCTGCAAAGAGCTCTTGGTACCAACCACTGCAAAGTGTCAAGGATTTCTGAGCCACGATCATCTCAGATTTCCTTAAAAACCTGCAGCTGCTCTCTAGTTATCAATGAGAAAATATGAGGAGAGGGTATTCTTAGTAGATTAGATCATGCTGTTGTCTAGGACACCAGCATCAAGGCTGGATTTCGAGCCCTTGTGATGTTTCCCTAAAGGATTTTTCCTCTTTCAGGCATAATTTGTTTTCATCAGTACTAATGCTTTTCCATAAGAGTTGGTACAGTAGATCATTTTCTTTGACTGTATTCCTGGCATCAGGAAAAAACAAGCTCAGACAAATCTTTTTTCTGCTTAGGGGCTACTGCAATTTATAAAGTTAACAAGTAAATATTTTCTGGGCAAAAAAAACCATGATGTAGAAGCCATTAACACACCCAGACCAGATTCTGCAAAGTATTTGTTCATGTGTTTAATCTGGGGCTCTGAGACATACAGTGCAAGTCAGGGGGCTTATCTGCAATGTGAAAAATTAGGTCTAAGTTTGTATTATCTTAACACAAGAAAAGCACAATGTTACATAGCAAAACTGTTTCTATTACCCAGTGCTTTAAAAATTCCTTATAGAAACTCCTTGACTCAGTTTATAATTTACTATCTAAATGTTGCCGATTTTTGACTCTGTATGGTGTATGAATCAACACAAATAAGGCTTAAGTAAAAAAAAAAAAAATCATCTACATGTGGAGGAGAGAAGCAGCTGGGGAGTTCTTTCTATTCTACTGATAAGGGATGACCTGGCAGCAAACAGCAAACAATATAGAGAGAACAAGAGTAGATGGTATGGAAGACTGGGAAGATGGAGGGGGTATGCAAGGGATAAAGAAAGTGTGAAAAGAAACAGGTGAAGTGGCTACAAGGTATCAGAGGGACCTATTGTAAGAAAGAGTAGGCAGTTGGTAAAGACTTAACAGTATAAATTGTGAAATCCACAAGTTTAATGAACAATCTTTTGCTGTTAAAGATAAGGCTCTTCTTCCCAACCAACAGCAACAAGGAAAGGACTGTGAGAGGGCTCAGGGTGTGGCAAGGACCACTAACAGGCAGGGGGTTGTGACTCTGATCTACAATCCCTGGCTGAATTCGCAGGGATCACATTTCTGTTCATTTAGGATCCTTGAAAAGCAGCATAGCCATACTCTGACCAAAAGGCTTGGCAGTGTGAACGTCCCAGTACACTGGATCACCAAGAGTCTAGTGAGTAAAGGGAGTTTCTCAAATCTGACCTTTTGTTAGGATTTCTGTAAAGGCTGTTCCCCACTGGAAAAAAGAAAAATCAAACAAAAAACCTCTGACTTGAGGCGTTTACATGTTGGTTCCATTTTTTGCATGTACCTAAAAATTCTAGCCAATAAATTTTCTTTCAAATACATTACGTTTGTGTTTGGTATCTTCATAGAAATTTAATCAACTGCTTCTAGTTTTAAAGCACAGAATATTGCAGATACTTCCATCTACAAATTCCTGGATTACAGAATGACTGGCGAAAAAGGATATTATTAAATTGAAGCTTAAAATTTCACTCTAATCTCAAAGGATTTGGGAGTATATTTGGGTCCCTGTTGCACCAGCCTTTTGCTCTGAGCGTCAGAGCATTTAGGTTAAAAACCTCCAGAGGTAGCTTTGATGTTTCTTTAATGTTCTTAGCTTTTTAAAGACTGACAGAAAATTTTATAGTATTTTAACTGCAGAAGATGACAATTCATTTGAGAAAATAAATGCAAACCTTTGCTATGTTAAGATACCATATGATGCACTTACTACGCCAATAAATATTTTCTGCTGTTTTTCTTTTCCTCTGTCATGATGCAGTTTGTTAGCTATGGTTGTGTTACACAAATTTCATTTTGTAAATGCCTGTAATGGGTTATCAGTGAATCATCTGGGATGTGATCTTCTAAGATATTAATATCTCTTTAAATTTGTCCTGGGAAAAAAACTCTCCCTGTCTTCACAATAATTACTGCATGAGCAAATTTGATGAGTTTAAAAAAAAAAAAATTAGTTCAGTAAGGATATGACTCATAGTCTATGCCACAACTTATTAATTCTAAAATAAGTAATTAGTTCTGTTTCTGCTATTTGCTATAGTTGTACTTTCTATCTCAGAGAGCTGTTGAACCAGGCCAAAGTAGAAGTGTGCAAAATATTATAATCTTGGTTTTTAGAATTATCTTCAGTTTGGGCCCTTGAAACTGGTGCTGATTTTATCTCTGACAGTAAAAGGAGAGACTTTTGGCAAGGATAAGAGCTGCTGGAAATATTTAATGGAAAGTTAAGACATTATTACAGCTGTGACTAACAGTGTGTCTAATGCAAGCAATATTTGCCAGGGGTCTGGCAAGAACTTGCCCACTGGCTCTTACATGGGTCCTTACAAAGGGACAGGTTAGTGCCATAGGGAAATAAAGAGGATTTAAAGCTTTGTCACCTGGAGTGAAGTCCAACTGGGGCTGGTAACAGGATCTAAATTTTTCATTGATGGAGTCTACTGTCTGACAGCATCTAGGAGAATGTCTTGGTGCCTGAGAAATATTTCTGGGCCTCTACCCAGGGAACACAGAGACCCAGGGGTGGGAGCTGTGTCCTCTGCAGGCCATTCCCAAGCCACTAGCATGGATGTGGTTTCTTTGATGGAAAGTGTGTTCTGACACATGTTGTGGTTCTCAGACTCTCATGGGTCCTGGGGGCCTTGAACTGGAATTCTATCCAAATGTCTATTCAGCCCTAAAATGTTCCCATACAGTGCAGATCCTGGTGCAGGTATTTTCCAGTCGTACTTCCATTTCTCATCGTCTTTAACAAATGCTCAAAAGGCCTTCACCAAATAACACACACTCAAAATCCACCAAAGAAGTGGCACCTCATGTTGTTTATCATGTGGGTATTCCTGATGGATTGTTCATTTCTCCTACTTCAGATATTTCTCTAGACCTTGATAATGGCTAATCTTTCAGCTGTTATTGCTAAGAAAAAAAGATCAGATATACTGGAAAAGGCACACAACCATCTCACAAAGATTGTCACTCTTGGAAATTATGTACACAACATACTTGTTGTAGTTGCTATGGCTCTACTTCTTTTCCATGTCAAAGAGTTTGAAAACATTGGATGAAACCAAATAGGGCAGTTTTCAGACAAATTGCTCAGCTGCCCTTTGACTGTAGTTGCAGCAGTCTCCCACCCCTCCCCTCCACTTTAATTTCCAACTTTGTGGATTAAATGCTGATTGCAGCTTTCCTTAATCAAAGATGAAAGCAGCCAGGAGACAGCACATGGCAAAGGACCCTTTTTGGCTGTACCTCTCTGCAGACATTTTGAAGCAGGGAGGAGAAGAGGACAAGAGAAGGCAAAAGTGAAGCCTGTGATCAACAGCAAAAAGCACAGTGCCTTACTGCATGGAAAAAAACATGATTTCTATTTTTTCCTACTGGGAAAGGCAACCCTAGTTTTTACATTTTACATTCCTTTGCCTTTTCTTGAATGATTCATCAGCTAAATATTTTTGGCTCTTGCATAGGAGTGAACCAACCCACTCAGTGGTGGGGATCTAACATGGCCTTGAATACCAGCAGGAGGTCCCCCTCCCCAAAATACACACACAAAAAAAAGGGAAAAAAACCCCCACAAAACACCAACAGGGAAATTGGGGAAAAAAGTTTATGCTTAAAGGCAATGGCATATGGGGTTTTGTGCCATGGTTGTCTGTGCAGGACATTGATGCCTTCCAGAGTTGTGGTGAGTTACATGGTGAAAGAAAAGCCAACTGCTGGTTGTCTGTCCCACCATCTCCTGACAGCAATGGGACTTACCATGCTACCAAACTTCTGCTGCTTATTGTGAGTCTGGGCTCAGACCTGGTCCTCTTTAGTGGACATGAACAGAGGCCTCCAAGGATGTGGCCACTGACATTTTAAGTTTTATACATTTTGCTCTATGTCTACATGGAGGATGTATGACACAGTTTTTAATAACAGTGAGTTGAAACAGTAAGCTCTAATAATCAAACTCTGCATTGGATTCTCCTCTCATTTACAATGGGCAGCCTTGAGGGGAAAATTGATCCAAAATGTATGTACTTACTTGTTATAGAGCACTATACACAAGGCATTTATGATCTGTAAGTGGGTTTATTTCTTTCAGAAAGCAATAAGAAGAAATCCAGTACTCAAAAGGGAAAGGACATTCATCAGTGTTCACTTCAGATGTGATACTTTCTTGCTTGTAAATTAACCTGTTGCAATAGTGATCTATGAGCCAATAATCTTGTTTATTCAATTAATGTGCTTCCATCCTTCACTTCTTGAAACTAATTTTTCCTTACCAGTTGGGACTAAATAAAATGAGGAATCTATGTGAAAACAATGTTCACAACCTTAAAAAAAAATCCAAATAAAATCAGCTGCCACTAATTGTATCTCATTATTTCATATCAGCTTTGCCCCCACCCAATGCTCTACTTCTTTATCATTAGGATAACAAAGCACCTGTTCTTGATTTTTTTTTAATTAGAAAATTTGCATACAGACCAGTTCTGAACCAGACAAGTGAAGGGTAAAATCCTGGCTATCCCTTCTCCAGTCATATATGGACTTGATGCTGCTCCTTCCTGCAGGGATGGCTGGGAAATGTGTCTCAGTCCTACAAGAAGCAAATTCCATTGACTCCCTACTCACTTCTGGGTATTGCTTCAGACTGCTTTCCTTAGTTTTCAAACCACTTTACATCAGGCACGCACACAGCCGAGGGATGAAGGCAACTGGAGAACCTGTGTGCTGCTCTGCTGCAGAGACTTTGGAGGAAATGCACCTGATGTGATCACAGACCCCTCCTTTCAGTATCACCACCACTGGTGTGCAAGCTCAGACATCCCTTGCCCTGTGAATCTCATGCTGTGCCTCTCCCACTACACTCATCACATCCTCCCATCCCGTCTCATCCCATCCCAAACTCTCTCCAGGAAAGGAAGATCCTTGACTGAGTAGGACAGTGCCAGCCAGGGACCCAGGCAGGAGCTGCACCACTGTGGAGCCTTCCTGTAGCTCTCACATTAGCTCCCCTTGCTCCAATCTCTTCTTCAGTGCCTTGGTTGGCCAGAGCATTGTCACAGTCCTACTGTGCCCACACTTCCTTGGAGTCCTGCCCTTTGGAGTGAGTCTAGTTTCTGTGTACAACTGTTTTTAATGCACTGTTTGCAACTTCATCTCATTCTTTCCCACCTGCCTTGTGTTCTCTTTGTTGCTAATTCCACTTCTTAATATTTTAAATTGTGCCCATTTTGGAGTTTCACCTCAGTTTCTACTTTAACACCAAACACCTAAAATAAAATAAAATAATGCCCTACCATTGCTATACAATGAAGAACTTGGGTTGCTGTTTGAGAAGCCACTTCAAAGTGCTATTAAGGTAAGAGCTGCAAACAGAGAATGAAAGGCAAAATTACTGAAAGCAAACGAGCGTTCATAGCTCTAAGACAACACATCAAATCTGGAGCTAGCCTTGGGAAATGCTTTCATAAGCTCTGAGTCAATGTAAACACAGGCTGCCAGCTGAAGGAACAATCTTGTGACATCCTTACAAAACAGCCCTGGGCTGCCCTGACAGCTCCTCCTGCCATGGATGCTAACTGAGGGAGAGGTCACAGACTCTGGACCCAACAGCAAGCACAAGGTTTTGTCTCTTAGACCCCTCCTGCTCTTTAGGTGAAGACGATTTAATTTCACTGATTTAAATGACTGCAAAAATAGCAATGATTTGATGTTATTAATAAAATTATACTATCTGGGCTATAAATGGCTCCCATCTCAAGATCCACTGGAATAACAGTTTCAAGGAAAAAGCGAAAACCCCCTGACTGAGATTTACCTGTGTGGGATCTACATCTGCTCAACACCTGGAGAAATTTGGTGGAAATTCTCAGTAGCTGGCAATGGGTGAGGTTTATTACACCTGTTATTTAAACCTGCTGCTCAGGCAATGTCTCTTTGCAGCAGCACAGCCTTCTAGGGCTAATCCAAGGACAAAGCTACAGATGTTTTAGATAGGTCTTTTCTACAGCATTTCCTTACATACCATTTGCAAAAGAGAACATCACAACGCTACAGAAAGGGTAAAGTCTTCATATTCCAGTATGTACAATGCCCCTGCCTTCACCCCCCTCCCCCCCATCCCGTCCCCAATGCAGTTAAATGGCATACATTTAAATCACTGTAAATACTGGAAAGAACTTAGGAAATTCCATGCTTCATTATACTCCTATTCTAGAACACTTTTTAATACTCAAGGTGGAGCCAGGGCTGTAGACAAAGCCTGTTTGCCAAACCCATGCTGGCCCTTGTTTGCTCATCCCTTGCCACAGAAGTCAGAGCTCGCGTACAGAGCAGAAGTTACACAGTCCTGTGACAGAGGGATGCAGCCACCTACTTTTCAAGGTCACAATGCAGCTTCCTTTTTCAGTTTGGCAAAGACTATGCCTCCAAGCATGTGTTTTTAGACACGTAAGAAGTCACATTACTAGATCCAGAAGCTAGCTCCTTCCTCCTAATTTTAAAGCAAACTTTTTGTAAGTTTTTAGGCTTGTCTGGCAATGTCACTGTGCATCCAGCTCCTGGCAGAAACTCGATAAAGATACAGCTCAGAGATACAAGACTGGTGGGAAACCTGTGAAGCAGATAATTGCTAAAATAACTGCAAGGCTCACAGCCATTCTTAGAAAGATTTGACATTACTTTTTTCTACTATTTATTGACTATGTGCATGGAAAGAATTTTTTGTTGTTGTTTTTATTGTAGTGAGATGCCAATGTCACTCTCTTCTTGGCAGAGGGCTTTTTATGCAGCTCCACCAATGACAGTAGTAGGATTTCACCACGTAGTGTTACATGCCCTGGGGCAATCCAAAGACAGGAGTGATGGTGATGATCAATCTTCTACTCATGAGAGATTTTGTTTTTTAAAAAAACCCAAACCCTGATCCAGATATTATGGCCATTAATACCCACAAAATTTTCCATGAGAGCAGAGCAGTTCAGAACTGTGTCCTGTCTCTCACTATTGCTCCTTCCATATTCATGGCCTAGTTCTTTTCCTTGCACATGTTTCTTTTCCTTGCCAGCTGTGCCACATTCTTGTGCTGTGAATGTGGTGCAACTATCAAGGAAAAGAAACCTATGCTCTGGATCTGTTACTGCCACCACCATCCTTATCAGAGAGGCACCTAAAACTCTTCCTTCTGCTATTTCCAGCATCATTATGTTTCTTGGGAGACACCTCTAGATGGGCACCTCCCTAACCCTGCAATGAGGGCCTTGCTGCTGCCCCCCACCTGCACAGCTGGGCATCTCACACCAAATGCCCAGCTCCATATGCTTCTGTAGCAGGGGCAACCTCCAGCTTGCAATCCAGAGAAATAATACATACATAATAGCGTAGCTGTACATTTGGAACTCACCGTCTGCAGAGGAGCTAATGATGCTGTCACAGTGTGTGAGACCCTGATCTTGTGACACACTGCACTGTCTCCTCCTTCACCTCTCCCATCACCCTCCAGAGACTTGTAGCTACCTCTTGTTTCTGTTTCTCCTGGCAGGCACCTGATTAAGCTACATGTGGAAGAAACACAGAATCCTGCATTTAAAGGTCTGAGGGAGAATGGATAGTCCCATCTCCTCCAGAGCTGCTCTGCCCTGCTGTCTTTGCAGTATGCTGAATTCTACCAGGACAATTCCCCATGCACACAGAAATATAACCAGCTGAAAAGCAGGATGTGGAGACATTCAGTCCACAGCCTCCCCTTTCCTCCCCAGATCTCTTCCTTTTCTGAAAAGATTTAGCAGTGTGCTGAGCCTTATTAATGTCACAAAAAGCCCAGCAGTAGTGCTCTATACTGAAAGTATTTAAACAGTCACATTTCTTCTTTTTTAAAATTACTTCAAGACTTTTATTTCTGGATTTTTTTTTGTTTGGTTGGTTTTTTTGAGAGTGTTTTTGTTGTTGTTGTTTGGGGTTTTTTTCCCAAATGGCTTCATGCTATGCAAAAATGTGTGCTGAAGGGCAGTCACTTAAACCACAGCTCTTCAGGAAAAGCTTTAAGAGAACAGAGGAGCACAGGCTGACCGTGGCCCAACAATGCAATCCTGCAGGGGCAAGTGCAGGTGCCACACTTGGATCTCTAACTGGGAGCCTCTCACAGGCCCTGGGCCATGGTGTTTCTGTTACACACAGCACAGGTGTGCTTTCACCCTGCTGCTTTCTCCTGCTTTGGATGCTGCACTTCATGGAGGCAGGGACCAGCTGAAGACAGTGCAGAGAGTATCAAGATTGAATAAATATCTAGAAAACATGACTGCAAGAAAAGTTTGAAGGCAGCATAAGCCGAAAGAATGATCATGATAACTGCCCAAACACCATCACTGGTGCTGCAAAGAGCAAAGAGAGTATCCTCATGGACAGAAAAAATAACAGTTCAACATGCATCAAAGAGGAATCAGGTAATACAGCAAAAAAACCCTCAGGGTGAAGGTGGTGATGTTCTGCAGTGGTGTTTGGAAAGGCTGTCATGTGATAGAGGTTTTCTAGAGAAATCTGTTTACTGTTACACAAGTTTTGTTTTAGAGCAGGAGAATAGAGCAGATATATGTGATTTCTATCTTATCTTCCTGACCAGCAGTCTTCAAATGGAAACTTCACATGCTCTGAATGCATTGCCTTTGCAGTGGAATGCAGAAAGCTGTGTTGGTCTTCTTATCTGTGGCAGAAAGCCAAATGTTAAGTGAAACAGTATGCACAGTTATACAGAACTTTAATATTGGCAACCAAATGCTTTGGCCAAGCAAAAAATACTGTGTTTCACACCAAAGTCTGTCTCAGGAAAGCCTAGATTGAATCAGCCTAGCTCTTTAGTTTGGCTAGGGGAAAATTATTTCATTCAGTTGCATCTCTCCTCTATCTCTGACAGATCTATCAAAATATTGGACTTACCAAGTTCAAGTTTCCAGCCACTGTAAGTTTAGTCTCTAATGGCAAGGCCTGGCTGACAATCTGAACTTTGCTACTAGAAAAAAAAATACTCTCTAAGCCTGACAGCTATTTCAAAGGTCATTAAATGAGAGAAAAACATCCATAAGAGGCTCTTCATGCAAACTGTGCTAATCTGGACTTTAAAGAGTTCATACATGAGATCAAATACTTAATTTTAAGATTCCTAGATGAACCATTTGCAATACTACATTGATGTAAAGTGTTTTATTTACAATGTAAGTGAAGGTTATTCCTGTGTTAGCCCCAAAGAGGTAGAGCAAAGCCAAAATTGTGGGTTTGAGATGGGGAATGACAATGTCATTGCTAAAGACAATAGTGTACTGAGCAATGGGAAAGTGTTTCAGGCACACTGCTGCAAAGGTCCACTGCAATGCTGGTGGCACAGGACCCAGCAAGGAAAGTCACTAGCTACCTGCAAACTTGTATGAATTTAATTATATACATTTATTTGTATATTTAAATACGTATTTTAATTCTAGACAGCCCATGTTCTGCAAAGTGCAGGGCTGAGAAAGGCTAGTGTGTCTGTTCAAGCCTAAACAGCAGGGGTGCTAGACAGATACCAGGTACTGGCATGATGGGGTGGAAGTGACCTGGGAAGTGGTGATTTCAGTACGCTGCTGGAAACCTCTTTTTCCAAGCACAAAGGGAATGGTGTGCTTATCCCAAAGGCATGTCCGCAGAAATAGATCTTAAAACTTGGTTCTCCTATAAATGTGAAAGGACTAAAACCTCAAAGGGGCTTCAGCCCTGTGAACAGCAGAAGTTAGTTTGTGCAAAGATAGAGTCAAAGATGCTCTAAAACCTAAGCCAGAATTTGTATAGTAAGGCAACCTTGTTTAAACAGTATGCTGGTCTCAACATTATTGTTTTTCCTCCCTTTCTTCCATTGTTAGTCTGCTAAACTTAGTTTTCACATGTTTCAAAAGAGAAGTAAACTATTCTCCTCTTTGATTTATTCAAAATAATTAGCTGGAGGCAGTGTGGGATTATTCCAGTAAGCAAGAATCACTAAATCCCCTCTTGATTGATTGCCCCAGACTGACAGGATGTAATTATAGACAAATCGTAGACACATAAAGCATAATCTTACAATTAACTTCAGAATTTAACTTGTCCTTCTTGCATCTGAGTAGCTCTTCAAAAAAACCCTTTTAAACACAGACACGCTCAGCGAATGAAATGCTGGTTCTTTTAAAGCTTAGTATCTGCTTGCAGCTGTAACTTGCTCTTGTACACAGAATCTGTTTGCTGACATTTAATACCAGTGCTGCAGGCCTGCAGCAGCTAACAAGCTGAGAACATAAACAAGCTGCTCCCTCCCTGGGGTCACTTTGTACCCCCAGTGTTCTACTGCCCACTGCCTCCCTCAATTACGGACAACCTGCAGCCCCAAGAACCAGAACACGCCATCTAACCCCCACACCATTCCCGAGTGAATCCATCCTGGCCACGTCTCTTTAGCCTCCTTAGTGCAATACTATACCCCCTCCCACACAATCACCCTCTTTTTGCCTGGTTGGCAAAAGTAGAGACAAGGACTACAGGAAGGTGATGTTCTTAAGAGGTCAAGGGATGATCCTGCCTACCCTGCGTGACCAAGATCTGACCAGTCCCTGCATAGGTTTCACTTACTACAACTAACCTGTCTCCAGCTACCAGTTTAAATCTGAAAGATTGACTCTGTTTTTGCAGCATGTGCCTTCAAAGTACCCGCTGGTGTGCTTAGGGGTATGAAATCTCTGCTTCCAACAGAGTGGGAGACTGCTTTGGCAAGACCTTTAAGAAAGATGGCTACTTTAGTTTTTTATGATACTAAGTAAACTGAGGAATCTCTTCCATCATAATAAGCTATATTTTAAAAATATAGCTCAAATTTCACCATGTTCAACCATGAACATTTGGAGGTAGGTGTTTTACAGTGTTGTGTAGGATGGACATTCACCAGACCTTTCACAGGTTCCCCTACACCATCAGAGAAGAGACTTGCTCTCCTTAGTCCGTGTAGTGGAGGCCACACCCATACATGTTTCTTCACTTGCTTCAGTTTCTGCTTCTGGTCTACCACCTTTGCTAACTCCCAAAGGCCACTATTCTTACACCTCTAATTGCATTCAGAGATGTCTTGGGCAACAGAACAAGCTTTGGACCTTTGCTACCCACATAATTTGCAGAGTTTAATTAAAGGAAAGGGAAGAGGTGGTGAAGCTTTAGGATCCAAGATCTGGAGCAGAAAAAATAGCAGTGCTGTCTGCTCTAAAATATGTATAGCCTCTCTCCTTCTGTAATCCCATCTCTGAAATTCTTATTTCATCCTCTCATTACCACTGGCGTCTGCCACTTCCCACACTGCTCACAGCACCAGAAATATACAATACAGGGGAAAAAAATTCTCTTTCAATACAATTTTTGATGTATTTCATGTTCTAGAAGATCTGAATCACTAACTCAGTCTATTATCCTTGTGTCACTGCCACTACTTCTACCACAGCAAGTTTCATTTCGTTTGTCTAGGTGTAAAGAATCACTGGGGATTGTTTTTGTCCCCCTTGCAGAAATAGATACTTAAGCATGCAGATCTTATTCTAGGGTGAGAGATGGGGAAGGAAGGGCAGGAGAAAAGATTCATGGCAGAAAGACAAAACAATGTCAGCTGTGGCTGCTGGAAAACTCATGAACTAGATGCTGCCCCTCAACACTAAGTAGTACCTCATATTACAAAGTCTCAAGTGCATTTACAAAGCAAATCTTCCCTTTCTATCACATTTACCCCAGCACAGGTTTTGCTCTTGGCTTTCCTGCTTGGTTGTTAAGGCAAGTCTCTAACCTTTGCAGCTGCCTTACTAAATCCTAAGGATGGAAGTTTGGGTAGCAGCCCAATTGTGCAATGAGCTTGAAAAGCTAAGGTGGTCCCCAGGATCTTAAAAGACAACAGTACTTTCTACCATACAGGCTTTCACCTGAGGAAACACCAGAATCACTCCAGAAGTCCTCAACTCAAGCCACACTACATTTACAGCTAAAAATTTCAAATAAAGCAAACTAAAATAAACAACAAATGAACAGAGGAGTAGGAGGCAATGCTAACTCCAGTCAAAAAAATGAGTCAGTTCTGCGGAACAAGCTGGGGTTCTTGTTCAAACCTCTGCAGTAAGCTGAGTTCATGTTGTCCAGGTATTTACAACCCCATAAGGCACTCATGGCTTAAGGGGGAGCTATAAAAGTCTCATGTGGCCAGGGGTGCCAGCTTGTAAAGAAGCCAGCACACAGGACAGCAAGAGCTTGGATAAGGGACATACCAGCTGTCTGAAACCTGCCCCCATGAAAAATACAGGGGAAGGAGACAGTTTTTTTTCCTCTCACAGATGGGAGCTCTCCTCCCCACCCACTCTTCCCTATAGCTTGTATTGAAAAGTGGTTAGTCATAGCAAGACACAGATGCATTCATGCCTGGATGATGAAACTCAGATGATAACAGGAACATGTTCTTGTCTACAGGCCAGGAGTCAACCACGTGTTTTCCTTGCAAGCCAGATTTTATAATTACTTTGTGCCAAGGAGAGCAAGTCACTTTTGTTTAGCCTTACTCAGAATATTGGGGAAATACACTGGGTTTATTTCCAACAGTGAACAAGCTTCCAGATGTTCTTCCACCAAATTTCCTTTCTATCCAGGCTTCTATTCCTCACAGGATGTTCAATAACAAACTCACAGACACACACACAAACACACAGAGTTGCTGGCCATGAGATCTACAGGACTAAACAAAATGAGGATCAAGGGTTGTGGACATGGATGAAGCTGATGCAGAGAGTCAAATATATGGCAGGGACATGTACCTGGCAAGGAGAATGCCCTCATTCCGAGGTTTAGCCCTTTGAAATATGCAACACTGCAAATCTGCATTTGCAATTCCGTGAGTTCATCATCTCAGTTTAGACACTACCGAATTGGTCTAAATATATTTACTTGTTTGGTTATGATGCTCCTCTGAAAATGCCGTCCTCACTTTGAGAAGACACGCACAACACAATGGTAAGAAATTGAGCATTCCCTGCATTTGGCAAGAGATAGTACATACACAGGGTGAGAAAAACCATGGTGAGCCTTTCTGGGGCTGCAGTTACTGACCTTATTCAGGTCTTCATGCTCAGAGTGAGAAAACAGTGATTTGCTGAGCCTTACCAATTTTCAAGTCAGAACACTCTGATGCAACAGAGCACTCAAGGATGAGGTATAAAATCTACATTTCCAAGACCAACTTTAATAGATTCAGAATACCAATGTACTAGAAAGCACAAATGAATAACCAAAAAAAGCCCCTCTTAGGCAATGAAACTCCCCTACTAGTTGCACAACTTTGCAATGTCTTTGAAATTCAGTTCAAGAGTCAAACCCTACCAGAGCATGATCAAGTCATTTCAGTGTTTTCTGGTTTATAAAGCACCTGGAATCAGACCTTGGCATTCAGTACTGTTTCATTAGTTCATTCAGTTACTAAATCAAAGAGGTCTCTAGTTAGTCACTTCATACCAGAACAACTTTAATGCACTGAACTACATGAAATACTTTCCCCTCCTTCCACCCTGCCTTAAGACAAACTGTAGCACAACCAATTCCTGTAGGATTATAGCTATACTGGCTCACAAGTAGCTGTTTAATGATATCTCATAGGAAAGAAATCAGGACCAGTATTATAAAATTTCACTGTTTCAATATTATTCTAGCTTAAGAAAATGAAGAGCTTTCATGAAGCCTCCTGAGGCTTCATTAAAGGTTAACTAGAGAATTCTCCTCTCCCACTCCCCATTTTACTTGTGGCTTTTTGCTCAGTCTGACTTTGTATGGATCTCTCCTGTACTGCTTAAAGATCAGCAACTGCCAGAAACAGGAAACCAGCCTGTGAGAAGAAAGGACTGTCATCAGTGCCACAACTTAGGATGAAATCATCATATACTGGTTGTCATTATCTGAAGTGCGAGAATTTGAAGCATGAGGATTGGGACTGGTAACTCACAAAAAACGAGGAAGAAGAGAAGGAAGTATGTGGTATTTTCCAAAGTATTACACTTACCTAAGCCAGTCCTACTTTTTGCCCTCTAAACACCCCTGCACTGTGCTTCTCAGGAAAGAGAGTCAGAGAGAGCCAGGATATGAGTGGTGCCTGCAAGGTGCAAGGGCAGCAGGCAAGCAGTGAGCCTGAAGGGCCCAGAAGAGCCCTGACAAGGGACTGTCCTCTCAGTGCTGCAGAGGACAAGAAGCAACCCCTGGGAAAAACCCTTGGAGTCACAGAATATGCCAGATTGGAAGGAACCCACGGGATCATCAAGTCCAGCTCCCAGCCCTGCACAGAGCCATTCCCAAGAGTCACAGTAAGTGCCTGAGAGTATTGTCCAAATGCTTCTTGAACTCAGTCAAGCTTGGGTGTTGTGACCTTCCCCAGGAAGTCTGTTCCAGTACTCAACCACTCTCTGGGTAAAGAACCTTTTTCTAATATCCAACCTAAACCTTCCCTGTCACAACTTCAGGCCATTCTGTCGAGTCCTGTCACTGGTCACCACAGAGAAGAGATCAGTGCCTGCCCCTGCTCTTCGCCTCACAAGGAAGTTGTAACTGCAATGAAGTCTCCCCTCAGTCTCCTCTTCTCCAGGGTGAACAGACCAAGTGCCCTCAGTCACTCCCCATACGGCTTCCCCTCCAGGCCCTTCACCATCTTCATTGCACTCCTATGGACACCCTCTAATAGCTTAATGTCTTTCTTATATCGTGGTGCCCCAAACTGCACACAATATTCAAGGTGATGCCACCCCAGTGCAGAGCAGAGCAGGACAATCCCCTCCCTCGACCAGCTGGCGATGCTGTGCCTGATGCCCCCCCCAACACGGTTGGTCCTCCTCACTGCCACGGCACTGCTGACTCATATTCGGCCTGCCATGAACCAGGACCCACAGGTCCATTTCTATGGCAGCTTTTCAGCACCTCATTTCCCCATCTCTAAATACATTCAGGGTTGCCCCATTCCAGGTGCACTTCCTCTTGTTGAACTTCATATGGTTGGTGATTTTCCAATCCTCTGATTTGTTGAGATCTCTCTGCAGGGCACCCCTGCTTTTGAGAGAGTCAACAGCTCCTCCAAGTAAAATCTTCTTCCCCCTAAATACAGGGCACTTCGTGGAGCACAGGCAGTGGGCATCTGGCAAAAATGGCCCAAAGGAGCCCTGACAGGTGATCATGCTCAGTGCTGCAAAGGAAAGTAAAAAAACCCTGCAAAAAAGTGCCAATTTGCCCTGTGGGAGAATTATAACCCCAGAGCTGGTGATCAGCTATTCACTGAACATGTGAGCAAGACCCACCCCCCCATCCCACAGGCTGGTCATGCTCCAGGAGATGAAGACATCTCAGGGGCTTCCAAGAACGGCCACATGAACCGTCTGATTGACCTTGGAGGCAAGACTCATTCCATGCCAAAGCATTGGGACTGAGCTCTGCAGTGTTCCTCAAGAAGGCATTCCCTTGGTCTTGCCACTGGAGTCAGTGGTTCTTCTCATCTCCTGAGGAGCTGGTGTCACACCTGAGGGCTGAAGCAGGAATTTGACCCATCAGAGGGACTTTGAACATGGCTCTAGCAGGACCTGGCCTTGCAGAAGAATCTCCAGCAGCCTTGACCAGCCTCCTGTCATCCTCCCTGCAAGTAATTCCACTAGTTCTTCAAGGACTTCATCTCAGACACCTTTGGACTGTCTGCTGGGCTGGCTGGCCAGGGACAAGTGAGGATGCTCCCTTTATCCTACTCTGGGGCACTGTGACACAAGGGTGCTGCACTCAAAGTGCAGCCCTGCCCACCACCCACCCTTCCACCCAGCATCCTTCCAAGGAGGGCTTTGTGCTTTGGCTGCAAGGCAGTCCCCATGCCCAGGAGGCTATTCCTACTCTTGGTGGCACAGCTGAAATTAGCTGGGAATGGTGGTGAGATGAAATCGATGAGGTTATTCAGATACCTAAAAGAAACTACGGAAAACAAGCCTCTAGCACACACTTGGTAATTAATTGGTGTGCAAAACTGGTGGAATGAGTGCAGAAAACTGCCAGACTATGCCTCTTCAGTTAAAGAATCCCAATATCTTGGTGCCACCTCTGTGGGAAGAGACAGGCCCTAGCACACGTCCAGATGTCTCTAATAGATCAGCAGGCAAAGCGAGGTTAGAGATAAACTCCCTTGAAAGGAGTATCCCCTGTCCAGAGAGCTGTTAGGAAATAGTTTGTGAGGAGCAAGGATGTGGTCTCCCCCCACCACAGCATGATCCACTTGGTGGGTGAAAGAAAGGCTGTGGATGTTCTCTACCTTAGTAAAGCCTTGGACACAGTTTCCAACAACACTCTTCAGAAAAGCTGTGTGTTCACGGCTTAGAGGGGTGCACTGCTCACTGGGTAGAAAACTGGCCGGATCACAAGGCTCAGAGCATGGTGGTGAACGGTGCCACATCCAGCTGGCAGCTGGTCACAAGTACTGTTCCCCAGGGCTCAATACTGGGGTCAATCCTGTTTATCAATTATGTGGACAAGAGGATTGAGTGCTCCCTCACTAAGTTTGTAGATGACAACAAGTTGGGTGGGAGTATCAATCTGCTGGAGAGTATGAAGGCAGAGGGATCAGGACAGGCTGGATTGATGAGTTAAAGTCAAAGGTTTGAGGTTCAGTAAGGCCAAGTGCTGGGTCCTGCACCAGGGTCACAACAACCCCCTCCAGCACTACAGGCTTGGAGAAGAGTGGCTGAAAAGCTGCCCAGGACAAAAAGATCTGGGGGTGCTGGTCAACAGCAGCTGAACATGAGCCAGCAGTGTGCCCAGGTGGCCAAAAAGGCCAATGGCATCTTAGCTTGTATCACAAATAGTGTGGTCAGCAGGATCATCATCATAATTGATCATCCACTCCTGTACTCAGCACTGGTAAGTCCACACCTTGAGTCCTGTGTCCAGTTCTGGTCCTCTGATTACAAGAAGGACATGGAGGTGCTGGAGCTGGTCCAGAGAAGGGCAACAGAGCTGGTGAAGGGTCTGGAGCACAAGTCTTATGATGAGTGTCTGAAGGAGCTGGGGGTGTTTAGCCTGGAGAAAAGGAGGTTGAGAGCAGAACCTTACTGTACAGCTACTTGAAAGGAGGTTCAAGCCAGGTCAGTGTTGGCCTCTTCTCCCAGGCAACAAGAGCAAGGACAAGGGGAAATGGCCTCAAGTGGTGCTTGGCAGTGTTAGGTTAACTGTTGGACTCCATGATCTCAGATGTCTTTTCCAACCTAAATGATTCTACGATTCCATAAAAGTCATTATCATATGCAGCAGATTCAGAAATCTGCATCAGGACCTATATACTTTTTTCCCCTCTCAGAGTGGAAACATCTCAATGTTTCAATCTCAATATTGTGCTCAACATCTCAATGATCATGAAACTGGCAACAAGTTGTTTACTTTGATCAAGGTGTTTATTGCATCTCAGAGGGCACACATGCACTGGGGGTTTTTTTCTGTTTTTTTTTCCTTCTTTTTTTGTTTGGGATTTTTTTAAACTGAAATACAAAGAAAAGCCATTTTGAAATCAGCTTTTATAGAACTTTCCCATTACAGTGTATGTTATCCCCACAGCAAATTCAGATACAACCACTTTTAATGGTACCATACATTGATTAAATAGTTCATTTGAAAGACTTCAGGTGAATATCTTTCCAATCCAATATGCTTTTACAGAGAACTGCCAAGCCACTTGTAACACTGATCAACAGTGACCTCATCGAAGAGTCAAGATCTTACACCAAGCCTTCAGCAGAAAACAGTATGAGAACAAATAAAAATTAAAGAAACACAGTATGTACAGTAAAGGGCATGGATCTCTGGATCAGAATTAAATCTAATCACCAATAGTACAAAAGCTACTCACAGCGCATTCGGGGCAATGGAGAAAACACTAGCCTAAGGCATACACAGGTAAGCACTAAAATAAGAGATGTACATAAGAACTGAACAGAGATGAGTAACATCACTTGTAATGCTTTGACTACAGATATACCAAAAAGTGCTCTCGTACTTGAAATCCCTTAATGCCAGCACAACTATGGTTGCTTTTCCCAACTACATGGAGAGAAACTGACCCTTTACTTATTTTCAGTGCGTTTAGCAAGAACTGATAAATATGCCAATTTTAAATGCAAAAACTTAAATAATTAAAATAGACTTTAAAATAAAAACAGCAATAAATATGGTATTCTTCCAGATATGATTTTTCATTCTTGGTAAATCATTGAAAACGTACTTGTTATGGAAGTTTTCTGTTATATTACTTTAAATTATCTTAACATATACAGTGCCACAAAAATAAAACATTTTTTTCACGACAATTGAGATTCCTGTGACTGGAAAAAAAAAGTATTCTGCACAATTTCTCAAGTATTTTCTTTACTATCTGGTATTATCACACTATATTTTTTAACAGATAAAGGAGAAATTGAGTACTAGGGAAATTTTAGGTGTCCTCAAAAAGTTATATACATTGAAACCTTCAAAAACCACAAACATTGCTCCAAATGGCTCACCAAACAACAGCTGCATAATCTGCCCCCATGGGATAGGTTCAGAAAAGCACTAGAAGGCATCAGAAACATACATCCATTGCTTAAATTGTAAAACACAAATAACCCAAGTACACAAATTCCGAGAGAGTAGGGATAACAGCTAAGGTAGTACACATTCCTAATGTTCACTTTCACAGCTGTGCTACACGTTTCAGGAGGAAGAGAAAGTCTGAGTAAGCGCTAGGTTTGGTACTGGTGGCTCACTTGGAAACTCTGAGCATCCATTTGTAGACTCCAAACTCACATTTTTAGCATCCAGTCAGAAAAACTGCAGCTGTAAATACAGAAAAGTATTAGATGAAAACTGGAGTAATGAGTTAGTAAAGCACACTCTAGAAAGAGCACCAAATCTGCTCAACTCTTCACACCTCCAAGGAGTTGCTATCAGTTTTTAAAGAAGCAATAGTCTTCCCCCAGACAGTTATGAATACTCTCTACTATATACTAATTATCTCTCTACTGCAAATACAAGTTGGAAGCAGTGAGTCCCAGCAAGGAAGGTGCATGCCCACTCATGGCCATGTCCACCAAGTGCCAGGTACACCTTCCCGTGGCCGGAATTTGGAGAAGGGCGAAGTGGGATCGTGCAATGTCTGCTAAGAACAGCCTGATCCCATCCACTGCTGCCAACTCCAGTGCAGGGGAGGCTTAGAACAAGTCTTAGAATTAAGCTCTAGAAAGAAAGAAAAGTGACTCATGAAAAAGGCTTTAAAGTTATGTAATGATTGTCCTCTCTTCACCTGGCAAATTATTCTAGTCTTAATTATGAAATGCCTACCCTACCTCTGCATTATTATTCAACTGGCATAAGTGTTCAATTCAAGCTGACATTTCTACTTGGTCCTCTTAGCATTCTTCTCCAAAATCCTAACAGTAATACTTCAGCCTTTTTTCCCTTCCATTCTGCAATACTGTTTTTTTGCTTCTTCTCCATTTTTTCTTTACATTTACTCCTTTCCTTCTCCACTGTTTTACACAACACTGCTCAGGACCTTATGCCTTAGCATTCAGAAAAGCAGTGCCTTGAAAAATTGTACAGTCGCAGAGGACATTAGCTGGCAGCAGTTAAGAGATGCAAACAACATTTCCTTGATGACCAGAATGTATGTTTTCCCTCTTTTATACCTTCACACCTATGATACAAATCTGTTTCAACACCCACAAGACTGGAACAATACTCTTCAGTACCATTTTCCTGCCCCCAGTATTTTTACCATGTCATAATTCTGTATGTATCAGTATCAAATTCAGGAAACAATCCAAACCTGAAACCTTAGATTGAATAGAAACAAGGTAAAAATGGAAGTTATAGGTTGAAGACAACAGTTCCTGGCAGTCACTAATGGCAAAAAAGTAGCTAAAAGTCAAGCTTTCAGGCTAAAATTTCAAGTGTGGACAGAGATTTCAGTTTTCATTATCAGTGCAGGTTTTTATCTATCTCTGCAGCTACAATTTTATCAGTCATATTCAACCCACTGGCCTAAACAACATCTGTGTGCCAGACATGTACCACAGTGTAACATGCTTACGCAGGCAGTCACAGAGTACCTTACTGTTTACAAGAAATCCTTGATGTTAAGATCCGCTAATGGGTCCTTTGTTGGAGGTTTCTTGGGACTCTGAGTAGCAGGAGTTGGGCTTGGAGAAAGCTAACAGACGCCAGCCAGGACAGCAGGGAAAAAACAAAGTAGACAAGAATACACAAGCATTAGATAGACATAGATGGTTCTCACGCAAGCACATTGCAAGCATACAAAGTTCTCAGTTTTCTGCAAGTTCAATGTGGTGCCATTTTGCTCAAGCATTGTTTAGATTCCAACCTTACTACAGGGTTAACAATGTTTGGCAGGTTTAATGGATGAGGCTAAAGACACTGCAGATGCTAATTAGCATAGCTTCAAATCTCTCTCTCCCTGTAAGACAGAACGGCGTTAGGATCATCAACCCAGAAAGAAGATAAGCAACTGTTAGATATTAAACAACAAGGTGCAGAGTAAGCACAGTGCATGCTGCAGAGCACAACTGAAAATCCTGGCAACTGGCATTTAAGAACAAATTATTCTACATTGATAATGCAAGTAAGAGTCCAAATTGTACTGGAAACATGACTAAATTATACAAGGTTCCTCCTTTGGTAGGTATAAAAATCATCAGTTATCCCACTGAAAATGTTAGTTTATGAGTTCCATGACCACTATGGCAGTCAAATGTTTCTCTCAACCTGTCCTTACTCCTCCCCATCCCTACCTTAACTCAGGGCACTAGAGGAATTTTACATGTAGCCCTGGCACCATGACTACTCTTAGAAATATTGTCTGTGTCCCATAATACTGTCCTTGATAAGTGCAGAGGCAGTTTGAGGTGCGAGGTAAAGTAAGACCAAGTACGTTCTTACTTAGAGGGGCTTCAGGATCTTCCCATTTCTACAGAGAAAACCCTGACAAGCCTCACTGGGAATATAGTTCCCTACTTAAAAAGTGTTGTTTGCTACATGTTGATTGCTTTTTATTTGACAAAAAAGGAGGTGTCTTGGTTTCCAGGGTTACAAGTGAGATTTTAGAGCTGCAGCATCAGCTTCCCTCTCCCACCTTACTTGAAAGACAAGATGGACTTCTGACTTACAAAGAAGCTAAGTCATTCCCTGCCTCTCTTTTGGAAGGGCCCTTTCCTATTTAGAGTTATTACAAACCAAATTCTATCTTGAAAAATTAGCCTGAAATGGGAATTATAGGTTATGATGTATCACTTAGTGGCTAGGAGGTAAAAGCTTTGCATCAGAGTGGCTACATGGTGCTGCACTTCCAAATTTATGACCCTCAGGTGAAAAAAAATTCTTAGAAATGAAAAGCAGTTGATATTACCCCCTTCAACAGGAAGGATGACATGGCTCCACTCACTCAATCTACTTCACTATTAAATACTCTTATATTTTCAGTATATTAAAGAAAGGGCTCATCTCCCTGCAACCAGTTAACTTGTGACACAATGGTTCCTGCTTATTTTTAATTAGTGTAGAATTAAGAACAGGTTTGCTTTGGTTTTAGGTGGCCAAACTTGTGTCCCCTCTATGTCTAAATATGTGAATGTCACAAAGTCAGATGAGGTAAACATAGTTTAAAAACAAGAAGGATTGAAGCAGTTGTATCTCCTACTTACAAAAGAACACAGTGACTGTGACCAAGATTATTCATTTGCATACCTATAATGTAAGTTAGAAAAAAACCTCATGGCATTTAAATCTGTGCATTGCTGTTAAAAGCAGACATCCTGTGCACTCTAATGTTGCATACACTATGGTTATCCATATTTGAAAGTAGTTGTTCTGCACTGACAGAAACCTAGCAAGCTATCAGCCTGAAACAGATCAAGTTGTTGTAACTGAGAAACAGCTGTCATGCCAGAACTGGAGCCTTTGGCTTGCTGATCAGCAGGTTGGTTTTCTGAGGAGTCTCTTGGTGGGCTGAGAGGAAAAGAAGCTAAATGCAACTCTATTAAATTATGGGAGGCTGTGAACAGAATAGGAATGCCCATCAACTCCACTTTGAGCTTTACTCAAATATCTCCCAAAGGCAGATCTTGAATGCAGTTAGCTGCCAGAGACTTTTCAAACCTGTTTCACTGGTCTCATACAAGGCAATTGCTAAAAACTAAGATGGTTCTTATGATCTGCTACAAGCCAGGCAGCTCACCCTGTAACAGACCTGCAGCTAGAGTGGATCTGAGATAATGCACACACATTATCTCTTTCTAGAGAAATGGAGAGCAATGAAACATTTATCTGGCGGTAGTGCTTACCTGTACACCAGGGCCAGTGGCTGCTCCAAACGGGGGCCTCATCATAGGCTGCCCATACATAACCGGCTGTTGGGGCATCATGGGCACGCCTGCACCTGCTGGGGGCTGTAATTCAACACAGAGTCAGCAGCAGTCTGGGTGAAAAAAGGAGAGCAGGGCAACAGAAGAGACTCACCATCCCAAATGCTGCTCCTGGCTGTGGGACAGGTGGAGTACCTCCTGCGGCAGGAACAGCACTTGCTGGAGGCACAGCTCCTGCCTAAAAAATAGATTGGAAAATAAAAAAAAAAGAAAAAGCAAGAATCTAACACCAACCATCTGGAAACCACACAGAGTCCCCAGCATTCTCAAAGCTGTTCTGGAAAGTAGGACTGTTATGCAGCACATATGTAACCTCAAAACCACAACGCTTCAAAGAATGAGAGCTGAATGAGTCCTTATGCTGATGCTCAGCTTGCTTCTTCATAAGAAAGCAAGGGTGACAGACTCCACTCTCTTCATGACTAGAGTCCATTTGCCAAATACAACTCAAAACAGGCCTCAGAAAATGCACACTTTCCTTCGCCTTCCACACAGTTTAAGAAAGCATCCCAATTTCATAACAGATAACACACTATAGCACTTAGTGCAGCACTGTATTTTAGCAAAAGCCTAAGCAGATTGTAAAGCTAAGGGAAATAGCTGCTATAATTAGTTTACAATTAAAAAAAAACTACACACCAAGACTCATGTAAGTTTAAAAATAACTTCATACATTTAAGCCACACTCAGAATCATTACTAAGGACGTTTTAGTTTATCTTGATATGCTTTTCATTCACATGCTTGACTTGCTATGATTTTCATTCAGCTAACACAAGGGAAAAAAGGCTTATTTTTCTCTAGTATTCAGGAAGAGAGTACAGTTAGTTTAGTAGTCTGACTGGGTATATAGCACAAGAGCTCCTTTGAACAAGGCCAGCCCACCCCACTTATCTAGCATGACCTACACAGCATCCCTTTTGGTTCCCCTGTCTGTAACTTCCCATGCCCAGAGCCTCTTTATGGCCTCGAAAGCATACAAGTCTTTACTTTTTCCAGATCCATATACAATCCAAATCAGTAACTCTGAAGAGAGGCAGAAAGCATTCAAAGAACGGGTTTAAAAATGGCAATAGAATTTCATTACTGCTATTGAATGACTTAAGCATATTGGCAGAATCTTTCAAGCTGTCATGGAAGCATGTACAGTCATGTCTGTGCCTCCACATCCTTGCCTCCTACCTCAACTCAGTTATATGCCACAACACTTGGGAGAGCAGCTAGCACACTTCCAGTTCAAAGGACAGTGCGTCCCTACAGATATGCTCAAATTACTCACTGCACAGTCCACTTCTCTGAATGCTGCATTTAGTGCCCTTGGTTGATCCTTGCTGCCAGACTAAAACATGTCAGCTTCTTATGAAGCTGGGGACAAGTCAAGACAACCTGTCTCAGATTCATTAATCAAACACTCTACATTTTCTGTTTCACTCTAAGTTTTCTGGGGAGCATTTCAATTCAAAGCCATACTGTGCTAGCATCATCCCCATACTAAAACAAACATCTGGACACTCAGGTATGAAAAGCAAGTCATAGAAACACACAGGCTAATGACATCAAATGCCCTCATCTGACTGCATTCACAGGAACACTCTGTAGCTCAAAATCCAGTTAGGCAGATGTCAAGAAAATGGCCACACAAAATGAATCTGCTTTTGCCTCAAAGCACTAGGGTCACTTGAGGGAACAGGCTTTTATGAAATTCTGTTGATTTTAATCCAGAAATTGAAAGGTCACAAGGAAAGGAAGAAGCAACCAAAACTTAAGTGGTTCAACAGTGACACAACAAAAAGCTTCTTCATGGTTTCCACAATTATTTTTCCTGATGATCTCGTTTTCTTTCATTTCAAAAAATACCTAAGCGCATGATTTTGAAGAAATATATATAACACATGTTTCATGAAATGCTATCAAAACTACCCAGCCTTCCAGAAAGACTAGTTACTTATCAGATGGCAAAATCAGGCTGATGTTAAACAAGTTTGACATTTCACACAGTACAACTCATCAGATAGTTCACATCCAAGTAAAGCAAGGACAGTTTGAAGACATTATTTTCAAGCCTACAGCACAGAAATGGTTAATCACTACTACCATATCAGCACATTGCCTGAGAATTGTCAGCTTGACAGACAGTCCAAGAGGAGCCATGTCAGGTAGCTTTTAGTTAATTTTAAGCCAGCAGTAATAACTGTACAGATGAGGTGTTGTTAGTATCTTTGTGCTTAGTAAGTACAATAAGAGATCAAAAAAACAAAAAATCACTTACACTGTACAGTATTGCCCAGCCTTTCTATTAAGAAAAAAAGTTGAATGTTACAACTAACACATTCGGTGAAATACAGGAAATTCTTGTATCTTCCATAAGGTTAAGGAACATGCTTAGAGTCATGTTAACATCTGGCTGTGGCAGTAAGGAACTGAAATAGTCTCCCTTTAGAGTTCTTTCCTTCCCCTCCTAACCTAATGTTTTTCAAATGGAGGTTGATTTATGCCTTGTGAGACTTCTGATGAGATGAGGTATGACACTTCTTCACATTACTCTTGTACCTTACTCATGATCAAGTTGCTCTTGTGCCCAATCTAGATTTTTAGCTTAATTCAACTCTCTTCTCTCAAAGTTAGTGCCTTCTGATACTTTTTAAAGAGTAATCTTAACTTTTCCAACAGACTGCTTTACCCTGATAGATAAATTACCCACTTCTAATCTACCATCAGTTACCTGATCAGGACAAATACTGTGTAGTCTTTTGCTCTACTTCCTTCAGAAAAACTTGAAAAAACCTATTTATTTTCTTTCCTTCCAGTACTTCAGCTTTGGATCTATAGCATTTTCTTTTCGGCAATTGACCTGGGCCTCATGCTAGCAAGACCTAAATGAGTAATCACACGCTTGGAAAGGTCCACAGGTACTAAATGTACATGTAGAGCAACATCTTGATACACTTGCTAGTGTATTTTTCATTTACCTGCACTCAAATATTTATTTATGCCAGCTGTAAACCTGTCCTTAAAAAACGTGATTGAAACATTCCTATAATTGATACAGAAGCAAACTCTTTAGCTGAAGTAGATTGGAGCAGTGCCTACATATAATGCTTACACCATCTCATGAAATATTGATAGTTCAATACCAGTGTTATCTATGGATTAACCACCTACCATTGGAGCACCTGGGACACCACCAGTTGACCATGTTGCAGGTGCTACTTTTGGCTGCCAGTTGGCTCCTCCTGTTAACTTTTTCTCTCCAGCATTCCACTGAAGGTCTCCCCTAGTTAAGAGAGGGAGACAGGCAGGCTATTATTTGCATACTCCCACAGTGAAATGAAAACCAAATGCAGCGCATGTTAACATTAGACGTGCAGCTACATTAGCGTATGGTGTATGCAAGTTATTAACAGAAAGATAGATTTTTAGTGACACTTAGTTTCAAGGATTGTTAGCAGCAGACACCAGTACATTCTATACTGAAGTCAGTTACATGGTTATAGCCTTTGTAGTGAGAATTAAAAAGGAGTTTTACTTAGTATTGACCAAAGGTAACATATCACAAATACCCTTGTAAAGTAGGAGGAGGGACTGCTACTGCCTATTCTACTGGGGCCAGGCAGTAGAGCTGCCTGCTAGATGCCTTTGAAAGGTCATTTCATTGCTGGAAATCTTGCTCAGACAGCTGAAGGAGGAAAACATTCAGTTCTGAAAAAAGTTGATAGATACAAGAGAAACAAATCAGACACAGAATAAAAGGGCCATTGCAAAACCAGGTTTTGGTAGAGGCTGCTCTATCCAGAATAAAATACACCATTTGAACAAAGCAGACTGAAGAAAGCTACGTTTTCGGGAATCAACTGAAGGAAATTATGTTTTTGGAAACCAACCTCTTGATGCGTTTATACACATTCCTCCTATCATCTCCACAGAAGCATGAAACATTTTGAAGTCTCACATATAGGGGAATACTCAGGACAGTAGTAACGTTATAAATACCTCTTTTTGCAAAAAGAAGCTTTTCACGACATGGAATGAACTTCTATTTTGTAAGTATTTCAGTGCCTACACAGTAAATACATCCAGCATCACTATTATATATTAGCCTAGATTACTGAGAGGAGCTATAGAATTTATTATCTGGGCAATTTGTTCACTATAAGCTGTTTGGAAATCAACTATTCAACATGGAGACAGTAATTTACAGGAAAAGTATTTCTAAAACTCAGATTAAAGATAGCAAGTTTAAAAACTATGTCAGGAGCATTTAACCTCAACTATTCAGTGAACCTATACAAAATAGAATACTTCCTCCAAAATTTTTCTGAACTGATTGGGAAGCAGGGGGGCATAATCCATTCATTGTTTCTGATTAAACACTTAAATAGATATAAGGCTACACAGTAGATTTGAAAACTTCCTTTTATTTTTAAGCAAAGTTGAACTTACTTTTTTGAAGTAGTACCAGAAATTCCAAGATCTGAAAATTGAAACAAAAAAAGGAAATAAAAAAGAAGTCACGTGCTTAGTAAATGAAAAGTATGTCAAAGTAACAGCTTACATTTCATTTCACATGGGCTATAAAGAGTAAAAAAGTTTTGGCTGTATGCTTTTACACAGCATCAGAGGACTGGCCACAGCTACCCATTCTTCAGGAGAAATATTTGAGAAACCCTGTAGATGTCTTACACTTGAGAAAGCCATTTTTGCTTCATAAGCAAACCAAAATAACAATATATTTAGCTCTATAAATACAAAGTTATTTAAGAGCACCAAACTATTTACCATGAATGACAACACTAGTTTCTGTTCCTCATTATTCACAGGGAAATAGAAAGCTGTTTTTCACATACACATAAATCTGAACATTACCTGTTTTACACTGTTTTATCTGCTCTAACATACACGGCAGGAAACCCCAAGCAGTTTCCTTAACTACCCTTTGGGAGAAGTTCTAGGCTAAATTTTAAACAATACTTTCCTCACACAACCAGCAAAAGTCCTGTAAGACATGGATATAACAAATGACTTGCAGAAGATGTTTCAAGGGATTAAGAGTCCTGCTAACTTCTAAGCATAGCAGTTTTACCCTACATCTAACAGACATGTATATATCATAAGATCAGTTATATCTTTGATCCATTTATGCAACCCTGCAAAATACAACTTCAGCAGTATTACACCATAGCCTAGGTTTGGTTTTTGGCAGTGCTGTGGCTACTATCCTCAGTTACAAAGGCTTGAACCCTTTTCCTACTACAGGAAAGAACGTATTTTAATTTAGCACTTCAAGAACACGTTTTGGCAGGTTCATTGCCTGAGAGAAGGTCTGTTTTTGAATGCTGGTACACTCATCACTCCCCTGCTACTCTTCCTCTCATTAAGCATGAAGTCAACTATTTATGTCCACCAGCTTTGCCACTTAAATCCCACAATGCTATCAGATCCTTTGAACAATTTTCACCTTTCCATCTATTACCCAGTGGAACATCCATTTAAGAGTGTGATGAGCCTCTGGAATGTACCTGGGACTGTCACACATTACAAATCAGACCTACCAAACAGATGCCTCTATTTGACTCAGATCTTGAGCACAAGTCACAAACCCAGCCTACCAGCTATCTGGATCAGGCCTTATTCCTGCTGATAGCTTCCACAATCTCCCCAGCAAAAAGGGGGGACATGTAAGAAAGCTACAACACACAGGTATTTGACGCAAGTGCATGCCACACTACTTAAAACCAAAATTTGTCACTTACTGCCTACTAAGTTTGCAAGAGACGAATCGAGATCACTTCCGAGGCCTTTGCTTGCTGCTGAAGCAGTGACTGTTGCTGTGGCTGTAGGTGCTACAGGTTGACCAGAAGGAACCATAGTTGGCATAAGAAGATCACCTAAGCCATCAAAAACTGGAAGTGAAAGGAAAGTTGGTTAGAATAGCAGCTGTGGTAAGACAGCACTGCCTGCCACTTCACTGTTGCTCCAACAAATATAGCACAGACAACCACGTCACAAATCTTACCAAAACACCATCTGACATTAAATGTAATGCCAACAAGGGCATGCATATCATTTTATTAGACACTGAATGTACAGTAATCCTGAAAAAGCTATAATGATGAAAACTAATATGAGAAGACATGCCTAAAAGGACTTTAATTGGATCGTTGAATCTACATAGATACAGCACCACTTCGACATGACACTATTTTTCCAACAACCATCCTTAGAGAGATGTCAGATGCACACATTTTGTAAGGAGATATTCATTTAAAAGTTTTTAAAATGAACATCTTGCTGAAGCAAACACCAGTCAGAATTACTGTGGCAAAGGCAGTCTTATACCTTGACATCTCACAGCAACAGGATTGGAAGTCTCAAGATGTTACTATTCACTTGCAAGCAGCAGGGAATTGGGAAAACCTACTAACATCTTATGAGATCAGAAGGAACCAGAACCATCCACACTGACAATGATATATCCTCCTTAGTCCAGTCATCTAACTCAGAAGTTCATTTTTTAGATCCCATAAAATCAAACTGCTTGGCACATCTCATGCCTGAGTTCTATCTTCTGATCTGTATTTGAGGTACATGCTAATTTTAAGTCAACAGGAAAGGGCAACATGTGCACTGGCAAGCAACCAAATGACCAAGCAGCAGTACTACTTCCACCTTTTTTCTTGTACAGTTGCGGAACTCACCAATTTTAAGTTTGTAGCAGGGACCCAGCATGAAAAATATAGAATGGAAGAGATGCAAACAAAATGATAGCAGTGATAAAAGTTTAAGCTTATAGTCAGGCAAAGAACTATATGCCAGTTTCTGTTGTGTGTACCCTCAGGTGCCATGCAAACTCAAGAACACCTTCAGCAGCGGGCACAAAATGACTTGCCTATATATTTTATTTACAGAATAGTGTTTTCCTTGCTTAATTCCTAATTCATGCTATTAAGCACATGCAAGGATGATGTTCACACTAGTTTCCTTTTACTGATATGGTACTATTCAAAACGAGTACAGAGAGCTCTTGGGCACACACCAGCCTAAACACTACCCTGAGGTTCTTCCAGTAGAGAAAGAAGAGTGAGGTCACTGATATTGCTTTAAGCCTAAGCAAAATCCTTAGGCCTAAATATGGTGTCATTAACTCATCTAACACATAAAACACATTAGAAAATTCACAGGCAGAAACCCTGCGGCTCACCTGATGCATCAAACGAACTGCCAGTTGTTGGAGCTGTTGTCCCAAAAGCTGCATCAAAGTTAGGCTGTAGTAAGTTGGTTTGAGCTGGAGTGACTGGGGATGGTGATGGAGACGGAGAAATAAAAGAACCTCCAAAGCCTTTAAAAAGTTACATAAGAGAGGTGTGGACATTAGAGACAGTCTGGTAAGGCTGTGTTTAACAAAAGCTCAATCTATAGAGGGCAAAATGATAAAGACAATTCTTACTAGAACATTTTAAATAACTACATAAGCATCCTTGGTATCCCAGGTATGACCGTGGAAATTTAAACACTTACTAAGAGTCACTGATAAAAACTTTGATGTTTTTTATTTAATTTTCTGTAGAGCCAGACCAACAGTGTAGAGAACACAATTCTTCCAGGTCTATGCAGTTGTTCTAGGTAAGTAATCTCACAGGCAGCACGCAACAAACAGTTCAGAAAAAAAGAAACAGAGGACTAGCTTCAGAAAAGGCTATGATCACCCATCAACTATTCTGGAATCTCAGTTCAGAAGGGAGTGTTTTACTAATTGAGTTTACCCTTTTTCACCATCTTAAAATACTGTTTTTTCATGGTCAAGATGTGTCCAAGCTGTTCCCCTGCCCCCACGCCAAAGCAGGATCAACAGCATCCACAGGTGAACTGCTTGAAGGTTGGATAATCTCTATGATTAAGGTTAATATAAGGTTATAAACCCTATGTTTATATAAATACACCCTATTCCTGGAGCCCCATCCCACCTCATAGGCTGGACAGGGCTTTAAGCAACATGGTCTAGTGGAAGCTGTCCCAGCCCTATGGGAGGGCTGATTGGAACTACATGATCTTTAAGGTCCCTTCCAACCCTAACCATTCCATGATTCTCTAGCCTACAAGCAATTCACTCCAATGCTTAAGTATTCTTAAAATCTCTCCCTTGCTCTCTATTTATCTCCCTTGCAATTAAAGAATACTTGCAGTATCTACAGACTCTAAAAACTGATTACATATGTGAAGACTCCATCAAAATGGGGACACTTTCTCAATTCTCTTTAGTCTACCAGCCATTTGTCTAGTCAATCTCTTCTTGAAGACTGAGACCTCTACACTGTATCTTCAGTCTATCAGTCTTGGATTTTCCAACTACCCTTGCAGAGAAACAATCAGATCTGAGCTCCAACCACGACTATGGAAATACAGCAGGAAGAGCACTTGGAAAACCAGCAGGTTGTTTGCACTTCTTTCACTTATATCAGAATAGGAAGAGTTTTGCCCCACAAGACAGTGCTGAGCCAGTGTTCTACCACTGCCTTTAGCTTCTTTTCAAGGAAGTTCCTGCTTTACAGTCCACTGTCCTGATCTGTCCAGCTAATCATTGCGGCCTTTGGACAAAAGCTTGAACATTTACCCATTTGAAATTTCTCCTTTAAATAATCTTGTCCAATGTTTTAAATTCTACTTTCTTCCAAAACAAATACAGTTCTTTCCATTTGTGTGAAATCTGGAAAATGAAGCATGCCATTCCAAAAGTCACACTGATGAAACATTCCAATTTAGAAGAATTTGCACTAAACCCTTATCACTACTTGCCTTGTACTGAGATGGTTTGTACCACTCCTATTTAAGCAGTCAACTGATTCCTTTCTTCTTCTGCTTTCTTTAGTCACCAGTTCAATAAGTATACCAGTTTTTTTAAATCAGAAAATAAAGAATATTCTGATGATTTTCTAAACAGTCTTACACAAACTGCTTTCCATGGTCATAGGGTGTAACAATTACTGCACAGTATTCAGATATCGTACTGTTTGGGTTTTGACTGTGTTAATTTTTTCCATGTTAGCTCGCATGGGACTATGTTTTGGATTTTTTGCTGAAAACAGTATTGACAATACAGGGATGTTTTTGTTATTGCTGAGCAGGGCATGAAGGCTTTTCTGCTCCTCACTCCACCACCAAGGAGGCTGGGGGTGTGCAACAGGTTGCAAGGGAACACAGCTGGGGCAGCTGACCTCAGCTGACTACAGGGTCATACCATATCATAAGGCATTATGCTCCAGTATACACAACTCTGGAAAAAAGTAGTTTGTCCTCTCAAGTAACCATTACACATGATGGAGCCTTCCTGGAGATGACTGAACATCTGCCTGCCCATGGAAAGTGGGGAATGAATTCCCTATTTTGCTTTGCTTGCACCTGCAGCTTTACCTGTCAAACTGTCTTTATCTCAACCCACAAGTCTTCTCACTTACTATTCCAATTCCTTCCTCCATCACAGCAGAGGAAAGCGAGCGAGCGACTGTGTGGAGCTGAGCTCCTGGCCAGGGTTAAACCATGATGCTTACAAATACTGACAACAACACATTTACCAGCTGTGAAATCAAACATCTGCTGGACATTTAAAGACGTGACAGACCCCAGCTCAACATTAAACTTGTGCTCAAATTGTGTGCATCAATTATGTCAAATATTACTGTGAGCCCTCAGATGCTCTAAAAACTTTGCTTTCTCAGAGAAAAAAGACTAAATACCCCTTAACAAATGTTGAAAGAATGAGAGAAATTTATACGCACACACACGTGCGCACACGCACACACACACACACACACACACACACGAGGGAAGCATTTACATATCAGATGCATATTTTAGAAGAGAAGCAAGTGAGCCTTAGCTAATTGCATTCAAACCAAAACCCTCCATGGAGAAATGAGAGCAGTGTGCTATCAGTGGGCCTGGGCACCAGGCCAGCAACTTGCTGTATCACCAGCAGACAGGCTCTAGCTGTGGAACACCTGGCCTGTATGAACAAATACATTGGCCCCAGACACAGCTGGGAGAGGACAGCAAACCTGACTATGCACTGACAGGTCCAGCAGAATACAACCTGATTATAAACACCTTTTAAATTACATCCTTCAGCTAAGCTTCACAGATTGAAGTAATGACTGAAAACACTCTGATCGTAACCCATACCAGTCCCTTCAATGCCACTGACCAAGGGCACTGTCTGGAGCCAGGGATGCAGAAGCAGGAAAAGCAGAGCGGTCTGCTTTCTGCAGTCCTAAGTAAAGAGCATTTCCACAGTCTGTGTGAGCTTCCCTGTGTTTATTAGGCCTACTTTAATGCAATGGAACCAAGAAACCTTTACCATCCAAATCCTAGTCCACAGCAAGTCACATGCTTGCAGATGCTGCTAACCCTGAATTATGGACAAATGCACTGGGATCAGAGATCTACCCTCAGCTCTCCATGGTCTGTTCTTGAAGCAGGTTTGTCCTGGGATAATTTAGGTTGGAAGGGACCTCTGGAGCTCAGCCAGCCCGACACCTTGCTCAAAGGAAATCTAATCAAATCAGGTTGCTCAGAGATTCACCTAGGCACTTCCAAGACATTTTACTGCCTGTCTGTGTGGTCTGTTGTCCTATCAGACCCTAAGTTACGGTATCCAAACAGGTTCCGACACACATTACCTTTTTTATTATCTTTGTGTACCTCCAAGAAGAACCTGGCTAGTCTTCTCTGTATACTCTCATGTGTTTACACACCTATAAGGCTTCTCTTTGCCTTCTCAAGGCTGAATGGGCCCGATTCTCAGCCTCTCGTTACATGTCATGTGCACAAGTCACTATCTCTGTGGTTCTCCACTGAACTCACTCTGGTATGTCTTGATCACTCACATCAAGAGATTCTCTAATACATTCCAAAAGTCTCCTGGATTACCTATGCCCAGCCATATTCCCTATCTCCCTTCCAGCCCATACTATGGTGATTCAAGTTGCCTGAGCGCCAAAGCTCGTGACAGTGATGCTTTCTTCAGCTGCCTAAAATGGCTTCTTCTACTGCCTCTTCTTGATCAGGTGGTCTGCAGCAGACACCTGCTGAAGCATTACTGAAGCTAGACTGTCAGAGACCCTTGACACAAGCTCTGTCCTAGATCATCACCCGTCCCAAGGCAAAGCTCCATGCATTCAACTATCCACAGAAAAGTACTAATCTCCAATCAGACCAGGAGCAGGTGGACAAGATCCAGGGATGACAAAGGCAGTTCACTGCAACAATTTTAAAGCACAGGAGCCATTTACAGAGCCTGTCTTTCCATTTTCTGAGTGAGAACAAGGAGTCTGGCAGAAGAGTATGATCCAATATCCATTATTAAGATTCTGTTTGGAAAGTTCTGTAAGCTTTTACAAAGCTCCATAAAGTGTCTATTTCTCCAGCTACAGAAGACAGTACTCCCCAGCATCTGCTGAAAATTTGCACGACTGGTCTTAATTCTGTAGCTTTTAGCCTTGCACAATTTAACAGTGACATCAAGCACAAAAGCCATAAAAATCCTTTAACAGACCAAGCTCCTAATAGTCTAGGTCTTGCACAAGACTCAGAGCAAGTCTGCACAACTGAGTTAGATGTGTTGTCTGGACACCCACAACTGCCTGATTTTGAGGTTGCTTTTACTTACACATTCAAGTCAGATTTCATGGAAGAACATATTATTGGAGTAAATACTGGGACACATATGCACACAGTTTAATTAAGTAGAAAGACTAGAAGGGAAAATGGCTAGACTGTTGTATTTATCAGCATAGTTCTAGTCTTGTCCGCTTAAAGGCTTACAAGAATAGGAAAACATTGCTACCATATTTCCTGAGTCAAGAAGGAACTGAAACTTATTTGACAGCAGAACACCTAAGACAATTATGAATATAAGTATACTCATAACAATATGCATATAAACACTTAGTACAACCAAACACTCATAAACCATGAAGGACAAGCCTTCAGCCACTGTATGAACTCCAGACACTTAAATTTAAAACTGGATTACACTGCAGGCTATACATCTGCCATTATCAAGGGTGAACAAATGCTTAGCAATATGCTCTGATGTTTACAGACTCTGTCTGAAAAAAAAAAATAAAATCTACTTGGAGCCCTTCTGAATGTATATTCAAAGCAAAAATAAAATAAATTTTAAAAAATTATCTGTTCACCCCAGCTGCTCTAGGTCTGCTTGAGTATTTAGACTTAGAACATTCCTTTTATAATTTAGGTTTTGATTTAATGGAACTCATCAGATTCAGAGAGCACACTGACAAAGTTTAAGCCACTTGGAGCACAATTCCAACTTGAATTTAAGCTTAGTTAGAGATAAGGTCATAAAATATTTTGTACTGTAATGTTTGCATAAGCAGAATTAGCTTCCGTCCAACAACATCTTTGCACTCAATCCGTGGATAACACACAGCTACAAATGACTGGCATGTTTCAGAACCTATACGTAAAGCCTGATCTCTGGCTTCAAGGTATCTATAAACTAACACAAAGAACTATTGAAGCAGTATGAAAACAAAAAGTAGTCTTCTACCTTAAAATCAGAAGCTGTCTGTACTAATGCATTTTCACATTATGTCTCGCTGTGAGTATCTAGCTTGCTTTGAGAATGAACATATACATTATTATGATTATCTAGACTACTTCTACCTTCCTATGGCACAGCTAGATGATGCTTGTTCTTTGAACAGGTACTAGAAAATGTGTCCTCTTCTGAGATGGCTTCAGGGTGCAAGCACACACCTGTATCAACTCACAGCACTCAGAGCAGAATACATACTGAGTAGTTCACATTATGCATTCCTCCTACAACAGAGGACCTCTCATGAGCATATAATGGCAAAACATACACAGGGCTGGACTTCTGACAGTGTGAGTTGACCGGAGAGACCTACAAACAGAGGGACAGTAACTGATGTCAGTGCCTTTCATACCTAGAATGGATTAGCAGTAGCATAAAGGGCAGACTATCAGTCCAGCTCAGAATTAAAGCCACGAAGGTACAACAAGAAGCTAACAATCACCTTTGAAATTCACAAAGGATAACCTACCAACCAATTACCCTGACAAACTGTGCTAGTTTTGGCTGGGGCAGAGTTACTTTAAATCACAACACAAACTGACCTTTCAGAAACACGGGAGAATTTAAGACAAACCTTCTACAAACCAAAAGTGCATTATTTTCCTTCCTCTTGACAAAGATGTGCGCTACAAACTTCAGACAGGGATGGGGAGGAGTGACAACTGTTTAGCACAATCAGTAGCCACTACAATACATGGTATTGCAGGAATTTTGGAGAATAGTATACACAGAATTCAAGTGAAGCTCCTTGTCTGCAGGATGCAGACTACAGTGATACAGTTATTCAGCCTCTGATATAATGTGTGACAGTGATGCCACACTCAGCACTAGCAGAGATCTCATCTTGCCCAGTAAAAGCAGAAGGTCTCTATCACTTCTATGCCCTTTGCTCAGAAAAGCACACTCTCATCATCCCACTCTCTTTGGCTAAATCCAAGACTGCTACCAAGTCATTCATTCAAGCTACTAACATTTAAGTATTCAATTTGCCTCAATTAAAGCAATCAAACGGAATGAACTAAAAGAAATGATAATTAGCAGTAAGGAAGAAGAAGCATAGCCTGAAAAACTTTCTTAAATACTGCTACAGTCAAAAAAGCTTCATGTAGATGCTCATATTCAATGAACAGTACAGAAAAATAAGGGTTGTGTGTGAGGTAGGAAAATAAACAGCATGGAAAGAAGAACATTTAGGAAGTTAATTTGTATTTCCGTATTTTGCCTTCATTATAAATCACTCTAGCTTTAATTAAAACATCTGAAGTACCAAGAAATCTTGTGAATGAGTATTTTATTCCACTGCAAAAGCCTATCTATACCCGGGGAACAGAAAAGATTTTGAAAACCAATTCTTATGTTTTACAATAGTAAGCTTTTAGAAGTTCTTTATTACCAGCAAGTAGGTCTGCAGAAGCTGAGGAACTAGAAGCAGCCGGGGTTGTTGGCTGGGGTTCAGGAGCACTACTTCCAAAAGCATCTAAAGGGAATTCCAGAAAGCATCAAGAAAAAGTAGAGTTCAATATTAAATATATCAATTAATCACTTATCACAACAAAAGAAGACAAAAGGATAACCATTTCATACATCATCAGGATAAAATGAAAGTGCTTGGCCATCTTTATTGCAGAGCAGTACCATGGACACAACATTCAGGTGGAAAAAAGGAGGTGCAACAAACCAATACTTGAAACAATTATCTTTCATTTGGGCCTCTTCTCAAAAAACCCATACAAAGCACAGCATTGAAGAAAACAGGGTTAACTCATTCAGAGATGAATGAATTGAACCAGAGTTTGGAGCAATTCCAGCCAGAAACTAGTGACTTGTATTGTCTTTTTAAAGGAGTATTTCACTAAGGTTTGAAATTCACTGCCTCTAAGCAAAATTTCTGTTTTGCAACATGCCTAGAGTTAGCTGTGCCTATCCTAATTTCCACCTTGTCAAATCCAGCAAAGATCCTGATTCAGATACTCAGTTTGAGATAAATCACCTTCAAAACTTCAGCTGCTTTGAGAAACGGAACTGAGAGAAAACAACATGACCATGGAGACTTGCAAAAAAGAAAAAAGAATACAGCACTTTCACTGGACATCTGAGGAAGAGACATGCATGCACTGACTGAAGACAGATGGCAAGTGTCATGACAACAGAATAACCACACCAATAGTTTATTTGCAGTTCGTCATTGTGCAGTACTAAGAACAGGACATGCTACTCTCAGCCGTAATGTCACACAAAAAGGTTGTGAGAAGGGGAAACCCGCAGCTTTAGCAAAGCGCAAAGGTAACTGAAATGAAGTGATTCAGCTCTGAAGTGGTGAGGAAAGAAAAATACCCACCACCAAATAGGTCAATCACACCTGAAGAATCCACCTTTGCTGGAGAGGCAGTGGGTAGAGGAGAGGGGGCTGCAAATGCATCAACTGCAGTGAGCACAGGATAAATAATATTTAGTATCAGCAAGGCAACAATGATAGCTAAATATTTCAAAGCCACATGGGCTCCACCAGTTTGAATCACAGGGTTGGTAAATTCAGGTAACAGTCTTCAGAACTGCAAACAGGAAGTGTTACATTTCTCACACAGCAACTGAAAACCACAGTACTTTAAAGAAAGCATTGTTCATTAAGAATTTCCTTATGCTTAGAGGAGGATTTACTCTTCCAACAATCACATTACTTATTTAACTTCAGTGTCAGCCAATGAATGGTTTGCATCTTCAGCATGTGCACATCTTGTGATCAAAGCATCAAACACACAACTCAGTATTTCATGTACTTCAGAATAAAGATGTAAATTCACAGTTAATTGATTTTTTTTTTTTAACTTTTGGGAAAAATCCAAACCCAGGAAGTCTGTAGAAAGACCTGTGAAAACAAGCACTCACCAGATAAGAGATCACCAGTGAGAGAACTCTCAGGCACAGGAGAAGCTGCAGGTGGTGGAGATGAAAATGTATCTTCCAGAAATGAAAGAAAAAACATGAAGTAAGTACCACTCAAGTTACCATTTTACAGCATCAAAGCAGCAAGGTATTGGAAGAATTCTCCCTTTACCTGTACCAAAGAGATCTATGCTAGGAGTAGTGTCTGGTTTAGGTGCTGCAGGTGCATCAGGAGCAGACTCAAATAAATCTAAGGCCAAGAACACAACACATCTTTAACTCATTTTCAAAGGCAGGACTGAAAGCACAACTTTCAAATTTTGCACATCATATTTGAAATTAATTAGGCTCTCTGGTTTGAAAGCCTAGCACACAAGACGCATGCAACAATGATTTGTTTGTTTGGTACTCCTGACAGATCAATCCACCAGAATCAAAGAGTTAAAAACAAAATTACCACCAAATATATCTAGAGCAGGAGGAGCGGAGGTGGTGGCGGTAGCAGAAGTGGTGGCAGTAGTGGTAGTGGCAGTAGCTGTAGTAGCAGTAGCAGCAGCAGCAACAGCAGCAGCTGGAGAAGGACTTGTTGCAGGAACTGGAGTGGCTGCGCTAGTTGTAGGGGTAACTACAGGAACAGCAGTCTCTGTTGGCTTCATAGCAAAGAGGTCCAGCTCAGGAGCAGCCTCTGCACTACCTTCGGATGGGGCAAAGGGGTCTTGTAAAAAGGAGAGGGGAAATATATGTGTATGCATACTTAGGATCAGTGAGGGAGGAAGTCAAGAACAAAGCAACTACAGGCAATGCACATACTGCAAAATACACGCACGCACACAGAGATGATTGCTCTAACATCTAGCTTATTTATCCAGAAATCTTACTTATGTTTTTCTAAAATAAAGACCATCTGAAAGGCTAAGCAGTCTAGTTACTACAGGCGAGAACTTTCAAAGGCTGTTTGACAGGCCCAAAGAAAGAAATACCACAAAAGACTATCCAGGGTCCTGCTTACAACTCAGCACTGACAGAACTGTTTTTCAGCACTACTAAATAAGCACAAAGTTACTGGGACTCAGAAACAGGTGGTTCTGTTAAGCATGCTCTTCAGTCTAAGATTTGTTTTGACCAATTGTAAACACTATGACAATTTCAGAAAAACACACTGCCATGTAGTTTAAATTAAAAAAAAAAAACCCAAATAAAACAGCAAAACAAGATACTATCTAATGACATAAAACCCACCATTTCCTGAACATGCATCAAGAGCTGCCGCTACAGGGGTTGGGGTAGCTGGTGCTGCTGCCCCTTCAGCTGCTGCAGGGGCTTCCCCAGGAGAAGCTGCAAAGGCATCTTGGGTGCAGTTTAGGAACAGAAATTAAAACAAAAAAAAATAAAGAGAAGAAAAAATATAGTAAAAGAACCAAGTTAAATTGCATAGGTAGATCCCCTTATACAACATGAATGTAATTACTCCAACAGCAAGGCAAGTCATGCAGAGCAAAACGTTTGTCTCCCCGCCCCAACCCCACACAAGCATGTTCTAGACAGGGTTTACAGATGGAGCTTCTTGGGCTGCCCACAGGAAGTACAGTGAGTGTAAAAGAATGCATTATTCTCATTGTATAAGGGTTCTGAGCTGCATGCTCATGTACTACCCGAAATTAACTCAAGAGTAGATATTAACAACTTGCATGCTCAAAGCCTGTATTACATGTGATTAATCTGCAACTGTGAGTTTACTCACATAGCACAGTGCTTTGCAAACTTAAGCACTGATAACGAAGAACAATCCAATTACTCTGGTAGGTATCTGCATCTACGATTTCTAGTTTTAGAGCCAAGTCAGTCATGCAACATCTGAAAATTTGAACTTACTTGTTTCTTAACAGTATTCCAATTGGATCTTTCTGAAGCCATAACCTGATACACAGGTTATATTAACTCAGCTTGCTTCAAACAGATCAAGAATGTTCATCTCAACTGTTGGCCAGCCACAGCTTGTCTGTCCTTTTAGGATCACTACCAGGCCAACCAGTCAAGTCAGGGAAGACAACTGGTTTGAGGTTTTGAAACGACTTGCTCATGAGTTTTCTTTGACTGTTTTTTGTTATTGTTTGTTGGTTTGCCACTTGCTAAGTAGCATGCTTAAATTTAAAGCTATGAACTTTCACAGCATTAGTTGTAGGCTTAAACCACCACTTGTAGCTCATAATTTTATGAAGCAGTCCTAACGGACAATGCCATTTGGACTATCATCATAGGCAAGCATTTTCTTCACAAAAAGACCGCACAGTTAGGATTAAATACTTCAAGATGCTTGTAAAGGCAATTTTTCTACTGCTACAAAGTTAGCAAGATAAAAAAAATCTGTTGGGGAATACTGCAATTGCACTGTCAAACTACTACAGGAAAAAGCTTAACATGCTTTAACTTGAGTGTCAATTTTAAAATTAAAACAACCATTTTAAAAACAAGTTTGTGCCAGGTAATCTAAAAAGCTCAAAAGAACATGCATTGAAACTTCAACAGAAGAGAAGAAAGCCAGTTAGTCTTGTACAATAGAATCAAAATGAATTAGTAGCAAAAAGACCTGCTAATAAGCCATTTCAAATATAATTCTATTTTTCACGTAACAGGGTTGTTCAACAACAAAACTGGATGGCAGTTGTCCAAGTAAAAAAATCAGAATGAGTCAAACATCACAGTATTGTATGTATACCAGACACTGGCATACACCACATGGAAGAAATTCAACACAAAACTGAACTGAAGAGTTTTGCACAGTACTACTGGAGAATATGCTGTGTGAGGTCATGTGTGTTGGGTTTTGCTCTACAGGGCCAGCTTTCAGATGAAAGGTCACCCTGGGCTCTCTCAAAAGAACACATTTGTACTCACACAAGCTTGTAGGCCAACAGCACAGACATTATTTAACCCTACTTGTGACTATTTCCCAGAATGAAAGGATAGACTCCAGATGACATATAAAGTGGGAATTCAGATTGAATAGTTAGCCACTAGTTCTATGTTGGGATCACTTCAGTCTCAGAGTAACACCTATTCCTGACCAGGTGTAGGCTATTGAAATTCCACTGTCACAGATATTCAAGTGGACACAAATTTCTTAAAGCCCATAGATGGAAAGAAACAGTTTGGAACCAGTTTTATTATTTACTGACACTTCTGAATAAAGTTCTTGCCAAGCATCATAATTTTTTTAGGATCAGACTTGGGTTAAATGGCAGATGGGTTAAACACAATGGAAACTAAAGGAAAACAGTTACATTGAGAAGTTCTAATATTAGTTACTGAGAAGTTCAAGAAATGTATATGAACACAGAGATGAACCAACCTGAACAAGTGACCCTACAACTCACAGTTCAAACCAACAGTTTGCCATTGGGGTTCTTTTACGTTAACGCCTATGAAGCTATTAGAAGCTTTTCAAAAGACTCTGCTGCACACACACAGTTGCCCTTTGTCCTTTGCTAAAATCTAGCATGGCATGCAGAAATGGAAGACAATTTAGTCTGCATATTTCATCATTAAAAAAAAGGACTGTTTATTTTCTTTTTTTGTTCCTCCATAGTAACAGTACATTTGCATATCCAGCACTGTAAGAGATCATCTCTCTTTCAATCAGTTACTCTAGTCCTTACATTTCTGCATCTTCTGTTTCAAAAGTGAATCTAGCTTTTGATTTCTAGAATCAAGTAGCATATGGTTCTCACTTCAACTATTGAAATCCTGAAAACTTTAAGATGTTGCTGAAACCTCTGCAAGTTCACACTCCATGGAACATATATTAGGAGTGATAGGTATGTATTATGTACTGCATTACATTTATATTTATAAATATAGTTCTTACTGAAATCATGTGCAAACAAGGGCATTTTAAAGTTCTGAAATAATGAAGCAGTGGTAGGATACATCTTGTTTGCAGTAAAACAAGTGTTCCTGAAGAGTGATCTGTTTAATTTCATAAATTCAGGCTTTATTTGATGCCATGGCATCAATACATGACAAAGTAACTCACACATGGTGATACAGCTGACTTATAATCATTTAATGTATTATGCAACAAGTGAAAAAATCCTGTGGAAAGTCACAATTATAGGAAATATGGTAGAACTAAAGTGTACACGAGAAACTCTACAGTTTTTTCCCTCTTCAGTCATCCTTCATTACTTTTTGACATGGACAACCTGAAGTATTCTACTAGGCTCAGTGCTACAAAACTGACAGTTGGACTTGATGCTCTTAAAGGTCTCTTCCAAACTTGATCATTCTATGATTCTATGAAATAATAATGCAAATTTTTTGTTGTTTTTTGAATTAAGTGCTACTTTGCTATACCAGCCTCTTTCATGATAAGGGCCATTCATCAGCCATCAAGTGCGAAAATTCTTCACACTTTGCCTGTATATTCTCTATGGGGAAAACCATAGCTCTCCTGCCCACTTACAATTCAAGTCATCTGAATGTCTAACAGCTGACATTTGCACAATGTCTGCCATGACTTGTTACTTGCACCATTTAACAGTGTAATCACACCCCAAAATGTAACTCAGTAGCACATTACTGGAGTCCAAAAGTACTGTGCACAAATTCCATTATCGAGATACGCTGCATTTCAAGGTATTTTGCTTTTCTTCTACCTTTACATTTCTCCCTCTAAGGAATGATTCCAGTTGCACTTTAAAAACAGCCTCCTTTTGTTTATCTTAGAAACACGATAAGGAATTCTTCAAGTGGGCTCAGGTAACTGAAAGCTTGTCCATTAATCAGACTGGGTTCTTTAAAAAAGTTATGCTGGATCAATCCTGCATTTCTCATCAGCTTTCCAGTACTATATTAGACGAAGACATAATGCAGAGCTTATGTCATAAAGACAAAGCCCAGTCCTAGGCAGCATGCAGGCTCCTATCACCTAAAGTATCAGCAGTACAGCGCAAGAGAGTTAGCAGACAACAACCATTCCAAAGTCTCCTCTTCTGCCTCTCCCCTCAGCTTGGCTGCCTTTCTCCTGCAGCTTTCAGCTTCTTTGCTTCTTTCTCTAATCAGCCACTCCCTGAAGACATTTTCCTCCTGAGATCACCGCTCCTGTACTTTTCCCTACCACACCTCACCACAAGGAACCACAGGAAGCAACAAAGCACTGGCAAGCTGCAAGAAGTTAAGGTGACCTAGAAGACTATCTATCACACTTCAAAGGTCAAATACCTACTTAACAAGATTAAGTATAAGCATGTCTAACACCACAAAAGCAACAGAGCAACAGCGTCTGCCCTAAAAACTACCTCTTCTTGCACTGTTCAGAGACTTAAAGTAACATGGAATGTTAGTGTAATATACTGGTATATACTTACAGCACAGCCTTCAGAAGAAAAACAAACATAAAGAAACAAAAACTCCCAAACCTTAGCAGAGAGATGGAAGTTCAGTATGGACTGAAAAGGGTGTGGCCAGTGAGTGTCTTGAAGTCACTGCAAATGTACTTTCACTGCTGAATGTGTTTAGAGATTTTTCTTCTTGAGAACTAGACATCTCCTGTTGTTGTAAACAATTCAACCTTGCTTCATCCTGAAGTGTTCCAGGAAAAAGTCACTATTCATCTAACATATAATCCACTGGAGATTTATAGCATTGAGCAACAAAGTACATTCTCTTTCCAAGAAGTGAAGTCATGGAAGTCTCCATAATGCAAAAGTAAAATTTTTTCCACACTGGAGGGTGAAGGCAACTCGACTTCTTAACATGTGTCACTAAGCTATCTAATGATCAATTAAATGTCTAGAAACTAAATGCATCCAGGTCTCTGCCACTTGAGAAGCCTGGAAGCAGACACACAATTTCGCAGTACCTGTTTTTTCCAGGCACAAAATAGTGGTAAAGGTGGAAAAAAATAAATTACATCTTGTTGCTCTATTACTGGAAGAACAGGCATGGATAGGTGTTTTCCTAATCCTGTTGAAAGTTTACAGTGCTTTTGTTTAATTTTTTAAAAATTCATGCATTTATGCTAAATTAGTAATGCAATGTCAAAGTGCAGTATCTGAGACTGGCTCCACCCCAGTGTTTTCACACTCTATGCATCTGCAGGGCTGTTGATGAGCACAGGCCTCAGCTTCTGGAACAGGCTTCTGAGAGTAAACAACACTCTCTTGTTCTTAGTGGCATCCAGAATCTTGCCCATGACTATTTTTAATTTTTTTTTCTGAACTGGCCAATCCTATGACACAGGACTACTATCAATCTTTGTAAAACTTGTGGCTAAGTAGCAGGTAGTAGTTGTACTCCTTTCTTACAGCTTTTCAGCATTTTTACTGGGGTGTTTGGTGCTGTCTGTAAAAGTCAGTCCTAAAAAAATCTTCTAACTGGGAACTTTCAGTCTTTAGGAAACACCTTTGTAGTCAAGCCGATTACGTATGAGATCTCTCCAGCACTCCAGTCAGCAGAAGAGATAGATAAGCAGATCCCCCAGAGAAGATACTGGAATTCAGTTTTCATGGCAAGTAAGATATTACTTATTCCTGGCATACACTGTCATGCTGAAAGCATGCATCAAAGGAAGAGAAAACTAGAAGAACACAGTGGTCAGGTGATCTCAAAAATGTTAACAGTTTTTAAACAGGACTGGTATAGTATTAAAAAGAAATGCTGTTGAGAAGCCTCCTGCTCCACAGGAGTGACAAAAAACCTGACAATATACAGTGGGAAATGTATTCTGACTCAAGCAGATAGCAGATAACATTAAAGACTGAAACTATGTTTCCTATACATTATTTGCATAGTTGGCATTTAGTACAAATTCATCATCACTTTAGTTTACTGCAAATGTCTTGTGAAATAAAACCTAGACTCAAGAATGCCGAAATACAGTAATTTCAGATAGCTTAATACTGTATTTGCAGGAAATACCCAGAAGAAACACAACACAGCTCAAGCATGACAAGTAATGAAGAGGCAGGACACTGCCACATCCATCCTCTTCAGCTATGAAGCACAGCTGCTTTTCCCGGAAATTGTAGTAGAGTGCACAGCTACTGAATAATGGGCCTGCTCACCCCAGCATGGACCTGACAACTACTGTTCTTAGCTGTTCAATCATACAGTAAGTCAGCCTTAAGGTAGACAGTTTTCCATTTTTCATATATATGCACAAGAGTCTTTTAAGCACAGCAAAGAAAGAGGTAGTTGGGCAGTTTATATTTTCTGTTCCATCTAGCATCCAATACACAGGCACCTCTGGTAGAGTTGGTTAAATTAGAGGTCTTGTTACAACAGCTGAACTCAATATTGCCTCATCTACCTTACGAGCTGGTGTAGAGCACTACAGCAACCAAACTAACCTCCAAAGAGATCCACTTCAGCAGTGGAAGCAGTAACAGTTGTAGTTGTGGTGGCAGCAGCTGAAGTTGTTGTAGTATCAGTAGTTGCAGCAGTAGTTGCAGTAGGCTCTGGGGCAAATGGATCTGAAATCTGTGGCTCAGAGGTAACACCGGAAAGTGCAGCCAGATTATCTATATGCAACCATATAACGAAGATCAAACAGGAAAAGTAAGGGGTGAGGCAGAGAGACCACAATCACTCAAGTCCAGAAAGCTGGAGCTTATTAAGGAGTCTCAACATTCAGAAGTCTTAGAAATTAAAGATATTACTCACCCTCTCCCAAAAGGTCTAGTGATTGTCCATTAAAATGACAGCAGAATAAAGAAACAGACAAGTTAGTAGAGCTTCCAAATGGAAGAAATTCATCAGCCAAATGTTCATTCTAAGTGATGTTGTCTAGATTAAACAATTTCTACACTTGAATTCAAGAAGTTATTTTGACATGACAAAGCTCATTCTGTTTAATAACTAATCAAAACAAAACCAGTACATCCCCAGAACCCTTCATGGAACTGGCACTAAAACCAGGGTACTCTAGCAGAGAGCAGCTTGCAAATATAGTGTTAAGTTCCTTCAGGATATGATTCATTACATCCCTAGTGCCCCAAGTATATTTTAAGGGACAAACAGGTGGTGATTATTTGACCTGGGACAACTGTTAAGAGGGAGGGAGGAAGGGAGCAGGGAGGCAGAGAGGAAGCACCTCTTCAAAAGCTTTTCCTGCATTTATGACAGAGCAAGCATGCTCTATCATAAACAGAAACTAATTCTGTTAACACTTTTTATGAGAACTGTGAATGGCAGACAGCATAAGCATAAGCAAATTGGCTTTGCTCCTACTTTGGCTTCTTAGTCAACTGGTTCTGGAAATCAACAAAGTCAACAATGATGTCCTCTGATTGAGCTCAAACACAGAAGCTTTCCCTATATAAAAAAATCAACTATAAGAGATAAAACCCTGTGAAAACTAACAAGTCCTATTACCTTTTTATTCTGCAGTTAGGATAGTTTAGGCTCACCAACAACCTATTTATTAACCAGTAGCTTGGTGTTGCTCCTAGATTTATTGTAGCCATAACAGGGCCACAGGTTCATCTGATCCACACTGATCAGCAAGCACTGAGTTCAGATACTTTACTGTGGGTCAGCATGTTGGAAGCAAAATGATTTGAGCAAGCAGCGCTCAATCTTCACAAATTTGTCTTTATTTTACAACAGTTGTAAAAAAGGCAGCAAGAACCTACACGTAGTTTTTTTACAGTTTTCATAATTGGTTCCTTGGGAGAGCTCTACTTGAGAATGACTGCACAAGCTGAGGTAAGTCAAAACACCATTCTGCAAGAGCAGAACACTACATTAATAATGCAGCACTCTGGTATCCATTACTGCATACCAGGTGAATGTCTCAGCTAGACTTAAAATAAACAACCGCTGGCAAACTTTTAAGTTTTATTAGCTTATTCTTCAATGCACTTTTGTTGTTCAGTTACGTTATAGATCTCAATACAGCAAAATTACAATTATCCAGCACAGCAATCTGCACTTACTGTTAATATGGGAATGATTAAAAGCAATGTTTTTTTGTATAGTAACATTACAGTAACAATACTATTAGCCAATCCATGTTCTAAGGCACACTGCAAGGTAGTTCAGGGAAGAAATTGAAGACAATTTGCTTTTATATCCAAGACTCAGATCTTACAAGGATGCAGAATTTGACCTAGTGTATTTTTTGTAATACTATAGCCTAGCTTCCCCGCCAAATGCCTATCTATTCACTTTGCAGTATGCTGCAGGCAACATATTATCCTACCTTGATGATCTCCTGTTAGCACAGAAGTGTAGATTTTCACAAGTTACAGTTCATTTGCTAGATAGCATACTGTGAATTCAGAAATATACTAGGTATATAACAAAATATACAATGTATTACCCCTAAATATAGTCTGTTATACTGAGTATATACAGTATAGGCGAGAATACATAGGATCTACACTGCCAGGGAGACTGAGAAAAGCAGGAGCATTTATTGTTAACAAGTATTGATGCTGCACCTTGAAGTATTTGATATTCATATTCTCCCAGCTATTCCAAGCTGCAGCACTTTTCCCAACTTCATCCCTCTTCTACTATTTTCTCAGGAGTTCCCACATTAACTTGCTGTAGCCCAGAGGAGTAAGCAGCTCAAGTAGCAGGGAGGCACTGTTCCACATCCTCCCAAAAGTCCAGAGTTGGAAGGAAGGTCACCTTGTCCAGCCTCCTGCTCAGAATAACAGTAATCCCAACACCAGAGCAGGGCAGTCATGGGTTTGCCTAGTCAGGTCTTGAAAAATCTCCAGGAATGGAGAGTTCACCAGCTTGCATCAAAAATCTGCTCCAGTATCGTCCTACCTTCCAAATGAAGTAATTTTTTTCTCACATCCACTCAACCTCTTCATTTTAATCAACCTCTTCATTTTAATCAACTATAATTTCTCAGAAAATTTTGATGCTGTTCTGTAATTCCCCTTCAAGTAGTTGTAGACCACTTTCAAGAGTCCTCTTTAGCCTCCTCTTTGCCAGGTGACAGAGGCCCAGCTCCCCCCATCTCTGTGGAGAAGACATGTAGACTTCTGGAGTCCTAGCAGTCCTCTGCCAAGACCCTCTACTTTAAAGAGGAGAGCCTAGAACTGGATGCACTATTTCTGATGTGGTTTCACCTGCATTAATGAAAAGGCTGTGCATCTATGAGATTGTACAATTTATAATTACTACCAGCTTCATCCTGAAGACTTAGTTTAAACAAGTGAATAAACAAACTGTACCACAGGCTTAAAGATTTTCTCGTTATCAGATAAAGTATTAATGGAAATTACAGTAGTTTCACAAAAAAGCCATTTAAGTTCTCAATTTATGCATGTCTCACATGGTGTTTGGCAACACTTCAAGAGAGTTTGAAAAAGAAAAAAGGCCAAAAAACACCAAAAAACTCCACCAAATCCCCACCCCAAACCAAGCAAGATTCCAGTACAGTAATGCAGTAACAGGTCATCATACCTGGACTCCTGCCAACAGTAAAGCAGACAAAGTTGAAGCTTACTAAGTTACCAAAATGCTATTCTGAAAGATAAGACTCAAGTATACTTGATAAGGTTGGAGATAATCCGTGCCAAAGGAAAATGTCCTTTTCTGTTGTGGAATAAAAGGACTAGGTGCATTAACAGTCAATTTTGAAGTTTTCAGTAATTCAGAAGAATAAAACACTTAAGTTCCAAACTACTAGCTAGGTGTTTTATTCAAAAAGCTGAAAAAAACCCCAAATAAATCAGCTTTGAGTTGTATGTAAATTAATATGTTACAATATTACTGGCTATTTATTTATGTTTCTATTGTTTCAGGACTGAGCAACTGCTGCAAAAAATTAGCTCTTTCAAGCATCTCAAAAGCTTCTATTTCAGTGCTTGGCAATGACAAAATAAGACAAATAGGATGCAACAAAAAACAACCCAGGCATCCCATAATAGTGACTCTTTGGTCTTGCTTTCTGGGTAAGAGTACATTTCTGTTAATAAAATTGGTATTTGTGAAAAAAGAAAAATCAATTCAAGAGATTGAACTGGAATACACAAAACATGGTCTACATGACATCCATAGCTATCCTCTCGTAATGCAGTGGCTGAGATACAATGTCATCTTGAATGAACTAAAACTAAGAACAGAAATAGGGAATGCAGAAGCCACTAGCACTGACAGTACACCAGCACTGATGGTTCATCAGCACTGATTGCACAGTCAACATGACTCAGTGTTGCATTCCTGCCGTGAGAGGGCTAATGAGTTCATTAAGCTACAGGATCTCTTACGATTATACCAGAGTGGGTTTACAACTGTGTAAGTTAAATCAAAATTACTGGCCTAATTCCTTGTCTTAACAGGACAGAAGTGAACACTGTCTACGTGTACTGTGGTCCTCTTCAGATCACCAGCTGCCAGTGCTGCCTGGAACAACAGGCTCAGTTCACTAGAGCTCAAATTTCAGAGCTGTCTTAAGTATTCCTGCTCGAAAGCGGTTAGCCCTATACTTCTATCTTCATATTATTATTCTAAGCAGACAAGGAAGATATTTTATTAAAATATGTTAAGGGTTGTCAGAGGTAATCACACTTGCAGCAAAATGAAGTTGCCACCATTTGCTTTAGATGCATTTTTGTTTTAAAAGGCATTTTTGATCCTCCTCTTACTGACCTGTGGGCTTTGCTTTATGAACATGAGTTGATTTCTGCCCTCACCTTGCCAATAACCACATGAACAGTTCTAGTTCTTCTGGTTTGATATGCCTATCCTACCTCTTCACCTTCATCCAGCTCCGTCCCGCTCACTTTTAGTCACATAATCCTGGCTCCCCCCAGCTTTGTGGACAGGCCCTTATAAGCAGCTTATACTATTATGCATATCCCTGGAAAGAAGTAGCCGCCTTGCGCTGCAAAGGAATGCCTGACTGTCAGGTCAGCAGAAGCCTGAGTGTGAGCTGGGAACATGCTGTGCTAGCAGAGAAAGAGCCAGATTTCAGTTCAGCCAGGCAAGATGGAGACTGCAAGAAGAGATGCTGACACTGAGGTTTCTCTACCTCCCCATGAAGTGGCTCCAGCAGCAGCAGCAGCAGTAGCAGCAGCAGGAGCGGATGCTGGAGCTGCCTGCCCAGTAGTGGCAAAATCTGGCTGAAGATCCAGAAGATCACTGGATGGTTTGGAAGAGCTGCCAAGAAAATGGAGATATTAAATGCTGCAGGCATTATTTGTCCATTGCAACCAAATTTTTAAAAAATGTCACAACTGGATTATAGAATTTCTCCTAGTTTGGATGACTGATGAAAAGAGAGATACATTTCTTTCAGGCCTTAGGATTAGAGCAGTAGCCATAAACACCCACGATGTAGAAAGTGCCAAGAACCCAGGATGGGACCTTAACTTACTTCCGTTACTTGATAATGACATTGCAACACATCCATGAGACTTACAACTCTAAAAAAACCCTCAAAGCCTCAAAACAACAAACCAAACAAAAAAGCCCCACCACATCACCCAAAACAAAAAGTTCAAAATCTCAGGTGGTCCCTAAAAACAGAGCAAATAACTGCTGTGGCTGAAACCATCTCCATTCCTCTTCAATATTCCATTGTGGTATCTCACAGAGCAAGAAACCTGCATTTTCAGGCAATAAACAGACATTAGCTAGAAGAGAGTTGTTAAAACTTGAATGGCTTAAGCCAGTCAGATATTTACTTAGGAAACCAGGTCTTGTTTATCTAGAACATTTAAATAACAAACAGTAGTGATGTTCTTCACCTGACATTTAAGTTAGTTACATCTTCAGACTTTTGCTTCAAACTTAAGAGGTTTTTACACCTCTAGAGTTCTACCACATCTGCAGTGAGCAACAACAGGTTGTTCTGGTTTTTACTTGAAACTAATGTTCAGATTTTCTCACAGGTCAAATGTTTATTTTTTATTTTAAACTCCAGAAGTTCGTCATCTTTGTGCTTCATTAACTGATTTGAACAGCAAGAAAAAGAAATATTAATTCAGCAGTTTTAGAAACAGAATCCTGAAAGTCAGCAAAGACTACTCGGGATTTTCACATTACTTCAGGCTATTCAACTAGAAGTTTATGTTGGGAATGGTACAGCATCACAATTACACCACAAACAAATCCGAGTAGCCATAAGTTGTAGCCCTAAGGTTTTTTTGTGTTAAGAGTTTATTTGTGATCTATACCAGTATTAAAATGTAACCCATTCAATACTGGTGTACACTACCTGTAAAACAAGCAAAACTTTTCAGGCAAGCCTCCTGTTACAAGTGTGACTTTGGCACCTACATCAAGCTCAGTAACTCAAACACACTTTTTAACTTACCTGACTGGAGCAGCTGTAGATGGAGTTGCAAAAAGATCAACTGGAGGAGATGTATCAACAGTTTTTGCTGGAGTAGAACTAGGAGATGTAACAGTTGTGGCTGGAGAAGACTGGAGAAATATTTTAAATATACATTCAATATACCACCATTTCTCCACAAACAACTCATAGATTCATATACTTTAAAAACCCAGTTTTGACATCAGGCCTTTTATTGTGAACTGTTCTCTCCTTTGAAAGAATTTAAGGAAGACTGGGCTAAGTTTTCAAATAACAGTGGAGCTGAAAAGCTGCAAGGTGACTCCAAAGAAGGAAAAAAGTTTCTACAGGGTTTGTTTCTGCATCTCTCAGACCCCTCATTTTGTCTATGGAATGAAGCAGTTGTTTGTCCACAATAGCACCTCAGTGTTCTAACCACAGAAATGGCAGTAGAAGAGAAATGGTTAGAAACTAGTTAAAAGTTTGTTCCTAAACCTTCAGAAAAGAGATTAAAAAGCCATCAACAGCACTAAGATGAAGTCCTTGGGAAGACAGAAGAGACAGCTCAGCCTATGACTTTGCTTCATTAGCTCCTCCAATTCTGGATAAAGATGCTTTAAGTGTGGCAAAGACAGACACTCAGGAGAATATACTGCAACTCTTCTGTGATCTTAAGTTACCTTGAAGAGCGTTAATTTAATTCTAGAAGCTTTGTTACAGCATCTCACGTGCTAGAGAGATCCTTTTCCTAATGACTGAAAACAAGTCCTAATTTTAGTAGTTTGCCATTCTGACCACCTCCAAGAAGCAAAAAGAATGCCAAATTCAGAGAAATTTCCTTCTGAGTTCTTCTACTGCTGTCCCATAATCCTAACTCCAGAAGGAGATAGATATAAGCTTTCTAGACTCTCCTCAAAGCTTTACTAAGGGCTGAAACTAGAGTGGTCAAATCCCTCATGTGCATCAAAGAAGAGAGGGTTAAAGTTGCAAGAACACTTCCTGAGCCATCGTGTAGTTCTCACCAACTGCTACAGTATTAAACAAGAGAGGTTGGGTGGGGTAGTTGTTTTGGTTTGGTTTTGTTGTGGGGTTTTTTGCAAACAGCTTTTCTGAAAGAAATTTAAGAGCTTTCAGTAGAATCAACCCTTGAATCACCTCCCTCAGATTCGAAGTTTTCACTGAGTTTTTCCTGCACAACACCCATTATTAGACACAGAGCTATGACACCTGGCAATGCTCCAGGGATACCAGGAGCTACTATTACTAATACCATAAAGCTCATTACTTTATCTGACAGTCATACCAAGGCAGTTTCACTAGCAACTCTTGCTTTAAGATCAGCAGTCTCACTAGTAAAGGTCATTTCTGAAACTAGATATATTGGATGAAAGTTTTCTTCCTGGATTTTCACATGAACATAGTTTAAACGAGTCAGAAAAAAAAAAGCTGCAAATGGAGTGAAGAACTTTGAAGAGAAATACCATGGAGTAAGTTTCTCACTGACATGAGGACATGAGGATTAAGGGGGAGGGGATGAAAAAAAAAAGGTGATATTAAAATACTTGTGTCTTTTATGCTCTCAGAAAGAGTGATCACCAAATCCTGGCAAAGTTCCTCAGCATCCTGCACTGGTACAAGCACAGCAGCCCTTCAGATCAGTGATATGCTCTTACGGGGCCATTAAAAAATGTAGTTCTCAATTATAAAGGGCTTAGGTGGCAAAATCTAACAAGTAGATTAGGAGACAGAAATTATCTTTATGACCATATGATATTCTAAAGCGTATCACTGAACAGGAATTAACTAGTACAGCAACTGGCAGTATTTACCTTGCTCAGAGGAGAAGGAGCCCCAGATCTAGGAGAAGAAAAAAAAAAAAGGGATCGGTTTCAGATAAGTACAGTTTTGGAAACTGTTTCTGGTCATCAAAACTTCTACAAAAAGACCAAAAACTAAGCATGAAAGCTTTCTGAAGATCTCTAAAATTGCATACCCTCTCCATTTTTTGAAGTTCCATGTGCCACTTTATACAAGGAATGCAAATTTTACTTCAAATCTTAAATGAATCTTTTAATCTGCCTTTTAAATAAGCTCTACGAAATGGAGGAAAGGCAGAGATGCATGCAAGTGTCTTGCTTTGGGGCCTACAGTAGCCATCAGAAAAGAGTTATGGGGTAAGATGTCACCGTATTATAAAACCATGCAACAGCAGCAGAACACCACCAATAACAAAGCATCTAACACAAGTCTGGAAATGTGCCAGCAATTTTTCAAAGTCTACTGTTCTTTTAAAGAAAGTCAGTTACCTGAAACAGTATTTAAAAGTATGAAAACAGTGAGTTGTTCAAGCTGAAAGTTCTCCCACATGCACAAAAATCACATCAACAATAATTGATAGAGCTTCAATCATAATTTAAAATGTATGTCATTGCATTTGTTTGCTTTCATTATTTTGAGGTATGCAAATACTGCTAGATATTTTTAGAGCTGCTTTGATCTAAGAGATGAAAGGAGAAACTGAAGATAAAACTGCACCCGTATTGAACTATCATCCATCCTACAACTTGAAGTCCTAGAAGCTGTAGATCTGGAGATTTTCTAATCACAAATGACAAAAAATAATGGCTATATACAAAAGCAAGGAACAGTTCTGTTCAATTTAAAGAAAATATCTACGTGTTCAAGCCACCTTAAAAAAACCACATAATCATGCCTGCATGCAAGTATTATGCGAACGTAAGTACTCACCCTTCGCTAAATTGCAAGGAAAGCAACAGTAAAAGAAAAAACACAGGTTTAGCTTAATCCTTCCTAGACTTAGCCATGACAAGTATCTAGTAAGAAAATGCAAAATCATTAGAAGACAAATAGATTTTGATGATAAAAGCCTCAGCAGCAGGAAAAACCCCACTTCCTTCTAAGAGTTTTCCTCAGGGAATTTTATTTATTTTTAGAAAGTGTCTAGTTGTTCTGTTTCCCCCCTACACCAGTAACTAAAAAACGATCGCCATTAAGATGACTTTGTGAGGGAACAGGAAAGCCTTATTTTCTAGAGAAGTGACAAAAGGAGACTTGGGGGAGTGTCTCGGGGTGAGCTGCAAAATGCCAAATGCCCAATGCAGAGTCAGTCTCCCTCCCCTCCTCTGCTGAGAAAAGGGAGGGGAAAAAACTCTAAGACTTAAACTTGAACTTAACTACTTACATATTTACACAAAAAAGAGAAAATCAAAAGTAGACTACAATATAACACACATCTACACAGGTAAGATATAATAACAATCCTCTTCCTCCCATCAAAAACAGATCCCATCACTCCAGATCCATAAAACACCCCAAAAGACACCCAGCAAGAAATAGAGAGAAATAACAACTCAAATAAAATGTGAAGTAGCAGTGGGCAGCAGCCAAGGGTCACTTCAGCAAGACAGCAGCTGTGTGTCTTGCCTCTGCCTTGGCCATGATGGGAACTGGGAGAACACCTCTTACTCTACTGTATTTTTATCTCAGTTTGCATCATCTGGTATGAAGTATTTCTTTGGTTGCTTAAGTCAGGTGACACCTGTCTCTCCTAATCTACATAAGACTATCTGCTAAACTGAGGCCTTCTAAAAGGCCTAACTTAAACCACCACAGGGAGGCAAAGCTTAACATCAACTAATACCGCATTTTCAGTATTATGCCTAAATACATGGTACAACATATATACCTACTTGTTGCCAGGTTTTTTTCCTTCCAGTGAGTTTAGATGTTGCTCCAGGGTCTCCATGAGACTGCTAGGAGCCTTGAAAGAAAAGAGAAAGATACAAATCTAAACATATTGCATTGACCCAATCATACTTTGAAATCCAGCACCAGCTTCCCTGAAGTCCACCCTGTTCATACTCATGCTGATGTTTTATTTACACCACTGTGGAAACAGTGGATTTTCATGCTAGAAGTATTCAGGCAAAGGCAGTTTTTAATACTGTGTCCAAATTTGCAGGGAGAAAACAGTTACCTCCACTACAGCCTGAAGCTTAAATCCAGAACGTGCTGCTCATCATGCTTTAAAACAGTGTTAAACATTGATAACAGCACAGGCACCCACAGGGTTAATTTTAAGAGTAAGAAATTCAAGTTCACACTTTCAGTTTTGCTTTCAGTCACACCCCCAACACCTCCTTTGTGACCAGAGGGTTATACAGCATTTGCAGCCTAAACAAAACAAACTAGAAGTCCTTTCCAAGGTCCCTAAAAGCAGCTACCTTTGGTTTGAGACTCCCAACATCACAAAACCTTACTGCTTTTTCTTCTTGAAATGGTAGCCTGGCACAGGTTACTGTGCAGCCAGCTTGAAACACAGAAATACTACTGTTATAGCCATCTATAAAAAACTAAGCTTTTTCAGACCTCTCTGATCTTAGGTTTTATTGTAAGCAACCTTTTTGTGGTCAGCCAACACCCCCAGGCATGCACTTGCTGTTACTACGGCAGACAGAAAAAGAAGCTGTAAATGCACATTGGGTTTAACTACTCCAGTATAAAAATAGTCCGGGTAAGCAGACTCGTACAAGATCAAGAAGCAGGAAGGAAAACCCTTGAGAGATACAGTAGCATATGACAGTCAAATATTTCATCAGGGTTACCAGTTCATCAGTGGTACAGTCTCTAAACAGGGAGTTTTCTCTATCACTCTGTTTGAGATCAACTACAATTCCTTACAACAATATCTACGGTGTTTTCCATAAATAACATCTTTAATTTCAAGGCAGACATATTTATCAAACAAGTCAGTTTGGAATGCTTGAAAAAGGACTATTCACTGCTCCCATGCTGAAAAACCAGCTGGCTGGCTGAATCAGGTATTTCAGGATGCTTATTACCTGCTAGGACCAATGCACAGCTAAGTGTACTGGTAGCATCTGCATATTAATTTTGGCATTAAACTCGGTAACTTAACACATGCAGAAATTTAAAATACTCAAAATAATCTTAAATGACATACTGTGTTTAAATATTTTCCCTGTATGTATGCAACACAGAAACATCTTAACCTTGCGGCTTTTACTGGCATATTTATTAATTTTCAATTCATTTGAGCATAGTAAAGAATTGCTTAAACATAGGTGACTTAGTTGTAAGCATTCTCCAGAAGCAAGAAAAAGAACTAAAAAACTAAAAAAATCTAAAAACTGAAAAAAAAAACCCAGAGAGATTCAGACTTCTACATATTCAAAAAGGCTATAGTATAAGATACAAGTTGTGCTACTTTAAGATGTAAAAAAATCTGTTTCAAAAAAAAAAATCCACTATTTTCTGTTACCAGTTACCTTTAGACACTTTAAATAGCTTTCCAATATATTATTCACAGGCTTCTTAAAAGCCAACAAGGTAATACAAAACTTATCTACCAAACAAAACTCAGAGAGGAGGGTTCAGAAAGTTTCTACCCAGAGGCAACAATTAGGGAAGTAAGTACTAGCTGGCATCCAATTTGAAACGCTGAACACAGCTTAATTTCCTTTAGATGCTGCTTCAACATTAGATTATCTATCAGTCAGCATCGCGCTAGCACCTTAGATAGGGGTTCCCCACTAGCTATTAGGGGCAAAACTGTCACACTTTGAGAATTGCTAGTAAATTAAAATGAGACAAGATCTTTAGCTGCCAAGATGCCTTCTGAGCCTCCAAAAATTTGCAGCCAAACAATGAAGTCCAAAAATGGCAACTATCGATTTGAATTACACTACTGTGACCACTGGTTTGGATTTACACACATGTACACACATCAAGTTTCAATACAACCAACTTCCTGCTGAATACTGACTATTGCCATGACTTGTTATAGGAATTTAGTATACTCAAATTGATATTGCATACAATTATGTATTACTTATTAGCTGAAATTCAGTTTCATTATGCACCTTTTATTCATTTCTCACTGAAATGCGCTGCCTCGGTCTTAGACCCAAGCTAGAGCATGTTGCAGATTAACTTAACAAGAGTCCCAAGTAGCCTTTGGGAGAATACAGCTATGAGGAACTACCTGAAAGACCACTGAAGTGGTCATGCAGTTGGACTATTGTAGATCACTTCTTTCCAAAGGAACTGTTATATTTTAAAGTGTTGGTTCATGAGGTGAAAGGGACCATCTGGTAGCAGTAACTAAGGTGCTGCTGAGCAAGTATGACACTGACTGATGATGCAGAGCAGGCTGGCGCAAGCAGAAGTAGATGAAAGTGCCACAGAAATTTATAAAGCCTATTTCATTAACTGAGTTTAGGTGAGTTCCTATGGTTTAAGGATTTAGTTCATGACTGACTGGACGGTTAAAAAAAGAGCCCCTGAGGCACAGAGTTAAGTGAACATACTATGTCAGCTATTTCAGAATTGGGTCTGGTATTCCACATGCTGCTTGCTTCTGCTGAAAGGAGGGCCAGACTTCATAGCCTCATAGTATCTGAAATCCATGAAGATTAAAATCCTCCACATTCTTATAATGTCTTTCGTAATTTTTAAGTGGCTTTTTAACCAAGAGAGTCACTATTCTGATACTGATTTAAACCAGGCTTTTAAAAAGCTTTCAAAAACTGTATTAACAAAAAATATATGAACACTTGGGGTTTACAACTCTTAAGCACTTAGGGCTGCTCTTCTGTTCCAATTTATTGGCATCAGAACTGCCACAGGTCAACTCTTCAGAATGGATCTCTTCCTATAAATAAACATTCTTTTTGTATTAAAAACAAAGTCAGACACCCAGGTCAGTTTGCAAGTGATACTGAAAATGGACCAGCAGCTCCAGCATGTTAGGTGGTATTACTTCCTACCAACAAGTATATTCCTGGTGTGCTTCCTAGATACAGAACTTTTAGTTATTAACAGATCCAAAAAGACTACGAGAGAAGCTTACCTGTGTAAGATCAGGGATATCACCTTTGTCAATTCCAACTTGCTGTGGATATAAAGGAATAAAGTGAAAATGTAAGTCCATTATTCCACTGCAGCATGCATTAATTTTGAGTAGAACTGTTCTTCAAGCTATAACATGCTCTATCTTTAGAAAAATATTACAGAGTTAGAGGGCACATGTTCATCTTCCCAGTAGCTACCTTCAACAACCTGCATCAATCTTTTCTTTTTCTTCTCCACAAAATAAAATATTCATTTAAAATAAAAGGAGAAAAAAATGGAGCTCCATTTCACACAGTTAAAGTTCATACTGCAATACACTGGTCATATAATGCTGTCTCAGAGGACGGCAATAGTGAACAGCTGAACACAGACTATCCAGATACCTGATTATCCCAATGCAGTTCTCTGAAATTGAGCCAGTGAGAAAAACCTAGAAGGCATCCCTTTAAAAAAATGCTAAAGCTCAAGTCCTTTGGTTGTTCTGCCATTCTCTGCTAGCATTTCAAATAAAACAAGTTAGGGTCTAAGACAGCAATCTGCTATTAATTGCCCTGTTGCTTCACTACAGTTCTTCAGAGTGCCTGTTGGTTTGGCTTTTGCACAAGCGCAAGCTCCAGTGCACCCAGTAATCCTGAAGTATAGTCACTATAACCCCTGTACAGCAAAGCTGACCTATGTCTCCAAAGTACTTTACTCCCTCAAATTCAATACTCATATCTGCTATTACAAATCATTAGGGAGTCTATCCAGTCTTCATAGATAAGTATATTAGCAAAGAAACTTTTTATTCAGCTCATTACCGCTGTCCATTAGAATGAAGTATGAAACATGGAAAATGTGCATCCTCTGCCAAAGAGCCAACTACTACAAATGAGAACCCAGCAAAGGAATTAATTAACCATGTAATATTCCTATTATCCACATAAGAGGATGATAAAAGGAACAAAACCAGTAAAATCTCACATTCCGGTTAACTTGATGTTGGCTGCAAAGACAAAGAAAACAGACTTACAAGATCAGTATGCATTTATTACAGCATTTCTCAGAAATACTGGTATGTTTGAAGTCATGTCATCTGTTAAGGTAACCAGGAAAGTTGAGGCTGGCTGCACCAAAGAGAAGTGTGGAAGTCCTAAGCAGAGCTTAACTACTCCAAGAAGAGCTGAACAAGCAGATCCAAGGCCTTCTATGCATTTATACACATTGAGACAGATTCTTAACAAATGCAATTAATTTTTTATATTGGTGCTAAAAAATTCACAAAATATTTAAGTGCCAAACTTCAAAACATGGGAAATCACTTACCTCTGCAACTTTAAGAAACTCTGATACTCTGGTCATTCGAGTTAGAAATCGTTTGTAGATTTCAAGAGCATCTTTACATTGTCCCTTTTTCATTTCAAAAAATTTCTCTAAAGAAATAGTTTGGTAAATTTCAGTTAAGATACTTACATTAGGTCTGTGTTCATCAGCAACTCCAGTTTTTCAGAAAAATTACCTTTCAAGAATATGGCACTACATTAACATTTTTCTACTTTAACACTAATCTGGTGGCATTCCTAGTCCTTTGTAGAACTTAGGAGTTGGGCTTGCTGAGCTGCTAAAAAATTATATAGACTATAAAATTGCACCCCAACCAGCCACAGCATTGTGTGTGATGCAAACTATACTTTTAAAGATCAAAAACTAAGCAGGTGAAGTAGCTACCAAACTTAAAGTTCCAAATAATTAGAGGTACTTAAACGTACGTCCTCTCCTGAATTGCCTTCACTCCAAAGAACAGTACTTTTTTTACTTAAGTAGCTCTCTAAAGTTCATTTGTACCAATTATTAAACAGAGTTGTCACATATTTCAACCTGAACTTACACTTTAAGTAGCAGTAAACGGTGAAATTGTCTCATTGCCTAATTGAATTGTTATGCCCAACATATTTGTGTCTGTTCCATAAGCTTCCCATGCCTACAGTTTCAGCCTGAACACCTGGGATTTTTATGAAACCACCAGGAAACATTGCAACATGGATAAAAAAGAAATTGAGCTTTACAGCTCAAGAACATCTTTTAGCCTGTTCAGTCTCTGTAACATGGTCATAATGTCTGTTTCTTCCTGTTCTAGTTGCAGACAGTTTTAGGTCAGTTATGCTGGCCAAGCAATCTGAGTTTTTAGCTGTCTTTATAGACCAGATGCAGAGTTCACAAATTTTAATAGCTGAAATTCATTTTCTATAGGGTCAGTTATGTTTCCTGCAGTTTACAACTACCCCTGGGTTTAGACATCATAAGGAAGCCTTCTGCAGGGACAGCTTAAAGTGTGTCGTGTTGATGATCACACCAGGCTGCCTGAGCTGCAGAACATGCTCACAGCCTCCTTTAGACTTTGTAGGCTGATGGTAGGTAGGGTTCTGGAGGAGTTCCAGCTTTGGCAGTCATGCTTTCAGACAGATCAGGAATGTTATTAAGGAGTGTGTTACTTCATATAAAGCTACACATAGCTTTATCACTCTCTACACTAATATAAGAGGTTACAGCATAAAATTGTCTCTCATTTCAGAACAGAACAGTCAGGAAAAATGCAGCTTTAATTAAAGTTAAGTAAAAAAACTGAAACAGATCTGAAACCCATTTTTCACTTGCTTATGATATGCGAGATAAAGACTCAAGGCTACTTACCTAGTAAGTTAATAACCCCATCATTGTAGCAAGCAAAAAGTTTGATGAGATCTTTAAATAGAAGCATGAATGCAGCATTTATGACACCATTTGTCAGTTCATTTGGATGAACCTACAAATAAAATATCAGTTATTTACAACAGAAGCGTTGAATACAATAAGAAGTTTAGGCTTACGCCAGGTATTTGATGCTATTACAGATAGTGTGAAAGCTTCAGTGCTTGATTCTAAGACTAACCAAAAGTTTTGGTTAGCAGATCAAGGATTGTTTTTTTCACCACTTCAAAACAACCTACTACAGCAGAGAAGTACTTGCATCAACAGTAAACATCTTAGCCTTGATTCCTTTGCCTGTCACAAGGAAGAGGAAGGCAGGGATGCTATTAACAAAGTTTTAATGGAAGAGGATAAAGATGTCAATTTACAGCAGAACTTAACAAACCCCCCATCTTTTATGAGGTACATACAGTTAAGGTTGATGATGTCAAGACCCTTTCAGTCCTCACATTAACTTGGGAAGAAAATAAGCACTCATTTATTAAAAGATATTTCTTCTCTTAAAAATATCTCCTCTTCCGAGAGCACTATCACAATTTCTAAGCTGTTTAAGGAAGGAAAAACACTCTAGCAAGACATGGATTTTTAAGGCTTTCCTCTGAGAGCTGTAGTGGGCCCTGCCTTCCATTTCAGTGTATTCTTCTGCCCACCGAGAACAGAAGAACTTCAAGATCAATTCCTTCAAATACCTCTACGAAACAACAGTTGACTCCTGCTTTTATCCTTAGGTCAGATAAACAATCCCACTAAAACTCATGGCATTATAAATACATTGTACACAATTATTTCTATGAACAGTCTAGGTCAAACATTAGCCAATTGCGTTTACAGCCAAAAACCAGATGAAGATCTTGAAGAAGCCAAACAATGCACATGTGGTATTTTAATGGGCTTTTCCCTCCTCCCCAAAGGAAGTTGGTTGCTAAGAGACAGAAAAAAGAGTGTTCAGTCTTCCTGCTTTGTCCATTTCTTCCCCTCATTGATGCAGAAGATGAAACTCCAATTTCCGTCTTCACAAAACCAAAAGTGCAATCTGCACATCTCATACACAGAGGAAAGGACCATCTTTTGCCACACTACCTCACTGGGACATTTGAAAGGGGATTTTTTTGGCCCACATGATGGAATGATCAGTAAAGCATTACCTACAAGGTGAAATGTGTTCACTACAGTGCAACAGTTATAAGTTGTTGCCTAGTGTTAATGCTAGGTCAGCTTCCATACATACATCAAATTCAAGCAGTGCATCGATTTGTTCCTGTAATATTGGCATACTCTTCAGCAGCTTTTCAGGAGCCATTGTTCTCATTACACCTTCAGCTCTGCAAGAGACAATATAGATTAGAAGCCATGGCATTTCCCCTCTCCCTTCCTCCAAACTGAACTGTTGTCTAAATTAATGCTTAAAGCAGCTATAACTCATTCTACACCATTTCAAAAAGTACTGACTGATTCTCCTGCTTCTCACATTATCGTGAGAGCTGGCATGAAAAGTCCTTCATCAGCCATCCTCCCTCATAGCAGGTGAGGAAAGGTTTTGTGTTGGAGTGATGAATGCAAGAGATTGATCTCTTTATGCAAAGACAACACAAATTTTAATTGACTTGACTGCCTCAGAAGGACTTAGAGAACTATAAACCTTTGTGTATGAAGTTTGTTATGAATAACTAATGACAACTCACTGCCCTCCATGTCTGTAGATGACTAGCATTTCTGACCTGTCACCCATAGTCTTTCAGCAGTCTTCAAGCATGTTCATTTTTATTTCTGATTATCACAAACCTGCACAACCACCATTATGTATTGCCCTGTTCTAGCTGCAGACAGGTACAGCACCTCCTCTCTGGAAATGCACGCCACTGTTCTTACTTACTTTATGCTACACTCTCAGACAGCACCTTGTTCTGAGAACCAGAAACAACATGCACAGAAAGCCTTTCCAGGAACACAGAGGAAAGCAGGAATAGTAGAATTCACTTAGGGTTTTATTTATAATTAGCCATCTTTCTTACTGAAAGTATCTGGAGAATAATGAAACATCCTAAATAGTTTCAGAGTGTTTCTTTCTCCAGATCCTACAGTCTTGCTGTAGCACAATTTTAATAAGAGTCAGATTTAACACCTAGCACTAAAAGCTCCCAGTTCTGCAAGGCACCTTACTTTAGTCTTCAGTATTTGCCTTACTTCCCAGTCTTTCCTCTCCTCTTTCAGCATTTTTTAAACCATTACAAATACTTTAAAAATCAAACCATTTTGGTGTCTCATTGTAGCTACAAAAAAGAACCTAAGAACAAAGTCACTGAGAAACTAAAATTGAGCGTAATGCCACAAATGAGATTACATGGCAAACCTATTAATTTATGTATCTTAACTTTGCTTACCCTTTCTTCACTCTTGCAAAGTCAAATGCCATTTGTCTGTAGGAAAAGGCTTTTTCATTCAAGTATCTACTATAACGCCTTATAAAGGTGGACATGTCATAACCTGCAAAAAACAGTTACACATTTTGCATTTCATTTTCATGCTTGTTTGGGTGTTCTTTAGTAAACAGTCAACAGACCCTAAGATTATATGACTTCTGTTGCATTATACAAGTCCACATACAGAACAGGCATCACAAGACATCTTCAAGCTTCTGAAGAAAAATCAGTAGTGATACACCAAAAAAATCTACCACTGTCCTATGCTGCAACAGATTTATCCAATGCACCAGTGGCATTGTTCCTGGGAAAACCTACTGGCGGCTCCCACACAGTTATGAGGTAACATTACTTGAAGGCAAAACCTACCCCTCTAATTAATAACTGAGAAAAATATCAATTTAGCAAAATGCTTTTACTTAACTGGTATATGACTTCCAGAATAAAGACCAATTTCAACTTAAATACTCCTGATATTTTAGTCCTGATATGTTAGTCACTCCAGCTCTTAGGTGGACCTTCAAAATTCCCCTGACTAGATTTACCAGAACAAAGAAACTATGATGGCATCCACAGAGATTAGTCCTTTCCTTGAACTGCTACACCAGACATCCTCAAGGCACGTAATACTGTACAAGCAGCCTCAAACTTCAGTGACCTCCAAGTGTATGACACCTGAGCAGTTAGTATTACAGTCTGTCCTTCAAAGCTTCTTCCTCTAAGCTACAGAAATGTGTGAAGAAAGCAGCTCATCCTTCTCTTCAGTGCAGGTCTTTTGCTACCTTTGTAAAAATCCACAGCCCCCAAACTTAGACATTGACTGTGTTTTTCCTTAGTATCTCTCACCATTAAGTATCTCTGCCAACTCAAGCACAATACTACCAAATCTGATGCCTCATTATCTAAGATATGCTGTTGTATTACCTATGAAATGGCAACTTAAGTTTAAAGAAAGTGGTGAAGAACATAAATGGATGCATTTAACAGAATTCACTGTCGCCAAATGCCAGTGTCTGAACATACATAGTGTGTTTTGCATAGAAAAACACACTTTTAGTATTTGCTTAATTTTGTTTCTGCCCTGTGTTACCATATCTAAAAGATGCTAAAGTCTTTTTGGTGTCATATGTCTACATTGACAGATGGAGTAATGTGGCATTGTTTTGATTTTGCCCATTATTGTTGTATTCCTGCACTCTGCATGCAATCTACAAATATTCTCTGACAGCTTAAGAATTATGCTTTCTCTCTAGTAGAGTTACCATGGAACAAGCTTTTCATCCTAAGTGAGGACACAGGAAAACTCACTAATAATTCCAGAGGAAAAAGTAGAAAAGCAGACCTTTTAAGACTTAGAGAGAACAAGTCATTAATTTCTGCATACACCTTTCTAAATTCATAACTCCAGCCAAATAAAAACCAACCAGTTATTTTGGTGCCAACAGCCTGCCCATTAAATAGTTTTAGACAATGCCTAAAAAGTGCAGCGTCCCCAAGCAACCGAATTACCACTTAAGACTAAGTAAAAACAAAAAAAAACTAAACGGAAAGTTATCAATTTCAACTTTAACACCCTTAACAGTTGAGGAGAGAGCTGACCCAGCCTAGATTTCAATTAGCACTTAAGGGATTGATACAGTTCCCCCTTTTGAGTAAAAATATAGCAGGAGAGGAGAAACATTGTTCTGAAGTTGTTCAGCAGTTCACTTGAGCTCCTGTATTTACAAAGTACTTATAAAAACACTTCAGTAGCACATTTTGATATTATTTACATCTTATGAATGAAGAAGAAAATTAACAATAGTATCTTATTTAATATCTAGTTAAGGTTAGAGACACGAGTATGCTTACCATGAGAACCACTTTTGTCCAGAAAATTGCTGAGATTGAACAATGTGTTTCTAGATGCCAGGTACTGAATAAATCTCTGCAACACAAAGTTATTTTTCTTATCACAGGCTGTATCTACAGGCTTTGTACCTCCTAGCAGGAAGATTAACAGTCTACTTCCAGCATACAACAGGAAACCCCAGATTTTTGTTTTAGCCTGTAATACCTCCTTCAAAACTTTTTCCATACATTCAGATTAACTACTTTTAGTTGGAATCTCTAGGAAATAATCTATGGTACATATAAAAAATAGATTCTGTGCAAAATACAAACCAGATTGTGGAAAGAGCAATAAAAATGGTCAATTCTCAGAGATTTGAGGAAGTACAAGATTTATCTACCAGGCTACTCCCAGACTTCTCAATCCAACAGCCTTCAGTTTCAGCCAAGCCAAGGGCCTTTCTTAATAACTAGCAAGGCACTACATGAAGTACAGGGACTAACAGGCTGAAACAGTTAGAGAAATCAGATGAGAATATTAGCCAAAACTTAGAATGAAAACATATAGAAATTTACACTGTGAGAACTTCATTGCATGAAAACACTTTCTATCCTCTTTACATATGCTTTCTGGTTTTATGCAGACATACCTGTTTATACAGGTCAATGAAAACCAAGGGAAAGGAAAACTCGAGCAAAAAGGCTATTAAGCTGAATTTACAGCTCTAGAAAGGTGTTAATGTGCATACAGAGAAAGATTTTAATGCTCATGCAGAGAAAGGGCAGTTATTTGGATGACAGCACATATGTGCCAGAACATCAACTTTGACCCTAGTTAAAAAATCCCAGGTAGTGTTTAATCCTGTGCAGCCCTGTTTTCAGATAGCAAATAAATTGTCAACATCCTGGAAAAGGCTGTGTCTTGGTCTTATGTTATGATTTTATCAATGAAGAGACTATGTTGTTAAAGATAAGGTTTCTCTTCGAGAATCATTCTTGCCCTTTGTTCTCAGGTCCTTACTGGTTCAGAAGAGATGCCTTTGCATCACTAATATTTTTGGCTTGGAATCTGCTCAGTGTCAATGGGATCTTGAGAGAGCTGTTACCTCATTTCCATGAACCATTAGATGATGTGTGGTAACTAAGGCTTTGAATACGACCACCCAGCTACTATTCGTTGCTCGCTCAAAAAGTGTATCAGCCATCTGAGGAATATTCACATTTGTTTCATTAGTTGCTTGGATCAAGTCTGTAGGAAAGAGAAAAGGAAGGCATTAGGTGCTACAAGTAAGACGAAAAAGTCTGCAGCATGGCCAAGTTCTCAGACCATCAGGCTGCAGGCCATGGTTATGACAAACAACAAGTTCAGAGCTTACACCTCACATTTAAATAAAAAACAAAACACTGGTCTAACTCATCTAAGGATACTAGTTTTCCAACAATTCTGTCCTGAGCTATGACCAAACAATTTTTCCATCTTTATCCCAGATGAAGTTAGGGTGCACAACATCACATAACCTTAAAGCTTGCAGGTTTTCAAGTTAATTGTGGCCATTCACTACTGCTGAGTTAGAGAAGTATTACTGAATTCTTCACTTACAAGCGATACAACAAGCACGCTGAACCCAGTCACATCAGCCATTAGACATACCACCAGAAACAGATACTGTAATCATCCCAGAGGTTAGTGTCATCAGCAAGCCTCAGCACACCTCCTAAGGTCTCTACAGACCCAGACAGCAGAAGATTGCATTCAGGCATGCATTAAGACCTCTTCAACAGTGGGAAAGAACACAAGGACAGACATTAGTTTATATTGAAGAATAATAGTCTTCTGCAAGCAACTGCACCTTACACAGAAGAAATAAAGACATTAGACTGCCCTAGGGAACAACAATAAAATACAGCTTTGTGTCTTTAACATTAGAAAGGTGTAGAGTTGCATTAAAGAAGGCATGAAATTAAGATAAATAGTTAAATCATAAACAGTAGGGCAGCAAGCTTCCAACTACCATCTCTTACACATCTGCTGACAGGATCTGTAATTTACTACATCGCCTGTTACCTGCAGACTCTGATTATGCAGCCAGCAATTACCTTCTACAAGCTATTACCTATTTTTGAGGCACTGCATACTGCAACTGCATGACCAAAACCCATGTGATGCTAGACACAGCCTTAGCAAGACTTCAGGAGATGATTTCATGCAACACAAAGAGCACAGAATACAGACCTAATCGTAGGGCTGAGGCTTTAAGTGTGAAGACCTGAGCAGAAGAAGTTAAAAAGTTTAACTACTAGACTAAGCAGTATCTGTGTTACTAATGAAAATACTCATTTTGCACTTTCCCTCAGAGGAATAATTTTTAATAATTTCTTCTCCACCCCCACACTAGAAATTTTCATCCAACTACTCAACTCATTCAGTATTGATAGATATACTACCTTAAAAGAAGACTGATTTTTGCACATCCTAACTATGCAAGTCTGCTGTAAACACTCTACAGGAGTTCTGTTCACTTGGGCAGTAGGATCACCACTTTACAAACCTCCTTTCCTATCCCTACATAACCCCATACAATGGAGAGCATTAACACTCCTGAGAGTGGAAAGTTAAGGTTCAGTCTGCTCTTGAACTACTGATTCTGCCTCTGTAGGGCAGGAAAAGTCCAAAGGACGGGTCTGTCTAAACAGATCGATGAATCACATCAGCTCTTGAGACCCATCTGATGTGTTCAGAACTCCACACTGCTGTGCATTCAGAAGTTCAGGTTGAGTTTGTTTGATTGGTTTTGTGTTGGTTTTTTTTTTAAATTCATGGCAAGTGATTTTCATGGGTATTTTTAATTCTATTACACAGACTTATTCAAGGTACAAGAAATCTCTAGCTCAGAGTCAGAAGCTTAGAAAAACTGCAGTGTTTGAGTTTAAAATCGTCATTTGTATGGCCAAAAAAGCTGCAAGTTTTCTTCAGTTTTAGGCCAAGAGAATTATTTTCTGTAATGAGACAGGAGATAAAAATTATGTGAACTGTTCACCCAGTTTGAATTTAAAATACTTGTAATGTTTTTTCTGTTTTGGTTATGGATGTTGTTTTTGTTTTGTTGTTGGGTTTTTTTAAGAACGCCTTCTGAAATGTAAGGTTGACTTCTATAACTTCAGTAATACTACCCTTGGCAGAGGCAGTTCTGCAGACAAAGTATTACAGCAGTAAAACCATGATATTGAATGACAGCAGTTCAAGCTCACAGAGCTCCAACAATTCTCCTTGATCTTATTGTACAAACAGGCCAATAATCTTTTATTCTGTACTGCTGATTAATGCATTATAGAAGACAGCGGTTTGTAAAAGCCTAGAAGCAAGTCACAAGTGGTTTGCTCACTGTTTACCCTGTTCAGAGGTTTTACAGCAGATGACAGGATTTGTCTTCAGTATAAGGAAACACGCATCAAATTTGGAAGCTTTCAGTCCTAGGCTTCAGTATGTAGCTCTCTATGGAAGACATTTAAATTGCGTATTCCATCGGTGGATGTTAGATAATGAAACCTCAGAGGAGTCCACCCACAGCAGTGCTGGCAATGGAGGCTACAAGGCACTACTACAGGCTGCCACAGCACTGCTTCTTAAGTCAGTCAGTCATTTCTGTCTCCTCTCCAAACTGCTGGAGGGTACAGCATCTCGTCTGCAGCTCTGAATGTTTTAGGACATGAGTAATTATAGTGTGCCAAATAGAGAGGCATGATTAAATTTAAGCCTACTACTTTCAGTGCACAGAAAAGAACTAAACCATGCATGAAGATGTCACTCATCATCTGAGTGCAGAAAACAGAGATTGGGAGGTGTGTGTGGGGGTAATTCTTGCTGAGCTGTTTCCCATTTAGCCATGTCACAAAGATATGGTACTCAAGTTTCCTAGGTTTCTTTCCCCAACACCACAGAGTCTCATCTTAACCAGTAATCACCAGCATCCAGAACAACTCACCAACATGGCTAACTTCACAAACTGACAGCAGAGTTTGATGGCTAAGCTAAATTTTAAAATAAGACTTGGAAAAAAAAAATTTACTTCAATGTGGCAAGGAAGAATAGGTACAAGGAAAGAGAAAATATGCAACAAGGAATAATCTAGAAACTACATTTTCAAAAGATACAGATTCAGACATTTACTGGTTGGACAGAAAATTAGTTTTCAAAAGAGACAATGAATTTTAATCTTCCAAGGAAATCACAGGTAGACACATTAATACAAAACAGGTAATACTAAGAAGTGACATATGAAGAACAGCCCAACAGAAGTCATGTGAAGCAATCTTACAAAGTTCATTCCATTTGGGACACACACAAGCAGGGCAAAAAATGGATTAAAGCTTCCTTCCTGATGAAGTTTATGCTACTGCAGCCATCCAGTACACTGGCAGCTAATCCCCAAACCCAGTCACTGAGCTCAAATACAAATTCCAAGCAGAGTAAGCAATCAGGAATCATACTGCAGTAGCAGCAAGTGCTTCATCGTGATTGTCATAGAAAGGAAGTAGTTGGAGAATGAAGACCTATATACCCTTCATTTGAATCCATTTGTTTACTGTGGGACTAAATTATAATTGCCATATCACAGTACATGATTTTTCCTATTTCCTCTCTTCATATTTTGGTAGCTGCTATTCTGAATACTTATTAACTCTAGGGATCCTTGTTCAAATTATAATTTGAACTTCAATATACTTTTCTAGTCAAGTTTTGAGATGCAAAACCAATGCACGTAGAAGAAATACATGGTTGTCAATTCTTTGACACCATAACTGAACCATAAATACCAGGCTTCAGACTCTTTGACAGACCAGCTTTTTGACCCAGACTTAAAACATCTGCAAACTATTTAGGGAATAGAGGTAAAGCTAGAGTACAATTAATATCTCCATGAACAAAAAGACAAACTTGCCAAATTGAGAAAGATTGATGGAGGGTTAACTGAGGAAGACTGAAGTAAGTTAAGACACCTTAGCTCTTCATGACACTTTAAAGAGACCACTAAAAGATGTGACTAGCTTTAATGATTGTTAAGCTTATAAGACCAAAAAAAAACCAAAAACAAACCAGCAAGAAAGTTTCAGAATTTCAGACTTCTTCAGTCTCATTAAAAATGTAGTTTCTAGTTGAGACTTCTCCTTTTTTTTTTTTTTAAGATGAGATTATACATCTTTATTTTGTTGTGGTTTTTTTGAGGGGGCCCTCAATTCTTTAATAAACAGACCTGGGATCTCCCAGTTCAAAATTAATTATTCACAATTTACATTTCAGTATGCAGAGAAACAGCAGCAAAGCACAAGACCTCTCTGTTCAAAGGAATATCAGTGCCAACTTAAGAGCAGCTGTCATTCCAGACTGAATTAACACACAAGCTGCCTCAGCATCTGAGCTATGTCATACATTCAGTTCCTAAACTTTGCCAAATCTATCTGACAGTAACCCCCTTACAGACCTTCCTCACTATTACACTGAATGCTACTACAATAGCCTTCAGAAGGTTTTTCTCTTGCTTATAGGTATTCAAATAATGCCTTGAACCTATAGAAAAGAAAATGCAGGATTGTTCTGATTCCACACTAATCAAGAGCGACTTAAAGTAAGAATTTACAAGCCTCAACCAAAAAAATTAAATAGGTAAGTTAACACTACAAGTCCTCCCTTGCAAGACACAGGACTGTATCAAGAAGCTACTACAGTGTTGTGCTAACCAATGCAAGGTCTGAACTCTCAGGTCTACAAAAGATCATAAACAAGTGACCACAAAACAGTACAGAAAAGCAGAACAAAGTTGCCAGTTTCTGCTGCTACAATAATTGTTCATGAGAACATTGGATAATTTTAATGCTGTTGGCTTTGATTACCAAACAATTCCACAGGAAAGCAATGGGAATTTATTTGTGGGGTTAAAATTCACTATTCTTTTCACCTCCACATGCACCTTAATGTGGCTTGTAACGCTGACCCCAACTGAACAGCAATTCACGCTGTCTCCTCCTTTCTCCTGAAAAGTCTGCCTCAAGGGTTGCTACATCCCACCTTGACCCCTGCAAGCCTACCCTTTATCAAAGTCCAGCATCTTTCAGGTATTGCCTTGGCACTTCCATGCCTATGCCAATTCAACAAATGGAAATACAACCTTCCACTGAGCACATGCTCTCCAGGCATTATGGGGACTCTGCCAGCTGTAGCCCTCAGGGGACTGCTAACTCCTCTCTCCAGCCTTACTTAAAGACATTCTCCTTCCAAAATATATCTCAGACTCTTGTGAAGACAAATACTTGCTGCAGATCCCGAAGTTTGAGAAGTCAGGGCAGTCAGCCTTTGAACCACACAACAGCAGCCCCCACAAAGGCCAGCTTTGACACACACTCCCCTCTGCCTACTCAGAGGCATACCCATACCACCCATATTATTAAGCATATTGCAGAATCCATCAATCACACGAAGAGTCTGTGGAAAGACAGGCCAAATGACTGAGTACCAGCAAATTTCTCTTGGAGCATCCTCCAGTTTCTCAAACTGAGAGTTTAATTAGCCTTAGAATCATCTTATTATCTCCCTGTTCCTTTTTAAATACTACAGTGCACCACCTCCTGTATCATCAATTAATCTGTTTTGAAACAAAGCAGAAGATCCACTGCCCAGAAACATTGCTAGATTTTATTCCAATGCGCTTCCATATAGTTTGCATCCCTCCTTAACCAATATATCAAGCCAAGACATTTGGCTTTAAGACATCTGTAAAAACCACCCCAGATCATTAGCAGTATTAAACCAGTTATGTTGGATTTGCATCCCTTTCAGTACTTAATTATTTATACACATGGCTTTTCCTCCTGAGATGTTCAGGTTCAGCTGTCTTGGAAAGAGGAAAATGAAAGTGAACTGTTAGGTGGTCTTCTAATGGATCTGAAAGGGTGCTATTAAGGCAGCTCTCTCTCTAAGTACAAATAATGGAAGAAAAGTGTGATGATAGTGTGCTAAAGAAATAAAAATCTTGCCATAAGCAACTCCTTCAAGTTCCATGAAGTATGAATACAAAAAAAGTTCCCAGACCTTAGAGCTCCATTGCTTCTGGGTGGGAACAGCATGTACTACCCCCAGTGTTTACATTAGAGTTCTCTCCTTGAGAGTAGTACAACTAAAAGATGACATTCAGATCAGCTGCAGAAGACCAATTTAAGCAGCAGTCATTAGGGTTTTAAGTATGGCCTTTAAGACTGTTAATTAAGTAGCAATTAGTATATTTTATGAACATAGTCTGAAACCTTGCTGACATCCATGATCCAACTAGTCAGAAGAAGAAAAGCTTCGACTTTACTCAGGAATTACATACCTGGAACAACAGAAGATAGGCTACACAAACTTTAGACTACAAAGATATTATGGAAAGCAGCTTTTTAGTCTCACACAAATGAAGTCGGAACACTAAACAAAGGGGAAAAGGCCCCACAGTCCAAGAATGCTGCCTGCTTTCTTCCCAACTACAGCCACCACAGCTTTTTAAAGCAGCTTCACTATAGGAACAGTATTAGTTATTAAGCATGGAATCCTTTCCCTGTCCAAAGTCGTAAAAAGCTCAATCTTGAACCACATTTGTACAGAATTCACTCACTTTGAATACCAAAGAATTTGTCTCAGGCAAAAGTTCAGCAAAGCAAAGCAAAGATGAGAAAACCACTGATGATCCCTTCCTCTCACTCAGAGAACCCACTCCAAACCCTCTTTCCACACAAATTCTGCTCCCCAGCTACCTTAACAGAAATATGCATTTTTCTGCTCAAAGACAAGAACTGAGCAGTTCTGCTTATGCTATGCTTCTGAAACATCAAGTAGATCTGGATATGCCACTTCTCTATTTTGTCAATTTACTGCGTATACGAGCTGAGCCACAAATCCACATTGCATTACGTTTTTTGCACAGCTCTTAATAGTTTAAGATATGCAAAATTCCATTTGCATTTGGTTGACACTAATCAATGGTTATAAGGTTAAAATATGAAAGCAATTGTCTTGGAAAAATGCTATTTCCCATCCTATTGTAATATGGCATCTTAGATGCCAAACTCTAGGGGAGGAAGTGACATTATTTGCATGAAAAGGAACTTTTATCCTGCATGGCAAATATCAGACCTCATTCTACAACACATTTCATTTTGCACTTCCAACCTGGAAGCCTTAACCAAAATACACATTAATTCAGAGAAGAAACATGAACTGTAGCCACCAGTCAATCTTCTGCCAAGCCTTTAAAGCATTTATTCAATTTCCTCTAAGGGATGGAATTGTTCTCTCCATCCATGCAAGCATTAAAGTGACAGTCCTGCTGCATCCTAGCTCCCGTTGCTAACAAGAAAGCAAGTTTAAACGTGGTACAGCATTGCAAGATTATTGCTTAAAAGGATAAAAGTCAGTAAGAACTACTGAGTCTACTAATGAGTCTCACTAATGAGTCTACTATTGACACTAGGCACATCCACAACAGGATACCAGGATTCCAGCTGTGGCCTGTGATTACCGTTCCATGAAGGTGACCAACTCCTGTTGATACCTGTTGATTATATAAATTCATAACTCTTACCACTTGGCCACTTAATGGAATATCAGTAACAGGACCAAGTGCAGCTTTTATCCAGACAGTACAGCCACACTAGAAACACAAGGATTTAATGTTTGCCACAGGAGCGTTGGGACATTTACCCTAATCTTTGCACTACAGTGTTTTCTAATCAGCCTTTGCATACTGGGCTGATCTTACACTCCAAACACATCTGGCAGAAAGTGGTAATCAACTGAGGCATGGTATGTGAGCTATTCAGTGTCTGTGCTGTTGTCACTTTTATTCTGAGAATTCTACCCCAAATGATCTCCCTTCCTCCGAAAACCATTTGGTTTTAATAAACTTGTAGAAATGAAACTGTTACTAGTCTATCAACTCTGCCCAGAACAGCAATTTGTAGTCCACTACAAAGCGGAATGAGACCAAAAATATATTTGAAGGAGCCTGATGTTTCAGCTGCACTAGTTAGCTGTTACACTCTGGGAATGCATAAAAACCAACCAAGCAAACTAACTTGGGTGGGTATGAGACAATGTGCAAGCAACTTCAGTGCTATGGTGATTAGCTACAGTCTGTATGCTGGAAACAGGACAGTTGAGTAGGCAGGCTCAGAAACTGACACATCTGGCTCAATGTCCAGACCATGGTCCATGTTTTTCCTGCTCCCTCAGCAGGATTATTCTCAGAGTCCATTTTTATTCCAGTGGATGCCACATGATGACTTAATCTGAAATTCTTAACTAGGAATTAAATGCCCACAACTATGCAAGCAGTCCTGTTGAAAACATGAACATATCCGTAGGAAAAAGAAATGAAGTGACATGCACACCTCTCCCATATAGCCAGTGTAACAGTATGACCTCTTGGAAGCACACTGAAGCAGCTACAATCAAGCATCAAGTACTTTATAACATGATTGCCATAATTTCAATCCACTTTTTCCTGTATCTATGTACCTACAATAAAGTAACAGAAAGACCATAAGACTTCCTAAAACTAGACAGTTGCCTTACATATGAATGCTGTGCCTTAGAACTGCTTTTTTCACAAACTGACTGATGTCCTTTACAATCAGACACAGCTTTACACTCTTCTTGATAAAAAAATAAAGTAAAACATGAAACCAAACATGCAATTCCCTTATGTCCATTCCCCTGTACTAAATCAGTTAAACAATATTCTTTGCTTCTGCCACACAGACAGGCAAGTTTAAGTCTCAGCAATTTACAAAAAGCTAACACCTACTACCCACAGGCTAAATTCTTCAACATAAGCTGGCAGCCTTTCACATACTGCAGATTTCTTAATGTTGAAAAAAACCAAACCCAAAACATCTGTAAATTTCAAAGGACCATCCACCTGAGAGATAGAAGACACAGTTAGGACTATCAATATTTTTAAAAAAACCTGACAGCAGTAAGTTGCTACTAACAGTTCAAAGTCACCAATGCTTCTGCATGATGCATCTGCCAGTGGCACTTATAATCTCCTATCAAGCTACTGATGAGTGGGGAAGTTAGAACGCATCACACAGGCTCACATCCAGGCAGCAAAGCTTTGTGTTGACTCAGATCTCTAGAATGGAACACCCAGAAGTATTGATTAACTCCTAAGCACAATAGCTTCTCATCGTACCATCTAAGCAATTTCCAGCTGCCTGATAAACAAGAAGCAGCTCTCTTAAACTCACTTATTTCTTCAAATATAGCAAACTTTGCCTGCTAACACTCCCGCCATTCAGAAACAATAAAGCAATATGAAGTTTAAATCAATCTTAGCAAAACCAGAAAGACTCTATGTGGCATAGAACGTAAGACCAGAAAGTCACAAGCAAGGTCCACGTATGAAAACACCACTTTCACATGCCAGCAATAAAACATCACTCATGATAAAACATGTGTTTTGAAAACACTGGCACACTAGATATGCTGACTTACTTATGGCTTGCTGTCCCTTAGCAGAATGCACATTCTCCTATTTATATGTTTGGATGAAGCTATAAAACTGATTAGGAGCTATAGGCATAATATCCATAGTTTGGATGCCAGAATCAAGCAACAAGATCCAAAGCCAAGTCTCCATTTAAAAAGGTTAGATTTCAAAACTCCAGGCTTGCTAAAGAACTGATGCAATGATGTTTTAAAGCTTTTGTCTACATTCAACCTGTACGTAATGAGAAACAGCAGCCTTTAGAGCCAGGAAGCAGGCCAGCTGGCTTCCCCCTTTCGTACAAGTCCTACACTCCCTGAAACGAGAAGTGAAAGGAAAAGTCCTTTCAAAAACAGTTTGAGCTCCCACTTAAGTGCATCTCTGTCAGCTCTTCAAATATGTGTAAAGATGTACACCCTAGTTAGAGCTGTTCTGCTCTGTGGCAAGGTAACTGATCATTGCCTTATTTTGAGGACCTTCCTCTAAACTTGCATACATTTAAAGAATGTGGGCGACAAGTCAGCAGTTTTATTCATGCTTTGAGCAGTCATGTCTTTCTCTCACTTCTGTGGAGGACCATTTTAGAACATTCTGTAAACTACCAGAGTGACTTAAGAGATATAACAAAACTATGCCAGAGGCACTAGGAGCCTGCCAGGCTCTGCAGGCTCACCCCTGACCATCTGTTATGGAAGCACCCGCTGCCATTGTGTCATTCGTGCTCACGCCAAGCCAAGAGTCAGTCTGAAGTGACGGACTATACTGTCAGTAGTCAAGTCACAGTCTTGTCCCACCTCTTCAGGACAGCAAAGTTTAAGACACTTTCTTGAAAAGACATGTCCTTTGGTGCTTTGGCAGAATAATCTTAGCTCAAGTGGACACCAAACTCTCCAATGCACCCTTACGGGTGTTTCACATCTCAGCCATAACCTAGTGTCCGTAATGCCTGAAAACAATGAGCAAAGAACATTGCTTTCTTTTTCATTCCTTCTTTGAGACAGCAAAGCAACCTTAGCTAAGCACACAGCTCAACTGTCTTGTCAAGAGCTCTCTAGCCCTACTGCAATACAGGAGTTCCTGCCAGCTTGCTTTGTACCTGTGGTAATTTTGCTTATTGGCTTATGATCAAAAAGAGTTGATTGCCATGAGTCAGACACAGGCTGCAGACACATCCTGTCAGCAACCTGCAGCTCTCAGTACATGAGAGGCTGGGATTGCTTTCTTGGTGGTCTTCAAGCATGATCATGTCTATGTACTTACAAAATCTCCTCTACAAAAAATATCGCAACACATTTGAGTTTTATCAATAGCTAGACAAAGCAGACTCTAGGAAAGGCAACCACCTGACATGCTGCCTCAGCTCAAATGGCCAGAGTAAAAATTGCATAAATACACAACACAAGCATAGCACCAGGACCTTTTAGCATCCAATCTCTTTCATTAAACTAAGTTAAGATACAGATATAATCTAAAACAAAGCATGAGATCACATTATCCAGAGCAGGAAGGTGGAACAGCAGGGTATTTAGACTTGGCTTGTCCAGAAGTCATTGGTAATACTGTGCACTTCCACTTCCTATACTATGCCTACAACTAAGCTGCAAGCCTCAGATGCCCAGTGGATGCTCCACTTGTCAGCAGCCTAGGAAATACTGTTCTAGTATTCCACCTACATTCATTTCAAGGCTGATGTCCAATAGCACTTGTGAAGGTAGTCCAGATGGCTAGTATATTCCCTCTCCCAGTAAACTACAACTCTCAACTGCTTCAGCAAGTGTGTTTCACAATCTAAAGAGAAGACTTTATGAGCACAAGCAAAACTTGTTTTATATTGATTTTGAGTGTCTTTAACCAGCTCTGCAAAAGTAAACACAATTAAAACAGCAAGATTAAAAGCTTTAAAAACTGGTTTAAGGGTCTAGTATATGGTTTGCAAGATTCTAGAAAAAGCAGGCTTTACCATATTCTGCAAAGTGACAAAGTAGCCTCTGCCAAATATTCCAATTGCCTTCTACCAATTGCCAAGATGTGGTTTATTCAGGTTAATTTAAGCCACTAGCTCTCAGCCAAGCAAAATTTTGGACAGAAGGAAAATCAAGCAGCCATGCTGAATCTGATGGGGTGGGATACTCTGATACCAGCTTCCCAGTGAGGCTTCACACTGCAATCTTGCTGATACTGCTGACTCAGGGGAATGAAAGTACTGCTGCAAACCCTGTGCTACAGAGCACTGACTGCAAACCTACCAGGATGGCTTCTTCTATTGTATCATTTAGTTTGAGTTCAGGGTTTAGCCTTGGGCCAGGTGACCCATTCTTTTCTTTATATGTCCTACGCTGAGATTCAGACCCTGGCTTGCTTTATTCCTTGCTTTCTAGTTTTCATGGTATTTAAACTCCTCTGACCAAACCAGCCAGAACATTGTTCTGAATCTGCATGCCATGTGTTCAAGTTTGGAGATTCAAGGTTCATCAGACACTAACTGGTGAGACTCCAGTATTTCCCCACAGCAGAACTTGTGCTTTTCCGCCCTTACCAGCATCCTGATCTGTTAACTTAATGAGACTGTTTGGTACCACTGACTCATCTTTAGGCTATAGTAAGGCTAAGAGAAGGGATATAATGTTGTGCCTTCATATCCAATTTTTCCCCACCCCCAGAAACACTGGATCCAGCTCCTTCAGCAATACCAGATGTGCAGAGCTGATTGAGGAAGGTCTGTCCCTTTCTTTTCTTAAGGGGCGGGGGGTATACCGGGAGGTAGTAGTAGGGGTTGCTGTAGCTGTGCCTGTTGACAATAGGGGTCTCTATCACAGGCTGCAGGGGATATCTGCTCAAGCACCATGGAGTACCTCCTGCTCCACCTCTAACCTTGATGTTCCCTCTGCCATTTCATTTTCCCTCTTCCTCTGCTTATTCAGTGTTTTGTGCCTTTTCTTAAGTTTGTTTTATTTGAGGTACCACAAGCTGGTTGGATAGGCTCAGCTATGTACTGCAGTGGATCCACTATGGAGCTGGCAGTGTCTGGCACAGCGCATGTCCTGATCTCTTCTCACAGAGGCCAGCCCTGCAGCCAAAAACTTATCATGGACAACCAGTACTGGGGGAAGGTAAGCATGGCAGGAAGAGCAAAACAGTCTCAAGAATCTTGAGCAGTGGCAGAAAAATACTAGAAGCAGGTGTGCCTCTGCTATGTTACCATTTCTTCAAAAGTGGGAACTAAGAGAGCAAGAAATTCTCCTGACTGCCAATTTCTACAGCAAGAAGCAGTGACAATGAATAGCATCTAATATGCTTTATGCCCTTCAAAGTTATCCTATCATCTACTCTTAAGCACTTCCAAGGATCTTTCACATGGCAGAGACACAGAAGCATGGACTGACCCCACCTACAGAGCATTTTCTTGGAGAATTCACAGAATTTGTCACTAGTGGGACAAGTCCATGTACGGCAGGCACAGAAGATAAAGGGTTTAAGAGTGAGGCTGGGAAATCAGAAGCACAGATCAAATCAAACCACGGGAATCAAACAGCAGATTTTTTTTGTTGTTTAGAAGTTGTTCAATTGCTGTCATCCCACATCTAAGGGAGCAACACTATGAGACTATTATGAAACATACTCAGCTACTAAAGAGAAGTGATTAAAACTATGCTCTGGTCACTGTCATCCTGCCCATCTCATACACAGTTGGTCCATTATTAAGGTCTACTAATGGAGATCAGTGCAACAGAAAAGACCTGACTTGTCCCAGAATTTGCCATCCATGACCTTGACAAAGAACGTTTAACAAAAGGATTTTGCTTACTATTGAAAAGGACTAAGAATACCTGCTTTCAGCTGAGGAGATGCCAAGGGGAGGGTAGGTAGGACTAGTCAATCTATCTTTATGAAGTTACACTTCTTAGATGAAAAAGAGTTTAATATTACACTGTCTACCCACTTTTCTGTTTCCTCATCCTCCCTTTTCCTTTCCTTAGGCTTTGCACCATAAGACAACTTAAACACAGAACAGCTGAGATGCACAAGATCAAGTGATCGTGACAAGGTTCCACCATTCATAACTTAACATGAGTTCAAACTTCTACCCTGCTTCAAACATATTTTGAAGAATTATTAGTTAGCTAAGTCTTAGTTTAATTAAAAGGGCAGCCTTCTCTTGTTATTACACATGCCTTAAAAACAGTATGTGGCTCAGGGGGTGGAGTGGAATTGAAAGTTAATGCCACTTAAATACTCAAGAACAACTAATCTAAAAAGCCGCCTTATTAGCTCCCTTACCCAAGAAAGGCATTTCTACTCCTATTCAGAGATCTATATGCCTCCAAATGAAGTGTGTCTTCAACAGTGTTTTGAGAAAGGACATGGTAGAAGTCTGGAGAAAGAGAGAACTATTCCACACAAAGACTGATGACAAGTCCTTACACACAATTACATGTGTTAATCCAATATCCATTAAAGAATTAAAGAAAACAATTGCTTGCTTGGATTTTTTTCCTTTCAGGTATGAAAACAATTCATTGGGGTGACAGAGGAGTTCACAATTTAAAATTCACCCCAGCTATGACAACAAAACCAAAGACACAGTATTGCAGATGACCTTCAAGAGTAACTTTTAAACAAAGTTAGTTAGTTCTCTCATACATACAAACTGTGACAAATTACAGCAATACAAAATACAGTGAGACATACAAAAGCAGCTTCATTAGTAAAATGTGAAGGATTAAGCCCAGTATGTACAGGAACTGCATTCTTGGCAACCTTGTTGAAGATACTTCCACAGCTGTAAAGGCTAAGTGTCTCCTGGACTGCAGAGCAATGCAGTACAGCTGCGCTATTCCCGCCAGGAAAGGGCCCCAAGTGCCAAGAGACTCGGAACACTCCTTAAATCACTGCAACAGCAAACTACTTCTGAAATACATATCCAAGCTAACCTTATCCTTTAACCAAGTTAACAGTCATTGAAGTTTAGGGACTCAAGATAGCTCCACTGACCCACACCTTTCACAAAAAACAGAGACAGGTATATTCCTCAGGAATAGGGCAAAGGTTTCTAAGACTAATCTGTGGCACCTAGCAACTTCATCTTTACTGAGCCTTGGCAAAATGGCTCATTTTTGAGATTTTGGTTAAAAAAAGCTCATTTTGACCCACTGTTTTTGGTCAACAGACACTTCTGTTTCAACACCAGAGACCACAGCAATCGAAACTTGTTAGGTCAACCCCCCAGTTGGCAGAAAAAAGGTAGAACACTGCAGGAAAAAAGTTATCTGTATAAGCAAAATACTGACAACCAGTCCTGCTGTTTAGTTACCACCATGAATTAAACTATAAACTTCCTTTCAGAGCCTTTGTTTGCCAGCTACATACAAACACGCAAAATTAGACTTGGGATGGAAACATGTTACAACAGATACACAAGTCATCTCCACTGTCACAAAAAAGTGAATCCTGATCTTCATCCACTTTGTTTCCACTTCTCACAAACATCTCCTAGCTCTTGATCAGGCCTCTGGAAGGGTCTTCTACTTTATGAGAATTATTTTGAAGTAAGAAGGCACCATGTGGTCTTCTTGGAATATACACTCCAGAACTTCCTCCTGTTGCAAAGTAATTCACTCAACAAAATAAGTCAAGAAAAACCCCAGCCATTTTTATAATTTTCAGAAACAGGAACTCGTCACAACCAATTGTAGATGCAACAACCCCACTGGTTTTCAATTCACTTCCCTAATCAAAAACTTGACCATCTGTTACTGAGTGAGATCTTCTATAAAAGGAGACAAATTCAAATCTACCTACTTCTTCCTCATTTATTCTGTATTTTTACATTTGAAAGTCAAGTTATTTCCCTTCTCCAAAAGCACCTCCCTTTTAATACCATCACAGTCATCACCATTTGAGGCTGGAAGCAGTCTTCTACTTGTCCCACACAATTAAACCCTCAGTGAAGCCTTAGCACATCTTTCAGAACAATTCTGAGAATGAAATTTCTATGCTGTGCACTAGGACTACCTTCCCAGTTGAATTATCAGTTTATACATCCTTAACATAGCCCATATGCCTCTTTCATTCATTCTGGCCCTTCTCACTGTACCAAAAGAAAGTTGATAATACCCACTTCTTCATGCAGAGGCTTTCCTCACTTGCTACATCTAATTGTATTAGTTAATACAACATGGTTAGCTGAGGGATATGAATCCATATCATTGTGGTGACTTTAAGACAACTTTAGGATGACAACATTTTGGTAAATCCAAAATGGTCAGAGCTCTAACATATCAATTGTCCCAAGCCATCACAGTAGTACAGATTTACATTCCTTTTCACCCCACAGGGACTAGAGAAGCACATTTAATGCCATCTGGCACTACTTCCAGCAGTTGCTGAAAATTCACTAGTATAAGAGCTGCAGTTCAAGAAAACAGTAAAACTTGCTGAATGTATGATAGCAACCTAATCATTCCTCAGTACTTCTATACAGCAGCCAGAGTCCATGCCAGAGGACAGCAGCTTCTGTATTAAAATCTGTATTTGAATATGTAAGTACAGAAAAACACACAAAAGTGAACACTTAGAAGCTCAGCATTTCTTCATATAATACATTAATTCTTTTCTTTCCTCCCTTCCTCACACTCTTACCCACATCATACTTTTTATTCCTGAGAGCAAACTGCTAAGTAGCACTCAGAAGAAAACCCAACCCAAACCAAATCAAAACACCCCACACTTTGTCCCCTATAATCTTTCTATAACCCTCTGGAACTAGTATCTTCCTCAGAAAATGTATGAGGACAGACATCACTGAATCCTATCTTCACAGGTCTACTTCCCTCATGTTAAATAGCTGACCTCTCAATTTAATTCACAAAGCCCAACTGCTAACCAGGGGAGTTAGAAGAGAGGTTGTGTGACATGACACCTGGCTACTAAACACTAACAAAAATTATGGAGTTCCCGAAGGACACAGAATCCCAACACCAATATTAGAATTACAGCTCTTCATAAAAAAGCCTCACTCCAACCATCTCTTTCTGGTATCTGAAGTTTTAATCATCTAAATCCTTCATCCCTTGACTTAAAACTATTGTAAGACATTGGCAAGTTTTACTTCCATGCGTTCAAAAGCTACTTATTCAATTTGAAACGCACTCAGCCACACGGTTCAGATCTACCTCCACTTAATAGTATTTCCTGTATACACAGGTGCATTGCTCTTCAGAGGATGAACTTGTGGTTTACTCTCTCATTACAGTATACAAAGTTAATTTTAACAACTACTCATAAGACATATGTCAGAGTTTAAGAAATTGCCTCTCAATTCACAGTGATGAGGACATGCCTCAGTTTTAAGACCCGGATAATATTTCTTCTTTTAAAACATGAACTTTAATTTATAGTCTATAATTTTGGACATGCATATTTCCCTCAGACAAGATTCTGTCCTTACTCATACCAGACAGTTAAACTCTGAACTGTTATATACAGCTTGGAAACAGAAGGAAAAATGAGCAGGGAGGTATCTTCACAGGAAATTATAATTTCCCTTCCTGGTTTGTCTGACACACAGGTACATATGAAATCGCATGGAATGCTACTGGCTTCCATCTCTACAACACTCACACCTTCCAAAGCAGTACTATCAGCACCAATATCCAAACACAGACCCTTTAGAGTCCTTAACAGAGCACTGGTAGATTATTTCAACCTCACTCTAAACCTGCCTATTCAAAATAGTATTTTTATTTATATATGTATGTCTATATAGACACAGACATATACACACAAAGACACAACATGCTCAACATGCTCTTAAATACAGGCTATGCCCTTTTTTTAAGCTAAAGCTTGTAGTAACAGTAGAGTAGGACAGTCCAGACAAACCCTACAGATGAAAAAGTGTCGACTGCTACTAAAGAATAACATAGGAGAGACAGCAATAACCAAGATGATTTTTTCAAATATATGAGAAAACAAGACAGAACACATGATATCAAGGCCAGTGATCTATTTAAAAAACATTTTAGACTCCAGTCAGACTTCAATCAATGCTGCTTACATCAGCATTTCTTCAACATATATACAGGAGTATTTAGATACAGTGAAAGACCAGCATACTGTTTGTCACTTTGAGGGTTAGCTACAAAGTCAACAGAACTGAAATCTGGAAGTATTTTCCAGAAGTAATACTACCTCCTTTTACCAAATACAGCATCATCAGAATTGTACTTACAAGCACCTGCACCAGCATTACTTAGTAACGGCCAGCAGCCAAGAGACTGCCTGGTATGAAACCTGCTGATCTTTACTTTAAAGTATTTTTTACCATGTCCAAAAAACCCACAGGAAACCCACTTAATTTTAGACATTAAAACCTGCTGTTGATCTGCCAAGTTCAATGTTGGACAGAGTTACTACTGGTAAACAAGGCCAATTAACATGCAATTGAATTCTTTCACCATTCTACTGCTTGGTGTCTCTGAGAAAGAACTGACAGTTGAAATGAAATTGTCGAGACAAAACAACCTTGTGTCATAGCTTAACTAGCTAATGCCAGTCCAGAATACTACATAAATCTATGAGACAAAGCCACCACCATCTTCAATAAAACATGATGCAAACAACTGGAGAGCTCAAGAAGTTGCTGTCAGATATTGGGGACCTCAGCAACAGCCCTTAAACTCTCCAGAAGTAGTCCCAATCTACAGCACAGTGTTATTCCTGTGCCTTGTCATTTAAGCTCACCATCATCTTAACCTCTGCTGTGGAGATGGCCACACTCCTACCAGTGCTTGGCCAGCTCAACACAGCACGTATGTACCCCTCAGCCTATACCAAGCCTTCTTGAGTGAAGCAGGCAGTGACAAGCGTGTGTCCACTTTGCCCTGTGTCCGACCCCCTCCCCTCTTCCCAAGTCTTTGCTCCACAAGGCACTCTTCGCAAGAGGTCATGAGAACAAAAAATGGCCGAAGGAGCAGCATTATGCAATATGAGAAGAAATGCAATAATAACTCATCCTCTCCTGGAGATTTCCCATCACCCTTACACTTTGCAAGCTGGATTAGAGCAAACGTGACAGCCAGCTGGCTCCAAGGCCCACTAAAGCACCCTGCAGGCTGGCTGCTCAGCCCCGGGCCACTGCTAAGGAAACAAAAAGGGATGCTCACAGTCCAGGTGCTTTTTCTTGGGCCCCATCACTTCATGCGTGGTGGCTTTGCAGACGGCTCTGGCTACGGCCGATCCCGTAACGCTGTACTGAGCAGCTGCGATGCGATCTGTCAGCGTCTGACCCGACATCTTCGAGCGGCGTGCTGGCTGCTGCCTGCTCTGCAGGGGCGGAAAGCACGGGAGGGGAAGGGGAAATCCCGGGTTTATCGCCGGAGGAAGGCACGGCAGAGACACGCACAGGCAGGGGCATACGGACACACGCACAATGGTCCCTCGGGCACCCTCCCCACCCCCGTTGTGTAAGCCTCTGCCTCGCTGGAAGCCGCCTGGGGCAGGAAGAAGGGTATTTGAGGCGTTGCAAGGAACGGATGGAGGGGAAATAATGACGGCAGCTGAAGGAGGATGCACGCAAATAGGGTGCGAGCCCCCGGGCCAGGGGGCAAGGCTCCCCTCCGCACCTGCCCGCTGAGGAGGCGCCGCCGCCCCGGCCCCGCTGCAGCGCCCGCCCCGCCGCCTCCCCGGGGGAGATTATGGCACCCTTGCGCCATGTTCTGCCCTCCCGGTGCCTCCCCCCACCGCCACCCCCGGCCCCGACAAGGAGCCCCCCGCGCCGGCAAACGCGCCATGCAGCATCCCGGCGCCGGGAGGAAAAGAGGGGGATGAAGGCAGCGCCAGCGGCCGACCTGTCAGCGCGTCCTTCCCTGCCGTCCTCCGGCCGCCGCCTCTCCGGGGAGGGCACCGCCGCCTCCCGCCGCGACCGCTGCCCGGCCCGGCCCGCCCCCGGCCCGCTGGCGAGGCGCCTCGCGGCGCAGCACCCCCCGCCCCGGCCCCGCTGGCTCCAGGTGCGGGGCGGGTGCCCCTCCCGCCGCCGCCGCCGGGGATGCGCTGGGCGTCCACGCCCGGCAGCCGACGCTGCTATTTCCAGCCAGCAGCTTAATCCTCCCGCAGCCTAATCCCCGCGCTACTGCCGCAGCAGCGCCGCCCCTACCCCGGTGCAGAGGGCGGGACGGAGCGGCGCGGACCGGCGCGGCGCTGCCTTCGCCGCCGCAGATCGCTGGCCCGGCGCAGTCAGGTGACCCCGTCCCCAACCCGCATCCCGCATCCCGCTTCCCGGAGGTGGCGGCGGAGAAGCCGGCAGGGGCTGCTCCCAGGCGGGGGCTGTCCCGGGGAGGATGCGCGGGGCACGGAGGGTAGCGGGGAACCGAAGGCATTGATGCTTCTCCTGTCTGCATCGAGGTCCTGTCGTGAACGCTTAAAATAATGCCCTGAGGGATCCCAAAACTGCACATAGACTGGGTTTCTCCAAAATATTGTTATGATGTTGTTATTGTTATCAAAGACATCTGAAATATGTTCCCAGAAGGGTTTTCTTTCTGTTATCTAAGATACCCTAAAGGTCTTGGTTACAACCCAACGCTACTCTCGAGAGGATGTATCGCCACAATTCTGTTGTGTAATTGAAGCCTAACGGAGCGACCTGTGGAGTATTGGGAAATGTGGCGTACATATATTACCATAAATTGCTTGAACTTAGTTTTGGAGTAAAGTGATTTAAGTGGGTGGGGTCTAAATAAAATGGCACTGGTAGCAATTACTTCGAGCTGCCGGTAGAACAAATTTCAGAAGGCGATGTCAGTGCATGTTATTAATTAGCTGAAGAAAACACTATGTACAGTCAGTATGGAAGATTTGTGCACACAAAGTGGTAATTGGGTTTTGTTGCATACAGCCACACAGCACCATTTTCGTTTATTATGCCAGGAGCAGAATACTGACGAGGGATTGTGGTCTGTGACAGTATGAAACAGCAGCTTTTTTATTACTTCTTTATTTTTTTTAACCCAACAGCCAGGGGATTTTTAAAGTCCTAGACAGCCTGAAAGCTTGGGAATGCTCAAAAGTTCAAGACATCTTTTCTATAGGAAAATCTCTTCCCAAATAGCTATTAAAGTGGTGCCAGTGTCCCCTGAAGAAAGAAGTTAGGATTTTCAGGCTTTCAATATTGATTAAACTTCCTTCATTAAATTCCTCTCTATCTGCAGAGCAGAGATGTTTGGATTCCAAGACTCAAAGGTTTTCTCAAATGAGGCGTTTGAATATGGAGAGGGATTTAATTTCAAAAAAGATGCAAGTGTATGTCACTCTATGCAATCAGCATTAGGGGTCTGCAAAATGTTTGTAAATAGGACTCTCATATTCCAATAGTGAGAATGTGTCTGTGCTTCTCAGCTCTATTCAGTAATGAGTAGCAAATGAATAAACACTGGAGTCGGGCAGAAAGATAATATAATAGTGCATTGTTTGGCATTACTATAGTCTGCTGTTCAAATAAAGTCAAACTTTAATATTATTTGGAAATCGTGTTTCATTTGCCACAGAAATGTTAACTTCCATTCCTAGAAATTGATCATTAACGGAGTGATTTGTGGCAGCTAGAAGTGTGTCTTAGCAGAGGCACGCAAACAGTTCTTCCTCTCTACTTCACAATCAGTTATTGGTGTCATACTTCCTATTGATTTCAGAGGAAAGAAACTGTTGGGATTTACAAATATTTCATGTTCCATTACTGGCATTAAGAGTGACTCTAAACTTTTCTTGTTAATATTGACAGAAACTTATAGTGGCTTGACTTTAAAAAAGAAGGTTTCTTTTTAACTAGAAGAAAAAAATATATAAAAAGTGTTTTGAAATTTGGTGGTTCCACCCAACAAAAAATTTAGAGTGTCTTTATTTGCTGCAATCAGTACAGTTTTCAACTTAATGCTAGGCAAAGTATTTAATTAGTGACGCAGCTTCTATTAACATCTAGTGTACGTCTTCATTTGGAGGGCTGGATACTTTCTGAAGCAGTCCATACTGCTTTCAGCAGTTTCTGTCACTGAGATTCTCATCTGTGTCACCAAAAACTATGATTGTTAATACTAGTGTTATATCTTAATAATGTCAAAATATTTATGCAAAAGATAAATCACATAATTTGTACTATTGCCCTAAAATGTATGCATTGCAAACTGGGTTTAAATGCAAATAATAAAGAGATCCTCCAGTATTTTGGTTAGAAGGCAGTAGGTGGCCAGGTCACCATCTGAAGCACCCAAAGGAATAAACAGCAAGAATGCAATTACAGAAGCCTTTTAAGATTTTAATTTACCTGCCATTATTTGCACAGTCATCAACAAATAACCAGTCTAATGAATAAAAACCACTGTGAAAATTTGTCTTATTTACATCTGTATCACATTTGGTCAGTACTGCTCTACATGGGACTCCTCTGTTTCTTCTTAAAGTCAGAGGATGGGCTTCCATTGACTTCTGCTTACAAAGATTTTGTTGAGCAAAATCATTTGACATGAGCGATTTATGTGGTATTTCACACAAATCTCATTCTTGACAAGCATGTCATCTGAATTTTTGCTGCATGATGATCCTTATTTGTTTTAATCTGCTTAAATGTTGCAGAAAGAACTTTAGATTGGAATATTTCCCTGAGAAAAATTAAAACTCGTGTACACAATTATCTGTTGATACTGAAAACAGCTTTATTTATTAATTGCTAAGAGATACAACAACAAGAAACTAGAAGGGGTTGGAAAAAGCTAAGATTACTTCTAGAAGTAGAGAAAAGGTACCACCAAAAACTACCTTTTTGATGAGTTGGCGGGGGGGGGGGGGGGGGGAGTGGTGGTTAGAGAAGCAGTTTCTGCCGTTTTTTTCTCTCTGCCACTATTTATATTACCTTTTAGCAGTGGGGGTTTTAGCAGCTTTGGTTACCTGGAATGCAGCCAGGATGTGTAATTTCATTGTTCAAATGGAAAGTGTTGCCAGCTGTCCAGGGTCCCAGTTTAGCAGCACCTTTTGGCCCTCAAAATTGTGTAAAGGTAGAAAGATATCACTCACGCATGTGGCATGGTGGTTCTCAGTTCTCTCCAGGCTTGCAGAGTGTCAGTCTCTGGTGGCAGGAAGGCAGCAAGTGGTGTCGAAGAAAAGGTGAGGGGTAGATGCGGAGAGATTTTTGGTTACGGTAACCAGTGCTCTTCTCTCTCTTTCCTCACTCGCTGATTTTCTAAAATTTCACCTCTATTTTTATAGTGTTCAAAGGAGGTAATATGTGGTTTCTTAGCATGTAGCCCTATTCAGATAAAACAATAGCAGGATCTTCTGGTGGGAAAACTCCAGCAGGAAGCTCTGATGAGAACTTCTGGCAGAAAGCTGACAGAGAATTTTTTGGTAGGAAGTTTTGACAGACAGAAACAATGGTGCAACATTATTTATGGCATTTCTATATTATCTGCGTGTCACATTATTTAAACTTATAATGCTTTAAAAGGGTAGGACAAGAAGACGTCAGTACTCTTAAAATTCAGAGTGAAGCAATGTGATCCACTGAAGCTGTATTGCTTTTTGATTTGAAACCAACCACTACCTCTCCCCCCGCCCAAAAACAAAAAAAAAAAAAAGAAAAATAACTCAACCCCATAAAACAGGAGTTCATGTTTGTAATAAAAGCCACACAGGAAATAGGAACCATATTGAATAAGGAGAGACCATAGAGGGAGCTGTCCAGGCCTAAATAGATAGGGGATTGGGGTTACCATTTGACAATTCCATTTTAGAGTGATCCCTGAGAAGTTGCCTTGTATGCTGGCTCTGTGAAACCCAGGTTCACAGAGGTGGGATGTACTAGGACGTCTAGATGAGGGCCATATAAGCCTCTGGAGAGGGTTCTTGCTTTTAAGAATAACACAGAATTGTCAACTTTTTTCTCGACTGTTTGTAACCATGCTTTCAACTTCATAATGAAAACCTTGAAGGAGAGAAGAGATACTAATGACAAAATAAAAGTCATTTTGAGACAAATGCTCAAAGATAATTTTTAAGTGAATCTGAAATGAGAAAAAAAGGGTTGATCTGTGTTAATTTCATGTTCAGACACCCACATGGAGGGAAGGAGGCATGTCTATGGGCTGATTCATCACACACCTGAATTCTGCACCAGAAGTGCCCATGTCTTGGGTGACATAAAGCATGTAGACTAAAGTACACTTAAAAGTGATAGTTTTCTCACTGTAATTCTGCTTTTTTTTTTTTTTTTCATTTGTTTTCCAGTTTCTCCTGTCAGGTTTTCCAGTTCTTCAGACAATTTTGATGTCCTTTCCTTCTGCTTTCCCAGGCCAGCCAGAGGTTTAGACTCCGTCCTCTTTAGGGCCAAGCCAGCATCAGGCACAACACTGCTGCTCTGCTTCTCCCTCCTAGTCTTAGGGCCAGTGGTACAAACAGCTCCTGGAGAGGCTGTCTGTAACCATAGTGATAGCAGCAGTACTGAACAGATCTGTTTAGCTCTGGGAGGGGGAGAAGACTTTGCAAAGGAGAGGCATGCTCCTGACTTTGTATCAAGTTGCTGGATCCAGGTAGGTAGCAGTATGCTTTCCTTACAACACATGGAACAGAAGTTGCGAAATAACAGTAGATACTCAAATCATGCAATACCTAGGAATTTCAGTGCTTTTGCTGTTAAATATAACCTCATTGCTTGGTCTTGTGTGGGTTCTGTCCACAGCAGTTCATTCAGCCTTTGTTGTAACCATCCATGATGGCAACTGTTCTTGTAGTTCCTTTGGTTGCTGTCATATGAAGCACCAATGAGAAATTAAAGCAGGTTGTCAATTTTCCAGTCAGAAAAATGACCTGAGGACGTAGCCTGAATGTGTTCATACACCCCAGGTAGCAAATTCATTACATTTTGGAGAACTGCTTCAACTACTGAATCTTAAGAGAGCAGCAATACACAGTGGCAGGGATAGGGGCGTGGAGATTTCAGTATATACTCTACATCCCATAGGAGATGCCTTTTTATGTATTTGAAGACCTTTGAAAATTAAAAAGTTAATTTAGATCAGGGAGAGAATTAATATCAGAGAGAACGTTACACAAAGAATAGCTAATGAGCTCTTTTACTGGTCACTAAGCCATGTCACACTGAGGTCACGTTCTGCAGAATATGGAGTGGCTGGAGCATTGCAGAGTTGATGCTTACAGAAAGGTAGTAATTGGCATGTGCTGTGTTGTTCTGTACATAGCAAACACCTGTGTTCCTTCTCCTGATCCAGCATGCCTGTGCCCACAAGGACAACCTTAAAATCCCTATTGGGAGACCTCTGTTGACTGATGTATTAGTGGACCTGGCCATCCCCATCACAAGGACAGCTTTTGCTGTGGAGTAGCTTTTGGCAATAATGCTGAGGTTAATAGGCCAGAAAGGGGACAGATGTACACATGTATCAGATATGGAGGAAAAGTCCTGAAATCATGAAAATTAGTGCCTGTGAAACTCCTCACTATTTAGTATTGATTTTGGTTGTTAATTTTTTAATCCTGGTAGAGCCTTCAATGCAAAAGTCTGAAGTTTTGAAGCATCATGCACTTCCACACAACAAACTCAGACTAGACTTAAATTTGTCTTGTTTTTTTTAACCCTCTCTTGTATACCGACCACTAATCTTTTACAGAATATTGAAACCAGTCTGTACCAAAAGCTACCTGACTTGCTGCTTCTGTAGATAATCTGTATTCTAATATAGTTAATGTGGAAATAGCAGCTGTATATTGACATTAGACAGACGTGAGAAATAATTTAAGAAAGTTGCAGGTCAACTTCAATATGAATATTTAATATTCCATTGAAGCTGCTAATAGTGGGAAGTATAAAAAAATTTAGGTTATGCTGGTCTTCACAGACATTATCATGCAACATGTGCAGGAGTATACAGAAACAGATCATTTACTACTAATTGACATATAAAATTTATTACTCAGTGAGTAATTGACAGTCCTGTCTTTGAACACAATGTAACTCTGAAGACATTAATCACAACTGCATCATTTCCTCAAAGAAGGAAGAATGCTGCCTGAAATAAAATCCAAATTTCAAGTACCATAGAAATTTTGATCCATGGAAAGACAATAGACGCTTAACCTACCTTGGCTTTGTGGACATTCAGTTTTTCCTTTTGAGCAAAACCAACTTTTTTTGGTAAAGGGGCAATATTTTGTTATTCATATTGACAAAGTGCCAGCATTTTGCTGTAAATGATGAATTGTTGTTTTATCAGAAATAGCAATGATTGTACAGCTGTAATAATTTTATTTTCATACAATAGTGATTTTATCATATATAGAACCAGGGATGGTTCATTGACTGTCACTTGCTCAGCTTCTGCCTGCTCGGACAGTGGAAGCATTACGTGCTGTAACTTACATTGAGCACAAGTGGCACAGACTATGGCTGAGAAGCAGTTAGCAATGATTTGCAAAGGAGAAAGCTTCTCTATATTCTTCCAAAAAGAAAAGGCTGTCAAGAGAAGGACATCTCATTTCTTTGCTCTGCTGAATCAGTAAAGGCTGCCATCCTGAAACCTCAGTCTCATCTCTTACCTGCTTGTCTGCCTCTTGGAAACTCATCAATTTCTGCAAAAGTAACTTAAACATTCTGACAACTCTTTTGGAAACTATGTGCATTGAGAGCATGTTTTTATTTTACATGTTGTCCAATATTTGCAGGAGTTGATGGAAGAGAGAGCATTGGGCAAAAGCTATTAAGACAGTGAGCCTTCAGCCAGAGCCAGGAATAGCCACCCACCTCCTGGCCAAGAGCTCCGCCAGGTGACATGAACTGTTTATTTGAGCTTTTAGACATGGTAGAAGCAGGTTTTAACCAAATAAGACCTTGGTGTGTTGTAGGAAGAAGCTGACCTATGAGAAGGAGATTATTTGGATTCAGTATAATGCATTTTCCTCATGGTCCATGGAAGTGGCGTACCATCAAAACTTGAGGACTCATCTCTCAGCCACATACTGGCTGCCCTGTCTGTCACTGCTCTAGGCTCAGAAATAGTCAGCTGTACGGTAAAGTGACAGTCAAAGTCTGCTAAGAAATTTCTGAAGTTACAATTTCAGTGACAGATTTGTTCCGCAGAGGTTCAATAGATGTCAGACATATGTCAAATAAAAGTACAATTTTCAACCAAGAGGGTAAAAATGTTTTAAGCATAAAAAGATAAGCATGTATTTAATAGGGAGGGGAGATTATGAATTGTAATACTTTATGACCAAATATGACCTCTGTTCACTTGAAAAGAAGCTGGTTTAGGCAATTAGATATATCAATGTATGCTAAAATTTATATATGCATATATGTATATCATAGGGATTTCTTTGTTCTGTTTTTAGAAATACTTAATCCCTAATCTTTTAATGGTTTCGGTATTTTCAGTGTACATCATAATTTTGCTAAGGGCTTTGAGCCCAAAGCTCAGCCTGCTAATATAAGACCAAATTCTTCAGCTATGCTTTTGAAGTGGCAGTGTGACTGGTACGGTGTGGTGAGTTCTCACTTCCTACTCTTCCAGGCTTGGAGTTGCTCTTTAACTGAATCTGTACACCCACAGGAGGACACTTTTGATTGTACTGGCCTACGGTGGCAACCTGAGAACCATTTTGGTGGTGTGATGTTGTCAGTCAACTCCTTCACTCCTTCTTCTTGACTTTATGACTTACACATTTAATTTGTCTTGCACAATATTGACTGTGTCACAACTGTATAAAAGACTAAGCCCTTCTGATTTTGGATTCCTTGGTAAACTGGGGTCATTAACAACACTTTAACGTAGTTAAGTGCATATATCTAGAAGCAAATTCTATAAGATTACTTGCTGGAAAGCTTTTACTCTGGAAAAGGATTTAGGAGTCATTACAGGCAAACAACATATTAAAACTTTCAGTGTGATGCTGTGTAGAAAAATTTGGTCAGACTTAAAACTTTGTAATCAAATACCACCAGCAAGACTGGGGTGTCATTTTCATTTCTATGTATGACAGGGGTGAGACTGGTGTTACAAGACTGTTTAAATTCTGATTTTCATGTCCTCTTTGAAGACTCTTGACAAATGGATTAGAGTATTAGAAGGCTCTTTCTGTCCTCCTCATAGGGAGGCCCATGCATACTCTCATGATAGACGTGTACCAAAAAGGGGAAGAATTTTTCTACTTCTCCAAATTGGCTAAATCATTTGATAAAAGAGGAAGCAGAAGAAGACAAATAATTTTGTTCATCAGGAGCATCTGTAAGAGGGAGGATTTTATTTCCAGTATTTTTTCCTGCCCAGCCATAGACATTACTACTCTTTCTGTAAAGGGAAATATGCATCCTTTTGCACAGAATAGTTCATTCAAACTACATCCAAGCCGAAAGGTTTTCCACCAGCTGTCACAGAGGCAGGACTGTAATCAGTCTTTTTGCAACCTCCAGTCCTGACTCAGAGACCTGTAATGAACAGTGATAAATATAAGTTCCCCTGGCCACTCTTCAGCTCACTGTGCAGTCTGATAATAACCACCTAATTGGGAAAAACATATATTCCAGCACAGAAGGAAAACTGGCCACGCCTATGTTTGCACATGCACTATGCAGGTAAATACTTGGCATAGGCATTGCCCTGTGCAATCCTGGTGCTCACAGCTGCTCTTCCTTTAGCAGTTCAATCTAGTGCACATAATGAGACCATGTTTTCTTGCCTTTGGGGTATTCCTAATTTCTTTCCTTGTATCTTCTGGTTGTGGGATTTCATAATTTCATCAAAACTGCTTATACTTGAAGAGAAACCCAGAAAAGCCATCCTCAACTTCTTGAAAATTTGAGTAGTAAAAAACCAGACTCATAGATTTGGCACAGGGAAGATGAGTTAATTTTATTCATAAGACCGGGATAGGAATGTTTCCTCACAGGCTGCACAGTTATGTTACCACAAGAAAGCATAATTTTTACAGGAAAGGCAACACCTGACCTTAGTTAGTAGACTAAATTACTACTTAAAGAATATGCATCAAAGTTAATTTCTTCTTGAGTTTAGTGCAGTTGGGTAAGCACTAAAATACAAAAGAAACCCCAACAAACTAATTACAATAAGGAATGTTTAAGCATCATCCTTAATGAAGCCAAACTGTGTTTATCCTGCTGCTGTAGAATACTTAGTCTAAGAGGAAAACCATTACCTGTTAATTACTTTGAGCTCAGAAAAAGAGACAAATATTTCCTGATGTCAAATTGAGTTCAGCCTATGAGAAGAATAGGCCCAACAGTATTGAAATTTTCAATCTCTGTTTAGCTATCTGATGAGACAGGCTGTTTTTCAGAAGTGCTGAGTGCCAGCACTCTCCTTGAAAGTGATGGTACCATGAGTATTTTGCAGCTCTGGAAGGTGGTGGTGTTTTTCTAAGATCCAAAGACTGACAGAAGCAAGTTATTGATCCTACCTCAAATTAGAAATTACATATGTGAGGGCTAATATTATGCTGAATTTGGGGTGACATAGAGAATGCAAGGCTATAACTAGAAAAAGGCAATGCTCTTTTAGCATGCACCCTTGTATATGTAACATGCATGGTTTGATCAAGAAACATTGTTTCCAATGGGCAGAATAGCTAAAATGGTCTCTGGAAGGAACTGTGATAAGGGAAGTGATAATCTGTACTCCCAGAGTGAGACCACATAAAAGGAAGCATAGCAGAACCTGCAAGAACAGGAGGTTAAAGATGACTACAAATCTTTATGCTTGAAAGGGAAGAACAGCCTCTAGAGGCAAACATGGATTGAGAGCAGTGTGTAGACAGGCATTGCCTAACTGATCATGTCTGCTGAGCTACTTATTTATATTCCTGGGTATACAATTAAGTGCCTATGCAGAAAATTTCAGTCTAAAAGAATAACTGATCCAAAAGTAGTATGAGTCTCATTTTCGATGTGTTGCTAATAGAAAAATTATGGCCATTACTGAATAGCATTGATTGTTGACATTTTTGCATCACAATGTACTTTGCTTTAGACTTCATTTCTGTGGTATCCTCCATTCAAAGAACTCCATATAGTTCACAGATGCTAATTTAACCTCCCAGCTTCACTGTATGGAAGGTAAGTATTATTAACCCCAGGGACTGCCTTCTCTTTATATTAAGGAAGTGCTCACCGCATTGCTGGTGGTGCTAGAGACCTTCATAATAAGCTGTTGGCAGCACTAGAGACTTAAGGAACAGAACCAGTAAAAGGCACTAAGTCTAAAAATGGTCAGGAAAATGCAAATGAATGAAAAAAAAAAAGGTGCGGCAAGGGTATGATATAAAAATATGTATATCACATTATACTCAATTTATATTTTGATGTACAAACAGTATTGATAAGCACACGGACACATACATATGTGGCTTACAGCTGTGTAAATTACAGTTAATAAGTCTTACTGCTGTACTTAGCAGCGGGGAATATGGAAATTTATCCTTTTCCATCTTCTTTTTCGCATTTAGTGTCAGACTTGGCAGATAAGGGCAGAACACTCAGTATTTGTGGGTGTTTCATCTTGATGAGTTTGAGTGGGACTACTGTAGAGGGAGACTAACTCACTGCATAATGCTCATATAGTTATATGTCTTTTCAGATAATTAATGATATGCATTTATGTCCCTTTAGTAAATATTCATAGAGTAAACAGCCTTTTCTCTATAACACTGTTTTTCCCTTGCACTGAATTTCACCTGGATTATAAAGCTAGTAGCTAACTACTTGTGAAAAAGGCAGAATGTGCATACAAATCCTTTAGACCTGTAATGTATACATTTTATGTTCATTAATAGTAGAGTCATTGTTAAATGAATTTTTCAGTAGGGGTAAACTGGTCTTTGTCTCTCAAGACTGACATTGGAGAGTTTACCTAATCCATTATGAGGGTTTGATATCCAGAATTCTTAATAGTCATTCTGATCACCAATAATTACTTTGGAATAGCTGTAATAAAGTGCAATAACTCATTTAGATTGCATCTTGTCACCATATTATTAATTTAAACCATCCATTTTTTAAGATTAAAAGTAGCTGTTGAGGATCTGCATTGGCAAACAAATAACTGAACAGAATAATAGAGCTGGATTTCCAGCCTGCTGCCACCCTTTCATGCCACTCCTGCCCCACAAAGGATCTGGAAACCTACCAGGATCATCCCACAAGTATTTCTAGCAGAATAAAAACAACATATGGATGGTGTGCTGTCTCTTTCCAGCCCCTCAGTAGGAAAGATGTCTGATCTCAACCATGAATAACAGTAATGGAGGTGCTGCAACCCTTCATCATATTTTTTCTAACCTGTATCAGGCACCAAAGAGAATTTTAGTGGTCACGACAATGCATCAAATAGACCATAGCTGAGCTGTATTGATGAAGCTAGGCCTAAATTATGTGGTAAGCCTTTATTTAAAATGCCAGAGCAGTTTGGAGAGTTAATGCAAACTGTTAGAGATTACCGTAGTGTTTAGACTGTTAGGATGATACAAGACAGTGCAGTAATGCCCCTGTGTGCTCTGATTTTTAGTGTATTTGTTCTTCCCTGCACTCAGACATCCTTGAAATGTTATTGAAGTGCCTTAAAAAAGTCTGAAGGTAGAAAAAGAAGTTTGTTGCTGTATCAATGCTCGCAAACTGGGAGGAACACACCAGAATTCTTAAAGCTTTCTTTTCCATTGTACACTGGCAGTAGCAGATCATGAGCTAACCCTCTTTACCCAAATAAATCAAATATAGGCAGCCTTGGCTGTGCATCCCTCACACGCTTAGAATTCTCCAGTCCTTGGAGTGTTAATGTCTGATTACCTTGTTTCACAATTCAGCCATGTTCTCTTACAGTATTCCTGCAGAAAGCTTTCATGTAGATGATTTACAAGAGCATGGAATGGAAGAGTAGGGTATATACAATTACAGAACATAAAATGTTAAAATTTGACAGATTTCCCATTTGCATTTGATGCAGATGTAAAAGAAGAACCTAGGTCTTAGAGGCTTCATTACAATCAGTGGTCTGAATTACAGAAGTGTAAGACTTTGCACTGTAAGAATGATGTAATTCTTCTGAGACAGAGTGGAGTCATGGAAGGCAGAAGTCTTCCTGAAAATCAAGCACATTGTCTTTGTGATGCAAAGTCCCCCATAAATGCAGGAATCCAAAGAATCTGGGTAAAATAATGAGGTTTTTAATTACAGTTTTGTCAGGTGTATTGCTGTAGAAGTTTATCAAAAATTTCAGAAGGTTTCTCTGTTCACGGGTCTGGAATTCAGGTTTAATTATAAACTTTGCTGTCAATCTTGACACCCAAAGCTATAAACTAGTAAAAATTCTCTCTGAAACTCATCAAGCCATCTTTAAGTTTGGCACTGAGCTTTGCTGATTTTGAGCAATTGGATGAAGTGGATTCTTCATGGTCTCTCAAGCACTGTGGGTCTGTAAACTAGGTCCTAGCTCATGTTCACTTCACAGCAACAATAGATTGTTTTACAGGAAAGTTATATAGCTGAGCTATCTGTTCAGGTGCATATGCATCTTCAGTTTGTGGTTGTTGTTTGTTTTTTTTTAAAGCAAGGATAACTAGACTTTTCTTCTCCATATAACATACATAGAAAATGAAGAATTAGATAATATTTCTGAGCGTCTTTAGATATATTTCAGCTTGGGTAATTATTTTTTTGTTTTCCCAACATGAAAATACTAAATAATAAAGGTTCATAGCAAAGAAAAAAATTAGGGTGTTCTTAAAACAGTAATAAAAACTACAGTGAATCTGCTTCAAGCATCCACTCAACGGACAAGTAAAAAACCAGTTCTTAACATTTAATGATCTAAAAAGATGAGTTGACTCATACTCAGCTTGAAATCAGTTGAAGATAGTTTGCGGATAGTATTTTAAGAGGAGATTTTCTAAACAGGTAATACTGTTATGCTTTTTACAGTATGTAACATGTAAGTATTGTCTTGAAAAAAGTAAAAAATGATCATTTTTCCTAGAAAAATAATTGCCAGGAAAAACAAAAAAGGGTAAAAAATGTGCTACTGTAACTGGGGAAACAAGAGATCATTGCAGAAGCTTTGCTCTCCCGTTTTTACTCGGAAGGGTGCTGTCCTTCTCTTTGGCCATTCCTATATTCTACTAACCTTCTCCAAAGCTACATGTGGTTTTAGGTCTCATTTACACTCCTGTCACCATTACGATGGAGTACATTGTGCTGGCAATACCACAAGTATGAAGAGGTGAAGATTTACCTCTAGGAATGCGATTCATCTGTGGAAATTTGGACACTGAGCTGAGCTATTTGTCTGCCTTCTAACCAAGAAATGGCAATTCTGAGCTACTATCCATCTTAGCATAAAATAGGTGTCTTCATAAAGATCAGATGAATCCTGCCTATATCTCTCCCTTGGCAATAAAGGAAAGCCAGGTAATGAGCTCACACACAAATATCCATGGTATACAGGCACCTAAAATGACCTAAGATGAATGTTAGTCCCAGTTTCACCAATTTAATTTAAACTCTGTGGCCTTTACTTCCCCATTAACACTGTTGTTATCCCTGAATGAATCCTGCAAAGCAGAGACAATCGGATAGGACACTTGAACAGTGCAAAGCACGTAACATGCAGGAATCTCTCCACTGTCTTTGTACAGTGTTGTTGTATCCTTCTGCCTGGGATTTCAAGTGTCACTAATTCCTTATAGCTGACAATTTCAGAGGCTGCTGAAGTGCAGGGTGAACACCTGGTCTTCAGCAATAATAAAAGCTTCAGGCTGTATCAAAGGCCTCAAAACCTGAGACCTGCTGAGCTGCTGAAAATACTTCAGAACATCTTTCTTTTCAGTCCTCTTTTAAAAGGAAAAAAGATTTTAAAGGGTGCCTTTAGAGCTCTCCACAAATCCTGAGTAAATAGACTTTAATATTCTCCTTGAAACTGAGTGGGAGAGGTGGTGAAAGAGAAGAGAAAGGAAATTCCCTCTGTTTTCCAGACGCAGCTGGAGAAGGAGCGGGACATCTGCTCCTCCAGCAGGCTGCAGTAGTGGCTGCTCCCATGGAAGACACCATCGGGAGGGTTTCTGACCTATTTGTGCCATGTGCTTTTATCTCCTGCTACTAACATGACCCAGTAATACTAGAGCAGAGAAAGTTACGGTGATTTGTTCAGCTGTCTACACACCCATTTCAGGGACTTCCCACTCACATAGTTCAGGTACCCCACAGGATAATACCCAACATGTATGTGCAGCTGTGTAGGATGGGTAAAAGGGTTTCACTTTAATATTACCATTGCATTCCCTCATCAAATCAATTTTAATGTGACGGATTTTACTAGAAATACACTACTAAGATGTCCATCCAGTGTAAGTCAGTTATTTTATCTTAGGATATGGAACTGTGTGCAAAATTGAAGAAAGACACCCCATACTGTTGTATCCAGTTTGGTGACACTTAGACCCAGTGGCAGCTCTAGTGCCTTTTAGTTAGCAAGGTTGGCAGCAGAAAACTCCGTGAGAGAACATGCAAACAAGTACATGTAATGTAATGGATATTTTAGAGATTCTGATTGCACAAACCAGGAATGCACCACGAAACTTGGGAAGGTTACGAAGATAAGCTCAAACAGTAGCCCTCAGTGCTTTTTCTAAGCTTACACAAACAGAAAAAAAATCTTTCCTTGATGTAGGATAGAACTAATTTGCTTATATGTAAGGACCATGGCAGCAGCTTGTAGGAAAGATACAGGTCAGTGAGTGTATCTGCTGAAGAGTCCCTCATTGTGGAAGGTGAGCGTTAACAATAGGACTACAAAGGGAATAAGTTATTTTTTTATATGAATAAAGGTTTTAGTATTTGAATCTCAGAGAGAATCCTGAGTATGTTTAGATTTCCCTTCTGCAGTTTTTGAACCTGCATAGAACTGACAGACATAGATCATCACAACATACACCGCTCCAGCCCTCTTCCAACTAAGAACCAACACAAAATCTTTCAGAAATTAAAACAATTGTCATTTCATTTAATGTTTTTCTCTACAGTTCAGTACCTTCTGTGACTTCAGAATGCATTTGATTGCTGGAAAATATACATATATTTCTTGCATTTAGTTCTTCAGTTTAAAAAAACACCAATGCTTTCACTGTCAGGCTATAAATTTTAATAAATATTCTACCTTCTGACAATTTTATTTTTTTTAATACTTACAGATGACTAATACGGTATATATTTAGTTCCAAATTACTGTGCCATGTTTCAACAGTAAAACTAACTGGTATTTGATTGCCAGCTAGCCACCATTCTTGCCACAGATTTTGAAGTTACATCTAGGCATAATACTAATTCTACTATCAAAACCAATTATGGAACAATTCACCAGTCTAAATCTTTATTTCAGTCTAATCTGTGCACACATGAGCAAGGTTTGGGTTTTTTTTTTTCTAATTTAAGACTAAGGAACAGAGTTAAATATGACACTGATTTTGTATTCTTGCTCTCTGGCTCTCTTATGATAGCAGTGCTCAGAGCATGCTGGGCGGTACTTGTTTAACATGATTTACATATTTATTCTTCCTATTTTTTCTTTAAAATCCAACTCATTCTGTTAATGGTAGGACTAAATATCAAAACATAAATCAGTGCAGTAGTTAGGGGTATATATATTTAAAGAATTATTAAAATAAGCTATAATTTAATTCAGCAAGATAACAGTCAGTAAATTTGCCTACTTACTACATTGCAATGAGATTAGTCACCGAACATAAGTAGGAGTTGGTTCTGTAACAAATCTGCAAACACATACAAAAAAATTGAGTTAATCCTGAAATACCATTTTTAGCTTGCTCTCATTGTGTCTCTTTAATATTACGGAGGTCTCCTAGTAGTGACAGTTTTAACCTTGGCTTTCCTGCTTTTTGGGAGATGAAGTCAGCCCTTCATCTGAATGGGTTTTTTCATAGTTTAATATCCTCATCATTTTTACTTGAAAGCTAGACTAAAAAAAAAGAATAATAAATGTGATGAGAGCTGGTTAAAGAAAGCATTGCATTGAATCTGGATTGCTCCCAGCTGTCTTAATTGAACAAAGGGAAATTTTCCAAATACACCTTCTATATTGGCTGACTGCCTTAGGAGTTATCTGAAGATAGAAAAGTCCTTCTTCTCCAAATTAAAACACATCCTGTAAAAAAAAAAACAACAAAAAAACCCAAAAACTATCAAAATCTGCTGTATGAAGTTACACCAGAAATAATATAAAACAGATCATTTCATTACAAGCTGGCATTAGAATTAAGCTTTATTATGTGTCTGTCTGTTTTGGTGTTGGAAGAGATAACAGGGTTCTAGCTTTTGTCATTGTGTAATTTTGTATATTGACAAAACTTGATTTTTAAAAGCAAAAGTCTTGTTTTTATTTAGGTAGGTGTAAATTGGTAAAAGTACCAACACTATTTTCTAGTGATGGGGAAGTCGATCCACAAGGTCTGACCCCAGACTGAAGCTGGGGCTGCCAACACCTGAAAGTAGTTGAAGAGAGATGGCTGCTGGCATCAGAAGAATCAACTGGAACTTGCGTTATTTGAAGATAAATCCAAAATGCAATGCTTTATCAAGCTGTATCATCCCTTCGACATATTACCCCTTGGTTTGTTGTGGCCACAGGTCTGCCTAGTCTGGTTTTTCAGTGGCAGCTGAAGGGTGAAACAGTAGGTAAGTTGATGACTATCACTGAAAAAAATTCCAGCCTTCTTATATTGGTGCTTTCTGACAGTGGGTTTCTTCATTCCTAAACTGCCAAGGAATTCCCTGTGGTGATGGAAAGGGACAACAGCAGAGGCAAAATCAAGCTGGTGGTGGGGAAGCCTTACAAGGCTTTTTAGGAAAAGGGTGGAAGACCAGCAGTGCAGCAGTTGTTAGCAGTTGTTCACATCTCTCTGCCATGTGTGTTTTGAAAGACAATATCCATGCATTGTTTTGCAAAAATCCCTTTAAAATTAGCATGTTCTGGTTTTGCTTGTTATGGGACTCCTAGGCTGTGGCCTGCCAAATCCCACCAGTGAGATGTCAAGGAGATTGCTATGTAATGCTGTGAAGGCAGCGCTTGTGTAATTGAACGCAGTGGTTTGTGTGTCATGTCTAACAACAGCCTGTGCTCTCACCATGAAACACCAAAGATTTTTCCATATGGAAAGTATCCCAGTCTCTCAGGAGCAGCAGGAACATGTGATTTTCATAATAAATAAGCCTGAGCAGAGAAAGACAGCACAAACCCTACATATTTAAAACAAAGGGGAGTTATTGATTATAATCTGTCCATGATACTTCTATCTGCTCACAACACCAAACTGGCTTATCTTCTCTATACATAATTCCCTGTATTTGTCACATAAATTGCAAGTTCATGGAAGCTGCTATTTACCATTGGGTATATGGCAATTACACCCTAATTACACTGAAAAATTAGTGTACATAGAATCCAGTTTGCAGAGGTATGTAATAAAAGAGTGCTTTTAAAGGTCTATTCAGGCTCTTAAAAGTTAGGCAGTGCCAAAATTAGAAGAGCAACTCGAGTTTAGCTCACTTTTGAGTACAGTTAGTAACACCATACCTAATGACAGTCCTTTCCCCCAGCACGCCTGTGATTTGTCTGGAGGATGGACAGACCTCACTGAAGGCAAGCTAATCAAATATTCCACTTCCACTAGGCTCAAGCCTTACTTACACATTATTAACACAATTATTCAAATCCTCTATTGAATTATTAATCTCCTTGTGAGATTTACTGTGATGATCTCTTTGCAGTATTATCACTGTTTATCAACATTAATTAATGTATCCTTACAGCTCTGTTTGGAGGTTACTCTTCCCTTAATTTTCTGCCCAGGGTCCTGAGACAGAGAGATGTGAAGAACAGATATTAAACCCAGAATTACTGAGTATTATCCAAATTTATGTGTCTGATTTTAGAAACTCAGAGCCCTTTTTTTTTTTATGTGTTCAAATTGCAGCTAGCAATTTTAAGTGCAGCTGTGAATGTTCAGCCCTTTTCTAATTTAGATCCAGATGTCTCAAGTTGGGCCACAAGAAAATGAAAAATGACAGAGGCAGGGATAGATAGCATCAATCTCTCCAGGGCAGCATTCAATTGCCTGCAGTCCCCTGCCTCATTTTCTGCACATTTTATAACTTTTGGAGCTTGTGAAGCAGGAGTCACACTGACAACAGCTAGAGCTACACCAGCTACATAATCGTGAAGCCCTCTTTAATTATATGATTGCAGATAATTTTTCACAGCTATTTCTGCTTATTCAGTGCAGAGAAAGAATTGTCCTCAGAAAAATACTGTAATGCAAACAGACCAGGCTGCATATGCATTTCCCAGCTACTGAGAGCCTGACTTTGCAAACTATGTCTTCTCTAGTACATCAACACACTAACATCCTAGGAACAACCTCATGCAAAATACTGAAATTATTTCTTAATAAAAGGCCTTTTTTTTTTTTATTTCTCCCTCCCCCCCACACACACACACTGCTATGCCCTGGAGAAGAGTGGTCTTGTGGTGAAAGCCTAAGGCGAGAAAATAGGAAAGTTATTTCCAGAATCAGTTCTGCCATCGACTTTCTCAGTGACCTTGGGCACTCCTTATCCTTGCTGTCATTCCCTTTCATCATCTCGAGGTTTGGACTTGCACAAGGGCTGCTTCAGGGTAGTTTTGTGGAGCTCGACTCATTATTCTTGGTAGAGATCCAGATTCTCAGGTGGAATGTGCTATGAAAGTGTGAAGTATTGTGCAACAGCCTGCTGCAACAGAAGTGTCCAACACAAAGGGATGTTATGAAATACTAATAATCATATAATTGTATTAGAAGATAAGGCTTTAAAAACTGTTTACCTGCCATAATAGATATCTTTATTAATATCACTATTTTGCCTTGTTCTAACCATGATGATTAGTACCAAGGCCCTGATGGCTAGTATAAAATACCCAGCATCATTGCCTGGCTTCAGACCTGTAGTACCCAGAACACCAAGTAAATACATACAGCTTGCCTTTAACTGGGATGACTCAGAGTCCAAACAGAATATCACAATAGTTTGATGTCTTTAATATCCTGCTGCTGGCCAATTCTTCCCCTTTTCCATTTACTGCTATAGTCTTAGCTTTGTCAGCTCCATAGGAGTCTTGGCTACAGGAGTCTGGCCCAACTTATTTCCTTTTCCTGAGACTCTAACTTTAGTAGATTAATGTAGCTATGTAGTTGCCACCTGAGAGGCTTTTGTAAGGACATTCACCTGGCTTTCCAAGTAAAGTTAATCAGTGCAAAATACCAATAAAGAATTTTTAAACAGGATTGAGAACGAGCCAGATGGAGCATTTCAGACTTACACTTGGGGATTACTATCGAATGCAAATATTTCTGATGGGGCTCTACACGGGATGCATGGATGCAGCACGTGCAATGCTCTCTCTGTTCTATAACAGATCTATAACATTCCTGGTCTGCAGAGGACAAGGACTGGCCATATGATAAGGATGAGGACTGGGCCATGCTACACATTGATCTGAACTTTTTGGTTACCTGCACCAAAATATATTTTAATATAGCCCAAACTACATTTATACATCTCAAAACAAAGTATTCAAACTGTCTTTATCAGGGCCGTGTTGGAGAGAGGATGTAATGGCTGCAGCAAACAAGTAGGTCACTGGGAGAGCCCAACACCACACATGTGTGAGTGGATGGGGCTGCAACCAACAGAAGTGAGGGAAGATAATGCTGTAGGTGGAGCTGGTGAGATGGATACTGAAACACCCCAGAGTCCTTTGATCCTCTTTAGAACACAGGGGAGAATGCAGGCAAAAGGCACAGAAATGACATAATTTCTGGCAAAGGGTCAGAAATTGTGGTTGTTACTTGTAGAAGATGTTAGAATTATAAAAAGAGATTAAATTACAGTAAATTGGCATTTTTCTGGAGAAAATATAAAAGGTGGAATATGTCTCTTCAATTGGGGAAGAAAAGCTGTGAAAAAAATCAGTGCCTGGAATTTTTAACTGGGCAAGCTTAATAGAATAAAATGAAAGATTTTTTATCTGTTTGTTAGTTTGTTTGGGTTTTTTTTTTTTGTTTGTGTGGTTGTTGTTTTTTTTTTAATTGAGCTGGTAACTAATCATGGGAACACATTACCACCAAGGATAGTGGTGGATTTTCTGTCCTTTAGGAGTCACAGCTTGGATGCCATCTGGAGGATAGGCAGTAGTCCAACACAACATCAATATCAATGATATACAGGACAATCTAATGATCCCTTTTGGCCTGATACTCCAAGAACTGAAGTTCACAGGAGTTCTGTCATTGACCTTAGCAAAGGCAGGATTTCATCTTCTGTTCCAGAGGCTTTAATAATGGAAAAGGTATTAATTACCTCTGCTGCAATGAAGGGAGGCAGAGTGATGTGCAATACCATGAAGAAAAACTGCCAAGAGAAAGCAGCATTGATGCAAGTTGAAACTGACTTTTTTTTCTTTGAGTATTTTCTGCAGTTCAGCTGCAGAGTCTCTTGAAGCACATCTGTGTGGTTGGTTCTAATTATAGAACACTTCTGGGACATAACCCTGTGTACAGTGGGAACCAGGGCTGCATCACAGGCTTTGAAAAACAGCAGATGAGAGGGGAGATCCGAGTGATCCACATTTTGCAAGAAAAGAATGGATGCAATTTTGGCAATTAAAGGCCTGGGAAGTTGCCAAAAATGGGTCAAATTGAAGGTCAACTGTGTTCTCACTGAAGGGAAGCAAGATTAACAGCAGTGGATAATTCTGAACTCTGGAGGTGACTGCATCTCTGTCAATGAGCCAAGAGAAAAGATAGATTCTTCTGCTTCAGTGGGGTTGACTATTGCTTCAACTTCAGAAACTGGCCTATTTGTATAGCTGCATTTAGATACTTTGCCAGAAGTGAGGCTGCTGGCTATGTACTAGTTTCTTTTAATAAGACATGTTCAAATGTTAAAAATCTGCAAATTTTGTTTCTTTCTTTCTCAGGGTTGGGGGGAAGCACCACAACAGCAGCATACCCTGCACATAAATGGATTATCAGTTATTTAACCTCTTCCATGTTAAGAAGAGCTAGAACATTTTCTATAATGAAAAGTATTCTGGGTTTAAAGGTCAAGTATAGGAAATACTCTACTAATACTGAAGGTACCAAAAGCATACTTTTGATTTTCCTGTTTTCATTTAGATTTGCATTTTGAGGAGCTCCCTCTAAGATATGAACACAATCTAGTAAAATATGGATGTATATCCAAGGCAAATGAACACATGCAGGCAAACCCACAAAGACATAATTGGTCAAAATGACTGTGAAGTATCCCTTAAAAGGATTCCAACATCAACTATTTTTGATAGGGAGTATGTACAGTGAAGCCATCAGAATAGTCAAACAATTCTATGCTTTAGCTCTTTGAAAATGGGGAGAAAAAAAAAGCATATATAAATGGATTCCAGGTTATCAACCCTCCTTGGTGTATGCCCTTCTCATTCAGAAAACCCATAAATTCCAATCTGAGTTTGTAACAACCTCATTCTGTAACAAAAATTATGTGAATACTGATATACTTGTGTTCACTATCGTGTTTGATTTGCATGAAGTTGCACTGGTTTTTCCATGATAACTAAACCTAGGACATACAAATTTTGCATTGCTCTTTCTGACATGACATATGATGTAAAACATTCACAGTCTCAGTTTCTTCATCTCCTTATAAAAAAACAACAAAGGTTTTTCCTTCCTGTTGAAGTAAATGGACTTGTAATTGCCAAATATTACAATCCTGTCATGTGAAGAAGAACAAACCCATCATTCCAAGTGTACGTTGCTCAGGCTGGCCACGATGTTTCCTACCCTAAAAATAATTGCACTTGTAAAGCTTAGAACAGTGTTTCTGTGACTACGTATTGATCAGTTTGATTTTCAGAAGCCAGACACCTCTTTAAGTCATATCTAAAGCATACTTAAACCAAAAACAACAGTCACTTCAGTGAAAATACCTGTCTTTTAAAGTTCCTTGCGTCTTGTTTTTCCCTCTCCTGTTTTCCTTTCCTGTCAGGTGGTAGGAGAATGACAGCTGGTCAGACAGTTCTGCCTGGTGTAGCTGTACTTCTGCCTCTGGCTTAACTTGGAAAATTAGAGGATAATTGAGTAAAAGTCTTATTAAGAAATTTCTATGATTACTAGACTGTTGGGGCATAGTTTTACCATCACCAACAAATGGAGACACTCATGACAGTGCCATATGCAGTCCTATTTTCTGTACTTTCAATATTACAAATCCACCTAAAGTGTTTATAAGTGCTGCTGGAATATTACATCTACTCACCTTGAAAAGAAAAGGTCCTGATACTAAAATATTTTTGTTGCTTGACAACTTCATCATATTAAATTCTCTCTTTCAGTGATCCTGCATCCCCTTTTGCTATATTCACAGTTGGAGGTTTTTTTCTCCTAAATATTCTTGTATATTTCATGTGTTCAGGGTATACATCTGTTTTCTTATTTTTTACCCCCACTATTCTCCAACTACATTTATTGCTTTCTATTACATATGTACCTCTTAAGCAGTTTAGACAACTAGCATTGTTTCATTACATTTGGTTCCTACAGATCCTGAAATACTTGGAAGCCATAACTCTCTCTGAGTATCATCATTTTCAAAAATCCAGGAAAGTAATTTAGGGCTTATTGGCAAAGTAAGCATCACAAATAGCGATTAGCTTTCAAATTCTGAACCTTGGAGACCCTGAGTAGTAAAATTCTGGTTTATGTGCAGTCTAAAGCAGTTTTATTATCAGTGTGAAACAGCTGATCTTACTCAAAATACAGGAACGTGTCCCATCCCCTTCCTCTGTGTCACACAGTATACGTGGAGATTCACAACACCTTCTCTTGAGTATTACGTCAGAAACCTCACTGAGGGTGTCAAGAGATGTGCTGCATGAGTAAACATCAGATGACTGAAATTATAGATACAGATCAGTAGACAGTTTTCAAGTAATTTGGCTATTTAAATAATCCGTTAAAATATCCTTCTTTTAAATTCAGTAGAGCAGTTCCCACCACCTAAACTGACATCATTACAGCCATTAATTATATCAGTAGAAATTATTGGTGCAATATTATGAGAAACTGGAGGAAATTCTGAAATGTATTTTACACAGACTGTACCAGCTGTTAGCAGGTTTTAAGCAGCTCAGAGAATACAGCAGTACAGTCAGTGGGATCCAGCCCCAGGTCAATACACCTGAATTTAGGTGCTTACTGTTGACCACACACAGGCATCTACAGCCTTGTGGACATCTCTTGGGTGTTCTGCTGGGCCACCAGTTCCTGCTGAAGAAGGGTTTGGGTCTTCTGCAGGTCCCACTGTCACATGTGGCAGCTCTGTGTGGATGAGCGAGATATCCAAAGGCATCTTGGACAGTACAAGGTGCCTGTGTGTGAGTGTTGCATCCCACTCCTACCCTCTCTCAGAGGCTGCTGGAGTTTGGATGTTTGGCCCACATATGGCTACACACAGACATCTACATGCAGGTGTTGGCATCTCTCCTTGTATTCCATCTGGGAAAGAGACTCATTTCAAGAGGTTGTTTAGGCATACCCAGTTTTGATGTACCCTATATTTCTCCAGAGATACTTTGGGAGACCTCACAGCTGTCCACAAATCCAGAGTCAGACAGTGGAACTAATCCAAGACAGAGGAGAGAGGAGACAGAGACCTCTACCTTGAGAGGGGAAAGCTCTCCAGGCAGTGTTGGATTTGTGCACATGCCCTTGCCAACAACACTGACTATCTCCCACAGAGGAGCTGCTGCTGGGGCAGGAGTTGATAGGCAGCATCGCTGATATTCCTTGCCAAGAGATGGATACACAGACACACTGTAGCATGGCTGGGGATGGCTAATCCACTCTGTAGTTTTTATATTTGAGCCACCTTTGCAAAGCCACGGGCATGGTCAGACAGCATCCCCAAAACAACACAATTACCTCTGGCTGTGGTATTGACTGCTGCCTGTCCTTGAGGATGCATAGGAAAAAAAAGGGGGATGACACAGCAAATGATGTCTGTTTTCTTCATTTGTGTAGAAAAACAGATGCTGTATCTTCTCTAGCACTGGGGTTCCTTTTCTCCAGTAAAGTCCTGATTCCATACCCCAAATTAATATTCTGTTCTTTGGATACAAAGGTCACTCTGAAAAGAATGTAGCAACTCCAGAAGCTACTAACAACCTTAAGGAGGAACCTGGAAGCATTCAACAGCTGGCAGAGCAGTGATACATCAATATCCATAGAGAGATTTATAGGTGCATTGTATTTCAGTGTCGTTGCTGATTTCATCAAACCCACATGCATGCTCGTCTTCCTAAAATGGTCCTGGGGTGTGTGAGCGAGTATCTGGCCATAGATGGCACCAAACAACCACGAGCGGAGCAATCACTTGCTGATGGAGCAACCGGCTGAGGCTGCTGGCTTGTGGCTGCACCTCGGGGCAGCCCCAGCAAATAGACTGTTTGCCACGTGATGCCCCAAATGTAACAACTTCTTCTTCCAAGAAACGAATGTGCATATCCCCCTCAAATCAAATAGCCTTTCTGAGCGTCACAACTATTTTTCTTGGGTTTTCTTGTTTAATTCCCTTCCCTCACCCTGAGTTATCTCCTTTTAAATACATAAAAGCCCTATCACAGTCACGGATAAAGTATGTTGGCACTTTGAAAGAGCATGGGAAGAGATCAGCGCTACCCTGAAGTCCCAGCAGTCTGAATAGGCTGTGGCATAGGATCAGATGCCATGAAGTCTATTTTTTGCATTTTCAAGCCATTAGTTAAAGTCTGTTGTTGACTCTGTTTGTGGTGTTGGAGTTGGTGCGGGGTTTGTCTCGTGGTGCGATTCGGGCAGTTAGGGGCGGGCAGGGAAACAGGAAATAGTTTAATTGAAAATACCAGCTTTGGGAGTTGGTGATAAAGGTTTGATTCCTTTTTTTCTGAGGGGTTAGTGGTGTGGTTTTAGGTTGATGGAGGGTTTGGATGGCTTGTGTTAGTGAGGATAATGTGTAAGAGAGAAAGAAGGATGAAGTATGAGAAAAATTAGGGGTGAAGAAAGTAAAAATGGGTGATGAATGAATGAATGTTATGCAAAATTTTTTTATCGGTTTTTATGGGGAATAAATGTTTGTCTGATGAAAAATTTTTTTAAAAATAATAAAGAAAAAAAATTTTTTGAAATTTGTAGGAAGTTTTTAATGGAACTCCCCTAGAAATAGGGTAAAAATTTGGTGAATTTTTTCAAAATTAGTGAAATTGACGAGGTAAAAATATGTCTAACAAGCATTAATGATTCCAGCACTAGCTAAGAGACAATGTTCATATACCAAACCAATAGTCTATGAAAGTGCATCAGGGCTACATTATATAAACTGATGAAGCTCCATCTTAAACTCTAATTGCTCTTTTTTATTCCGACAGGAATTACCTGGATGGTTTATTCTCCTGTATGTCTCTGAAGCTTAGAAAGTTTTCAATTTCCAGCCTAGATTAATTTGGGGATGTATTATTTCTTTCATTCCTATACCAACGTCGAGGTTTAGCTTAAATACCTCTTCTCCCTACTCAGCAGTCCCTGCTCAACAAAGCTTCCTATCGTGCCCATCATTATACTGCCTCTGAGCCACATGGTCACAGGCTTGGGAGAAAGATATTTGCTCTTCTATTCTTCACCTCCATACCTTGAAGCTATGCCCAGAGATTTTCCTTGTCTCCCAACAAAATGCCCATCTGCCATTGGGACTAGAGCATCATAGACTGCATAAAGGGCTTATAAAGACATCAGCTTGATGAGGGCCATCTGGAGGACAGGAGTCAGGTGAGGTTAGGAGAGGAATGAGTAAGGAGTAAACAGAGAAGGAAAGAAAAGAAGTGAGGGGATGGGATCTCTAGAAAAGAGGTGGTGGGGTTGAGTGGTGGTGCTGATGGCTTAGGGCACATCGTCTCTTGACTAAGTGAAGGCTCTTGTCATTGCCTATTGTGAGCTCCTCACTTGTGGCCACCTTGAAACTCCTCTCACTGTGCCTTCCTTGCACAGCTGAGCTAATAGTTTTCTCTGGAAGCCTTATTAAATGCTTTGCAGAGGTCCAGTCAGGCTTCTCTCCTCTCTGATATAGGTAATTTATTTTGAAATGAGGAATGTAAGACTAAGATTAAACAAGAACCTGATGAACTGACAACACTGGAGTTTCATTTGCAATACTTACCCAGAGGGGACAATTTGTCCCCAAGTACAGCTGCTATATTTTGGTCCACTTTACTACTCTCTTTGCAAACTTAACTGCACACATTGAAGTGAAGTTTTATGAATCCTTAGTTAAGAACATGGGCTAGGGAGTTTGCATATTTCTGGGTCAGAATGTCTGCTTTCATAATCCTCAACTCAGATGTGCAGTGTTACATCTGACAGGACTCCTTTCCTTTCATTACATTTCCATTTCGTTTTCATCAATTTATATTGACTGATACTGAGTGATTGCTTCTGGAATGAAAAAGGATAAGTACTACATGAATATGAAAACAAGATAGGCAAATTGATTTTGCAAACACAAATTGGATTTTTAAGACTTTGTTCTGGTCTCTCATTAAAGGCAGATAATGAATTCCAGAGAATGAGGATTTTTTATGTATCCTGTAGAATGCTTTAGTTGTTAAATCAATTATAATTCTCTTGGGAGTTTTGACTTGGGAAAGGTGGGACACAAAGTATAGAACTAAAATATTTAAAAGGCTCAATTGACTCAGACCAAGAGTTCATATAGGATCTTCATGCTAGGAGAAGGCAAAAGGACAGAGGGAACATAAAGAGATACTTTACATCTGCAGCTTTCAGGAACCTGGCACTAGTTTTGGTTCATGTTCTGCTTATGCTCATTTCAACATTGTAGTAAGATGCATTTTGAGAAGTTAAATCTTGTTAAATAAGTGAGGGTCAATAGATCTTACTACTTAGGCAGTTCATGTTCTTGACATCCCTTCCTTTCCTTTTCACCTTGAGGTGGTGGCAAAGCTAATATGTAGTCTCAAGGTTTCTGACTAACACATTTACGTGAGGACAGGCATACATTATACATAAAATTGATAAACTGATATTCAAGCTCAGATTTCACCATTCTCTCATTTAGCACAAGTAAAATATCCTAAGCATCCCTCTTCTAGTGTATTTGCTATTGGCCATCCATGATTATTGTGATATGTCCAAATAACAGCTGTATTCCATGCTCAGAAGTTTTCTGAATTTGTATTAGTACAATTTCTGCTTTAAAATATGTTTCTCCATTACTGTTCAGCAGAATGAAATGTTGATTAATATCTGCTCACTGCTGTAAAACAGAAAAGAAAGGTGGGATAGCAATACTGGTCACTATCCTTATCTGAGCCTGCTGGAATTAAACAACCTTTTTCTATCCTTCTTTCCCTTTGTTTAATAACATAATAGCAATTTTGGTTTATAGCCTTCCCTGAACTTCATCTATCCTTCCATTCCCTTTAGCTATTCAGTAAATTTTTCTTCTGATTTCCTGTTCTGTATTACCAGTGACCTCTTCTGAATTAAGAAAAAAGAAAATATTTTCAGCTTCAATTTGGAATTTATTTTCTATAATCTCCTTCACAGAAATTAAGTCCACATCAGAGGACCAGATAAATTCACCCACAGATCCCAGGACACGTAGTGTCAAACTCATGTCTTTAAGATACACTGAATATTACCTGTTTTCCAAAATGTAGGAGCAGGTTTTGTATGACCTCAGGCAGTAAAACCTTCTCCACATGCACAGGCAGGTAGAAATTCCCTGGGGTCCTCAGCATGCCTGAGCTCATGGGAAATGAAAGGACTCTTCTATCAGGCCCCAGAGGGATTTGGAGCATGTACTGATGGTGGCATGGAGGGTATTATTTTTTTCCTGACCCTGGAGCCTTGAAGCATGAGATTTGATTATAATCATTGTCCTATTGCAGAGCTGCAAAATTCATGAGTATTAAGAGCACAGCAGAAAGTTTCCTTTTCTCTATAGAAGACTACTAGCGGTTACATGAGTCAAGCCCCACATTTCAAACGTGCACACACAGAGCTTTCCCTACCAAACCCACAGGCAGAAGGGAGAGAACTAGTTCACCTGAAAGCATGTGAGCAGCATCTCTTTCTTGCCTGGATAAAGTGTTCAGTCAGTCACTACTCCCTCTGCTCAGCTAAGCCCAGATGACAAGCCACATTTTGCTCCTGTTTCCCATGGTGAAACCGCTGCAGCTTCTCCATGTGAGATGTGGTTTTAGAGTCACCTCCCATCTTCCTTTTGTGCAAGGTTTTGTCCAATCTCTGAATTCCCTGTGGATCTCTTCTCAAGGCCAGTGCAGTGTGGGCAGTCTCCTAGCTGGGTTGCAGAGGGAGCAGGTTTGCCCCTTCACTCACAGGCCACCTTCCTCCTTACAGCAGCAGAAGCAGTGGTACAGCATGATTTGTCTTCTCTTTCATTTTTACATTTCATTCTCCTCACAGATGCTAATTTTCAGCATATCCTCTTACACTGAACATGTGTAGACATATGCTTTTCCCCCCAATAACTGAGTCTTTCTTTTGTAGACTTTAGAACAAACCCTACTGTATCAGGACCATGTACACAGCAGATCCAGAGCACTAAGTAGTTGATTCCTAGAACATGTTATCAATGCTCTCTCCTGATATGCAAAATCTTGCCAGCAAATACTTGGCGACTCATCCTGTGAACCATCAACATAAGTGCTGAGTAGCCTTGGCCAAAAACTGAATGCCGGGTAACCCATCAAAACCTGCCTGATTCATTGGAGATCTCCGTTCTCATCTACCTTGTGACCTGTCTGTAAATGTCTGGATTTAGAACTTGCCTTCTTTCAACAGATAAAAGCTTTTAGATCTAAATATATAAATAAATAATATATAGTAAGTATAGTAACATTTATTTTATATATAAATATATAAAAATATATATAAATATTACATATATAAAAATATATAATCAATATATATATAAATAAAACATTTTAAATATATATATAAATGCTTGGCAAGAAACCCAAGGAGATGGTATTGACATATTGTCATTATTGCCCAAACTGTGGTGAAGTCAAAGAGTGGAATTTGATTTCAGAAGATCTACCTGCCTTGAAACCCTGACATTGATTATTTGCCTTTTTCATAGAATCATCAGTGTTGGAAGAGACCTTCAAGATCATCCAGTCCAACCATCCACCTAGCATACCTCTGTAACCCCTCAACCATATCACCCAGTGCCAGATCCAGACATCTCTTGAACATATTTCTAGCCTCACCTCTTTGCTGATACATTCTTATATTAACCATTGCAGTGTTTTGCCTATTACCTTCCATATATTTACCCCCTCTTTTTAATATTGCAAATGAATATATTAAAGCATTTCCATGCATTCAAATATTAGTGTTACTAACTACAAAATATCTTCATTTTTTTTCCTTTAGGATCTTAGGTGTGAAATTTGTGGAACTGTGTATTTGAAAATGTTTAAATTTAGTAGGCACCACTTTGAATTTTTCCATGTTAATTTTATAAAAATTAAGAAGAAAGCTTCAGTGCCAGCTGAAAATTTGTTGCTGTGGTTTGTATTTTTATTTTTCCCTATACAGGCTGAGCACAGAGCTGGTCCTTTCATACCCCTGAAATCTATGGAGTAAATCTGAGCTTCATGTGACAGCTTCATCCAAAGGCTTCTAGAAAGCAGCTTTGGGGAGCCCTCCCTGTTTCTGCAATGATGGGTGTTTGGGCCACCCACTGTACTGCATATTCCTCAGTACCTGCCACACTCACCAATGCCCATAGCACACTCTTGGCTATTTCATCTTCAGCTTCCTCTTGAGAAACAGCCATAAAAATGCATTTCAGCCATATGGGTTGCAGGTTTTGGGTTTGCATCCTGATCATATTATTCAACAGGTGATTTTTCTGAGCATTCAGGAAGCTGAAAAGAAAAACATTTCTGGGTTTAGTACTTTATCCACTGTTAAATGATGCACTGCGCCTTTACTGCCCCCTTGATCTGTTGTCTTTCTTTCCCCAACACTTAATTCTGATCTCCAGGGTGTATTTAAGCCCTCCAAAATTTAGCAGATTACAAAGCAGTTACTGTATATATTGGCAATAATTACATTACCCGTCCTGTTTTCTCTCCACAATTATTACCTATGATACCTGTATCAGGCCTTCCCCTAGAGATCCTAATTGATATTGATGTTATTGATGACTGTGTTCTGGAAACTCTTGCCTCTGGTGCTGTAGGGCATTTCAGTCTCAGATAGCACCGAATACTAATTATCTTTTTTAGTGTATTGAACTCTGAACTACATAAATAGTAGTGGATTATTTAAATCACTTTACCTTCAGTGTGGAAATAGGCTTCCTACAGTTAGCTTAAATCCATCACTTGAGTGGATACTGAGACCACAGTGTGGCCACAGAAACCCTGAGAAGGCTGTTGGAGAGTTCAGGATTGCTCTGTGCAGTCCGGCACTTACCACAGGACTTACAACCATTTTTGGTTGTTTCTTTTTTATATTGTGCAATGAAAACCAGTATTTTTTTTAAAGGACTATCATAACTAATGAAAAAAACACAACAAAAAGCTTGCTGTTTCATAGAATCGTAGAACAATTTGGGTTGGAAGGCATCTTTAAAGGTCACCTAGTCCAATCCCCCTGCAATGAGGAAGGACATCTTCAGCTAGGTTTCTTAGAACCCCATCCAACTTGACCTTGAATGTTTCCAGGGATGGAATGTTGTCATGGTGTGAAGAAAATTAACTCTACCCAGCTGAAACTAGTGCACATGTTCACCGCCTCTCTGGGCAATCTCTTCCAGAAGCTTGAGAAAGTCTGAAGAACAAAATTCATGGCATGATAAGAAAGTTCCCTGAATTGGTTTGATTTGTTACTCTATGGATGTGAACCTAAGCACCAGCTGCTTTAAGAGAAATATTGAAATAAATCCTAAAGGCTTTCTGTGATCAGTTGGTTTTGTAAAACACTTCAGAGGTATTAACCAAATTGTCCCCAAGAGCTAAACATGTAGACAAATTCATGTCCACCTAAGAGAAGCTCAGATATACTTAAATATTGCATTATATTATTTTGGACCTAATTTACTTGACAACATCTTCCTAAGTTAACAGCACTTTGAAGGTGTAGATATGTGAGCTTAACTCACTCTTACTTTGTTAGAACATTCATATATAATCTCTGACTGCTACATTCCCAGGAAAGTTACATAATGCTAAGTGGAAAGACTAAACATGAACCTGTTTTTCATCATTAAGGGTTGTGTCCCCAGTGCAGAGAAATGCTAAAATAAGTGGATTAAATGCTGGCATATGTTGGTCAAGCATGTCAATCAACTGAAGAGCATATAATTGTAAACAAAGATGAATTGTTCATCCCAAAGGAACCAAGACAACCCTTCAAGAAACTGCAAAATGCGAGAAGTCTCGCCAATGTTGGAGTTGTGCACAAGCTGAGTGCAGTTACTGCTCCTCCATGAGAGACCATGACTCAGGAATTACTCCTCAGTGGCAGTTGGTTCAGAATTAATGATTCGGTTTTAGTAAGTTTAAAAAAAGATGTTAATCTCTAACATGTCTAAGCTAGTAAAGCAGGAAAACAGAATAAGCATTAAATACAGAACATCCTCAAATTAAACATTATCACTAAAGAGCTTTTTTAATCAAGTGTCCAGTGTAAATAAGTCTGCAGTAGAACAAGCTGAATGGACATTTCTGAGACTTCCTGTACAGATGAGAAGCTGAAATACGGTTCCTGATTTGTGACATTACAGAGCTTCTGTGTTAGTTGTCTTCTTAGGTGCTCCCGTACTCCTGTGAGTTCACTAGGGGAGATTTCAAGGGGAGATTAATTAGAGCTGTGAGATCTACATTTGTTTTACTTCTATCTTAGATTCGGTTACTAAGTTGCCATTTTTCAGATTTCTTATTTCTTCTCTGTCCTTTGATAAAAAGTGATAAAAATGTAGAAAAAATAAAAAGATAAAAAGGTATCACATATTGTTGTACTTGAGCAGCCTGCAAACCCCAACTTTGATGATTCAGTGATTGTGACAAGTGGGAAATCATAAAAAAACTTTAGGATAAAATGCTTGTCAGGAATTTTATGTCCCAAATCGAAATTCTCAGGACATTGCCTCATTTTTCTGCTGTTAAAACTAGCTGAAAGAAAACAGGATCTTTGTTTCTTAAGACTTTGTTTCCTTCCACTATTTCTTTCCTTTACTAAGCTGCATATTGTAATCCTGTTGTCATCACAATCTGTCGTGGGAATATGATATGATGCCATTCTCACTGAGAGCAAAGCTCGTTTTGACTTAGGAACACAGGGAACCACATTGTGTGATCTCTTTCCTCAGTTTATATGACATAGAGTCAGCCCCAAGGTATCAAATGGGTAAAGAGTAAAACGCTGAGTTCTCACATAAGGAAAATAATTAGGTTCTAGGTATGAGAAATAATCTCAAATTCGGGTTTTTTTTAAGAGTGTCATTACCCCTTACTTACTGAAAGCCAGTTTATTCATGAAGCTCAATGTGTTTAAATATCTTCTGTAGTGCTCTTCAGGCTTGAGACATAAATTCAGAGATTATGAAAAAAAATTCATCCCAGGCTCTACGTTTTCTGCATGACATTCTGCAAGCCGTGCTGCAGTAGCATGTAATCTCCAGTGGCATCATCCCCCAGTCAGAGGGGCACCAGCAATGCTCAGAATAGCATGGCTCATAGCAATGCAAAGGGATGCTCTGGGAACTGAATGAATACTCAGGACTAGCCTTATGTCATTTGCTTTCTAGCTAGAGATTCATATCATTTCATCACAAAGAAATCTTGACCTGATTCAATCCCAACTGCTGTTTTCCTCCACTGCTCTCTTGTTAAATCAATATTAGCACAGGCAATGAAATTTGGCTCCTGAGTGTTGTCATCTAATCTTAATCAATTGAAAAATTGAAAAAATCAAAACATAATAACTCTATAGATTTTTTTTTAATAGACACAAAGGATCTTTCTCAGAAAAAAAAGGTTATATGAGAAGCAATATACAGGTTATTGGGCGCAACACAAAGATCTGCAGATTTCCCACTATTCTATTTGTGCACCTGGAACAAGAATGTCCCCTCAATCTATTTTCATTTTTCATTATGGAAACATGTAGCCTAAGAAGAATGCTAGACAAAATCTCCATGGATTAGTAGAGAACATAAAGATCATCCTCTAAATGACTGTTCACCCTGAATCTCTCCATGGGATGCTGCCCAACAGGAAAACAAGCAGTCTCTATAGTTACAAATAGTCATACCTGAAACTCTGCACTTTGCTTGCCTCATTTTGTGCATTGTGTCAATTGAAGGTGCAGCAAGATCTGCTCAGAGGGTTGCTGAGGTTATTGAAATACACTCAAGGTTTACAGCAAGGAAGAAAAAGGTGAAAGGTTTTGCACTACCAGCACAGATAATGAGGGGAGAGATCCAGACAGCACACATTCAGCTTTTTTTCTTTGCTGATCTCTGGAGGAAAAGCAGGTCAGTCTCATATTGATGAAATGCCAACAGGTGTAATTAAAATTGGAACTCCAGGAGGAAAAAAGACATTGTTGGAAAGGCTTCTGCACAAGGAAGTCTTGAAAGCAAAGGAAAAAAAGACATACATGTTTGAGTTACAAAGTACATTTTCACTACCTAATCTGTGAATGAGGATCTTAAGAATAGTGCACTTTCCTACTGCCAGGATAATCATGGCAATAGATGTTGCTAATATTTAGGATAATCATGCCAATAAATTATGGTTATGCATCTAACGGAGACCTCCTCATGTGGACTGCAGGCAGAGATTTCAGTGATAAGGCACTCACACCCAATGGTTGGGCCCTCCTGCCAGCTCAGCATCTCTACTCCTTATCTGGTTGCTTTTCTTCCTGGCCCCTCACCAGGTATTTTCCATGTGACCCCCTCCTCACATGCATTTCCCCAGCTGATGCAACTGATGTGCTGAGGCAGCTTGGGCTCCTGCTGTCTTCTCAGAACCTGTTCACCTCTGCAGATTCAGGAGATTCCACTACCTTATGACCACTGAATCCTTAAATACTTTTCTGTACAACAGTGTCCTCAAAGGACTCAAAAACCTTCTCCCTCCCCCATCAGGATGGCCTGTTGCTTCTTGATTAGAGCATTTTCTGGAAAAGTTGAAAACCTAAGTTTTAGTTCTTTCAGCCAAAGATAACCGTCAAACAGATAAATCCTGGTGCAGAACATAGCTGAGATCTCCTGTGAGGTTTGTAAGGATCAGTAACCCCTTTTCAGCTGATAAACATGGCAGCTAAAATGGACATATTCCATAGCAGACCATGGTCCACCCTGCCTTATCCCTGAATTTAGCACTCCAAAGGCAGCGATTTGTTTTTCTGCCTAGTTCAAGATATACAACTCTGTGGATATGATTAGGAAGTTCCTGTGCACATTACGTCTACAGCATTTCTAATTGTAATATAATTTTGAGTTTCAGGAAGGCTGGTCAGATGTGAAAATGTAAAGGGAACTGATCCTGATGATAAGGATAAGGACAACTAACTAACAAAAGGGCGTTCAGTTTTAGCTCATGTTCTCTTAGACAACAGCCTGATAATAAAAGGGAACAAAAGAAACGTGATGAATGAGAGTGGGGCTCCTAAGAGGAAACAAAACACAGTTGCAAACAAAGATAGTGAAATAATAGGGGTCCTTTAAACCAGTTGGCGCTTTCCCCCAGAAGCAAAAAGACACGAAATTCACATAGGCCAAAAAGGCTGTTTGCTAAACATGTATTTATTTGTAAACAAGGTGTAGTTTGGAGTCAGGAAACGGGTAAGGACTGGATGATTTGCTGACTGAACAGAACATCAATTGGGTCAATTCAATATGAGCTTTCAGTGCTCATAAAACTTCAAAGACATATTTAAATAATATTCTTATCCTGTATTTCAAATGAAAATAATCTTGGATGCAAGCATTTCCCTGTTCTCAGATTTTACAAAATGCAATTTGCCACCCAGCGTAGAACACAAAATGACAAGCACAAAAACTCAAAAAGTGAATCTGCATTTTTTGTCATCCACTTTAGATGAAATAGAAATAATAAAAAGTACCAAGGCAAGTAACCAGGCCAAGGCCAGATGTCTTCCACTGTAGATGGATGCAGGTGCTTCAGTTTCCTTTTTCATTCTTGTGGATGAGTTAACGGCTGTGATGCTGTTCCCCCCTGAATACACACTGAGCAGATGCCTTCCCCAAGAGACCAGGAGCTCTAAACACCTGAGATGACATGGCACTTTCACAGTATGAGGATGCATAATTCCTATGTATCCCCACCTGCCCACCTCAAACACCAGTCAGCAGTTAAAAGCACAACACAAATGAAGAGAATTCTGAAGAGTGGACTGCTGCACAGCCTCTCAGAGGGAAAGAAAGGTCTGCTGGGACAGAAGGAGCAAATGGCTGATCTGACAGAGCAGAGATGCAGTGAATGGTGGGTGCCACTGTTAGCCCTTACTGATCAATATACAAACTCACATATAACCATGCATATGTCTGTGCACATGTGCCTTTTTACATATGTGTGTAACATGCAAATTGAGTAGATGCAAACTTGAAAAAAAGGAACTCTAGCTCCTCCAGATTGTGGCTGAGCAATAAAATCTGACCTTCTCCATGTCCATGGGGAATAACTGCAGATATAAGTTGTAGTTAACTTGAAGGGTTGAGTTTTATTAGATAGTATTGGGGGGATGGGGGGCGGGGTGTGTTCAGCTATAAGAGAACTATCTAGAGGCTTCTCAACACAGTTCCTCCCTTTCTTAGCCCCAAAGAAATTGTTGCACATATTCACACAAAAGATTCTTCTCACAAGATACAGAACAACTGAGTAAAGTTACCTTCCTAAGTAAGAAGTGTGATCAACACATGCTAGAAAACCTTTCAGGACCATTTGTAAAAATAGCAGAACTTGTGTTGTTTGTATTAGCACTCTGAACTATTCCCAAGCTGAGACCAAATCTTTGTGTTTGCTCAGGCATAAGGGGAAGTGTTAATGTTTATTGAGTCAGAATGCTGTTGCTCAAGGAGCTTAATTAAATTTATCATTCTTGGCCCATGGTGTCTCAAAACAAGTCACAAAATGTACCAAGCCATCAGAAAAAGGCAGATAAGCACAACCCCATTTTTCAAGTGTTTTTCAAGTAACCAACTGTGACAAGGGGGAAGCATCTGTCTGAAAATTACCCTATTCTATTAACAGCTTTTCTCACCAAATTCTCACTGTAAAAGAATAATGTGGAAATGAAAATAATTGAATTGCACATTGAAAGAGATATATTTCATATGAATTAAAGATGTTTATTTTCATTAACATAGCCAGACAGGGAGCTACTGTTCTTCATTCTGTTAAGAAAGACTTGGTATTCGTGTTTATTTTCCATTTAGAAATTAGAACCCCTGGGATATGATAACTTAGCTGCAGCTGTTCATCTTGAAATTTTCACTTGGAATCCAGCCCAGTTTGCAATAATCAAAGGTTATTATCGGGTGGGTAAAAGTGGAGAAAATAATAACTTGGGTTTCTCTCTAATTTTTAAATTCCTTTGGTTAGAATGTAAAAACAGCAACCCCTGGATAGGTAGGGTGCCTGTCCAGTTCAGTCTCTGACATTGGATGCTGAGAAGCCTGGGATGTATTTGCCTTATCTATGTCTGATAGTTTTTAAAACTTCTCTATGTTTTGGTCTCTCTGTGGCAATGAGTTTCTAAATTTAATTATACATTATTATATGGAAAAGCATCTTCTGATAGTTTAAGCCTGTGTTTTGGCAATTGTATAGAATGCTTCTAGCTCATTTGATAAATAGCTGTTTACATTCTTTGTATCATTAATGATTTACAGATAGTCAATAAAATTCTTTTAGTCACCTTTTTTTTTTCCTACACTGAAGAGTCCTGTAATATTTCCTTCCCTTGCCTAGGTGCTGTTTCCAGTCTCTGATCCTAATTGCTGCCTGCTTGTACTTTTTCTAGTTATACTGTATCAGTGGAGCAAAAGTCCATGCAATACTCAAGATAAAGGTTCACCCAATGGCTCACAGGGTGGTTATAATCACGGTTTCTCTTTCAATACCTGCACTTAATGAGTTCCTCATACCTTAAACAATCTTTAGTACGTGGTGAAGGATGACTTCCGTCTCTACAAGCCATGCTTACTCCCTCACATAAAAAACATTCACCATTTTTTTGTAACTCTTGTCACTTATTTTCGACTGATTTCACCATTTGTAAGCAGCACTTTCTTGAACTTGGGATGTTGATGCCTTTCCCGTTTTTGCAAGGACACTGGATTTGAGTACCTTAAAGACACAGCCACAGAGCTATTCCTCCATTGTAGAAACACCTTCAAACTGTTCAGGATTAAGTCTAGAATGACTTTTCTCCTTGTGGATCATCTGACTAGTTGGGCCAAGAACTGAAATGATCTAAGACTGTTCTCTGAATAATAGCGTGCTCTGAACTCCTCCTAATCCCCCTGCAGACAGCTGAAGTCTCCCCTTGTCCTTATCTGACCGAAGCAGCCTTTAATCTGAGGGTGTTTTGCAGCTGTTGTCACCACCCGGGTGAGTCACTGGAAGCACAGCCTCCACCATCAGGTGGATTTATCATGCTTGACTTTACCCATTGAACAGGTAAACATTTTGTCAGAGCTTGCCTGGCAGACTTCCACACTTGTCATCAACAGAGAAGGACAAGAACATGCAGAGCGTTGCTGATTCCACCTGCTTTGTGTCCTGCCTTGGGACGGGGTGGGATGTCCCCCAGACAGGCGAGGCTTACCTCTTGAGTACAGGACAACTGTTTTTTAACTATTGTTCCTTCTCGGCCAGGGAATTTCAACCCAAATTCATTTTATTCTGTTACCAAAGTGAAACTCAGCTTTCTTTTAACACTACTGCTCCTCTAATAGTGGTCTTCTTTGTTATTTAGATGTCTTTGAGCTCCACTGTATTACAGTATCACACTGATTATCTTCCAGCAGATGCCTACTACTACACACAGTTAAAATTAAATATTCCAGTGCATTAACCTCCATCTTCAGAATCCCACCAGGCACACACATGGAGTACCTAACCCCTATTTGTATGCCTGATTTCTATGGACTGGTTGCACCAATCTCTATTGTTTCCTGTCTGAATTTTGTCATCATCTCTCAGGCACACAGAGTGTTTTCAGTTTTGCCCTTTTGATAATGAGTCACTCCAACTGGCATGCTCTCCTGCATCTGTCACCTTGTCCTCAATCCTCCATTTTAAAGCACTCCTACAGTCTTTTTTTTTTCTCTCTTTTTAATACTGAATGCTAGCAGACCCCTTCCCCTCTACATAGAAAGCTGGAGTTTTCACACATTCTGCATTTGCCTGTATTATATTTACTGGAATGCTGGCTTATGGAAACAAAGACTCCTAAACACAATACTTGAGATGTCTGGGGAATAGAAATCTTAACTGATAAATAGGAATGTGTGTAATGTCCTCATGGGATACCTAGTCATAGCAGTTCAGTTCAGCAAGAGAGCAGAGCATTGTGGTGAGTCTGTCCATCTTGTTGGCAGACTTCCTTGATACAGATCAGTTTGGTTAGAAGAAACTGCAAAACCACTTTGTGCATAATTTATTAAAAGTGGAGATGTGTGCTTTTAAATAAACAAGCAACATACAAGTATTTTTCAGCTTGTACACAGTTATATTACAGAAATAAAGAAACATGCACATTTGCACATACAGAGATGAACCTTCGGAAATAAATGATTTAATGAAAATTATGTCCTTGGTTCCAGTGCTCACTGAGGTGTGACATTAAGCTGAGCTAATTTCTTGTGTCTGCCTTGGACAGGCATTACCCCAACTGTCACTGTGGCTTGCATGCATGGCACAGAGGAGGACACAAAACCCATGTCCTCCTCCTCCAGGGAGTGCTCCCAGAAAGCTTACACTGCCACTGCTTTCTGGCTCTGACTTCCATTACAGGCTTGTCCTGCTGCTTGGCCTGTGATAGGCAATCCTATGTCTATGTAAAGCCCATGAAAATAACAACACTAAGTGCTGCACATGCCTCTGCTCCTTCTCCACTGTCAGCCTTACGTGGTGTGCTGGGGGGGCTGAGAGTGACACCCTTCTTAAATCCAAGCCTTTGCAGAGTATTCACGACGCTTCCTCTCGTTCCACTACACCAAGGGCATCTTGAATGCAAGGAAGGATTAAGCCTGGTCAAGCCAGTACTTTCTAGGCACATTACCTCTCATCTCACCCTTGACCTGCGCCCCCCCTTCCCCTCCCCCCAAAAATGAAAATGCAATTCTCCGGAAGATTAAACATATAGCTAAGAGCAAGCAACTGAAAACTCCATGTGGAACTTCCTATATGCGTTGTGCATGCAGAAACCCTTGGGTATTTTAACACAGAAATGTTTATTGTAATTATAGTACTAGAACATCTCTATCTGCCAAAGCGTCTGCCTTGCACCTGCTCTCCTACCATGGAAAGAGAGCAATGAAAGAGAACAGAAGCTACAGCAGGAAAGGGAAGAAAAACAGTAACCTCTTTAGAAAAGCACCATCAGTTTTTCTTCAGACAATTTTTTTTCTTGGCTTCAGTGTCAGAAAAAACAAGTGTGGCTCTTCTCCTGTTTCTTTGCTCATGATATATGCAGCAAATTCATGAAGGACATCTCAGCTCTGCAGTTCTTTGAAGAACCAAAATGAAAGATCGATCCTGAGAAGCCAGTGTTTTCTCTTTGTCTGGTTGAGCAGATACAGGTCTTGCAGTCTCAAGAAAGGATTTCTTTCCCTTCCTCCGAATGGAATGTGTTTATTGGTGCTGTGACATCGTCTGAGAACCACTCCCTTGCAGTTCAAAGTTAAGTTGCTGCAGGTTTCAGAGAGAGCCAGGGCAGGATTTAAAACTGCCTCTCCTTTCGAGGCATTGAGTATCTTCCAGATTTCCAGCGTGCTGCCAGTCAACATGAGGGGGTTTTTTTCTGATAAAAGCAAAAATGCACCAGTAAATGAAGCCCTCAGCTATTCTGAAGTTAGTACATAGCCCTGGTTTTCATATATAATGAAAATTATATATTAATACATACATGAATATATATACTAATGTATGTTCAAATTGAAACACTTAGTCTCAGCAAAGTGCTTCAGACTGCATACATATAAAAGTTGCTTTAATAGAGTATTCATTTAATATTTGTGAAAATTATGCCTAGCACTCCATATTCATGTCCTCGGAATCCTTTATAAGTAAATCAGTAAATAAACAAACCAACCAACCACCATTAAATATACATGCTTCAATGTATTTAAAATATTTCTTTTGGATAGAAAGGCACTTAGTGTGCATGTCAAACAGTATTTCATTATGGACTATTTGCTAAATGCTAATGTCACAGGCAAAATGAAAGATCTCTTGGAGTGCTGAGATAATGAATACCCAAGTTAATAATCTCAATTATTAGCTTTGCATTTCAGCTGGAAAACTCTTAAAATTCTTTATGTTTTACATTTCTTCTTAATAACAGTACCATTTTCAAAAATACTATTTGTCATTTTTGTCATTTTCCAAGTAGGTCATATATATTCAAGTAAAAGCTAATTTGATATGTATTTCATATATATACACACACACACACACACACACAAACACACACAAATATGTATATAAGAATTCTATGTATATGTTCATGGTATATATATTCTGAGATGGTAAGAATATGTATATTCTTCTATATAACATGTATTTAATATTAAATATATTTTCACAGTATAAATATACATATAGCTAGAGACGGAGACAAATAGAAGCTCTGTGAAGGTAAGAAAATACAAACAGGAAGAATTTACCATGTCTATTATAGCCACGAAGTATTTCAATAACAACAACAACAAATATATGATATGAACTGTTATTTTAGAGAAAGAATCTGAGAAAGATCTTTTTGGAGAAAGAAGCTGAAGAAGATGGGAGGTAAATGTAATGGAAAAATTTCAGACTTTTTTTTTATACTCATGCTGCAGTAATGCCTGGAGGCCAGAGAGATACTTGGCTGACTAACAAAATGCCAATTATTCAGAGACTTCTGTTTCACAAAGTAAAGCCATATCAGTAACTTGGGAAGTGGGATCTATGGAATTCTTAAAGAGTACTAATGAAAAAAAATCTATCAGAAGAAAATTTAAAAGATAAAGTAGTAAAAACTTTTAATAATGTGATATCACATTTATTTGCCATCCCGTATTTCATATTGTGAATGCTAGGATGTGCAGGAATGCAATGTGTAGGTCAAAGAGGAAAGAAATCAATAAAACCTTGACTAGAGGAAGGCAATTACAGTACTGAGGATGCAGCTTTTAAAATATTGTTATAGTGTTCAAGTTCTTTAAAAATGACAAATTCATTCCCATCAGAGAATATTTTCTATCATCTACTTTGAAAATTTTACCTGTGTATGATATCTGTATCTGAGTATCCATATCAGAACCAAACATTGTACCTCAGAGTTTTCCACTCATTATAAAATATATTGAACACTTTGATATCTCTATATTTTGATTGTAAATAATATCTTGAATATTAATTTTAAGCATATAAAGAAATGCACAAAAGCTTTTGAGGGGAATTAAAAGGGGGAAGATCTTAGGCAAAACCTCCAGATGGAATATACCAGAGATGCATCTATCTCACACTCAGAGTCAACCGTGTGTCAAAACAACATTATTAAGATAGCAAGCACCAGAAAGTTAGAAAAACACCGGAATTTTGGTTTTCTGCACAACTTAAATTCCATTTGCATGTGTATACGCATTATGACAATAAAGAGTACCACCATCTTCTGTTTTTCACAAGTCCCTTCCCTCTCTCAGTGCCCAGAATAGGTGATGAGAATGTACTGAATGTCTTTTCAATATACCATTTGTCCTCTGTACCCTCAGATGGTTATCTTGTCCTCTGTACCCTCTGATAGTTATTCCCTCTGATGGGGACTTGCTCAGACATGGTCTGCTCTTCCCACATCGTCCATCTGTCCTTCTTCATATCTACTGGAATTTACTCCTCCCCCCGCCAAAAAGGCACCAGAACTTTTTTGTGTTGTAAGATGGTTTTTCCACCATTTCTCCCCCATCCCTGGAAGTGTTCAAGGCCAGGTTGGATGGGGCCTTAAGCAACCTGATCTAGTGAGTGGCATCACTACCTATAGCAGAAGGGTTGGAACTAGATATTTAAGGTCCATTTCAAATCAAACCATTATACAATCCTTGAAAATGGTTCAATGATTTGAGCTGTCTTATTTTGATTGCAGTTTCCCTCCCAAACTCATTTTCCTATAACAGGAAAATTTAGCCCAAGTAAAACTTGAAAAATTGTAAGCAATAGAAATTGTGAATTTTAGGGGCACTGACAATCAGCCTTAAAAGTAAGTGACACCAATATTTACCTTTGGTACCTCTGCCATTTATTTGCATCTTCATTAAAACAGGCAGACTAGCAGCCTGTACCAGCCTATTCCCTGTGCTCAATGCTACCTCTCAGGATTCCCGGGATGTGAGCATGCCATAAGAAAGTGCTGAAATTCTGTGTCTTGGTTTGAGGGGAAAAACCAAGACGTTTACTCACAAGAGGAGGAGGGGACTTCCTCCTCAAATAATCACACCACTCTTTATCAATTTAAGGAAAGAAAAGAACTTTAATACAAGAAGGATAACTGTCATTAACTGCTATATATATATATCTATATATCTATATATGTACACAGATCAGAGCAAAACTGCTTCCCCAACACCACAAGAGAAGAA
>JAWWEV010000115.1:81506806-81519494 GCA_035583235.1 Hafferia zeledoni | reverse complement strand
GGTAACTGTTCTTAACTGCTATATCTATATATCTATATATATCTATCTATATATGTAAACAGATCAGAGCAAACCACTTCCCCAACACCACAAGAGAAGAAAACAACAAAAACCCCCCAAAAACCACAACCCCCCACACCGGCAGATCTTCTCCTGAAGAGGAGTTATACTTATGCAGCAGGATGAGTTAACTCTGCCTCTCTCTCTGCAGTCCCGGCAGGCAGGCAGGCTGTGAGGGCCGAGGAGTCCCGGCAGGCAGGCAGGCCAGAAAGCAGTAGCCAGCAGTGCCGGGGCAGCGAGGGGCAGGAGTAGCAGCGAAGAACCGTCCCGGGTGGCCAGCAGCAGTCACCAGACAGCTTCTTCTAACCCCAGCACCCACACACACACACAGACCTCGCTCCTGCTTTTCTGCCGAGCTACCAATGGAAAAAATGTCCCCAGAAACAAAAGAGCCAATCTGCCTCCACCCCGGTGATCAACACTTAACTACCCCCTTTGTTAACTGCTGGCCTTGGCTGTTAGTGGCTGGGCAGAGAATTTACATAATAATTCCAAACTACAACATTCTGACATGATGGAATTGGCAGCCTTGTAACATCAGTCACAAGAAGCCAGGGAGGAACTGCAAGCTTAGGGGGTCTCTGTCAGTGTGTATCTCTGGGCACCTGTGTAAGAGCTCTGACATCCCTGCAGTGCAGTACAGATACCGTGTGTACTTCTGTACTCCTCAGGGCTGGCACTGCTTATCTTTAGGACTCACATCCCCTTGCTCAGGTGCTTGTTGGTCGGAGGTACAGCTCTGTTTCTTGCAATTCATTCCTTCCTGCCAGAGGGTAAATGCTGCATTATATACATCACCAGCTTAGCGGCATGCATCCTTTCGGAGAGTTGATGCTGTGTTGATAGCTTGGAGAGACAAGGAAAATTGAAAAACAACCACTCCGCTTCCATGACTATCTTTGTAGCCAGGAAAGCAATAAATCTGATTCAACAGTTAATTGAATGGAACATTGTGAGAGGAGAGATGTCATTGCTAGGGACTGTATTACCAGAGGAGTGAGATCAAGACATTCCAATGATTATCTTAATTTCTTGATCTCTTCTGTCAGTAACTCTTGACTTCATTTCATTTGACTGCCTCTCACTTACTTCCAGAGGCAAGAGGACAAATCCTGCCAGTGCCACACTGCAGCACTGTGTGCTCCAACTGCAGCAAACACTGTGACATTATGCTGCAATATGCTGAGCCAGCCAGACACTTTTGCTGAGCCCTGGCATCAGTGATGTATCAGTGTTTCACTGACTCCCATTCTATTAAAAGGGCTTAACAAGATTGGTGTTCAGCACTATTTCTTATCTGCATGGAATTTAAAGTGCTCATAACTCAATAGCAAGTGATACTCTTCATTTTTTAAAAAAAGATCCTTGTAGCTGGTGGCTGATTCTATTACACATTCTCAGTCCCCTGATGTGTTGCTTTCCCAGGTGGATACATTATCCTTTGCCATTTGCCAGCCTGGGCCTGGGAGTGGAGTGCAATGGGGGAGGGAAATGAGGAAGCCCAACCTGCTGTGTGCAGTCACACCCTGCCACATGGACACGAGGGGCTCTCAAGTAGCTGTGCGTGTGCCACGAACACAAACCCTTTGCTCACCCCCAGCAGACACAACGATCACCCAACCACAAACTTTGTGACTGCATCAGGACGGAGGTATATCCAGGAAAGCTGGAGGGTTTCAGTCTCATTGACAGAGCAGAGTATGAAGCTGTGCCCCTTCAAGGCCATTCGCCCCTGAATCCTCTAACCCTGTTACCTGGAGCTACGTTCCCAATAGCAAAAGGAGAATGAAAAGATGTGCTTTTCTGGAACTGCATCCCTCCTTTTCGCAAAGTTTTCCTCCCAGTGTTTCAGATTAATAGAGGAAGGGGAAGAATAATTTTCTCCATAAAATGAAAGAATGGTATTTAATACTTTTACAGCCTAGTCAAAATCTGGAGAGAAAGGGGGTGAAATGAGATGGATGTGCCCATGAAAGAGCATTTCATCTTTGGGCCTCCAAACATACCCCTTTGTAAGAAACACCTGGCACTTGGGCTTAAGTAGAATTACACTCTTTGAGTATGTGCCGCATTTTTGTGCATAAATAAGATGGAAAAAATACACAACAGCAATAGGACAAGCATGATCTTTATTAGCTAAGCAATAGTTTTATAGCATTGGCATAACTGGTAATGCGAATAGACCAATCTGCTGATTAAGTTCTGTTATTTTATTTTATTTTATTTTAAATAAAAAAGTTAATTTGTATTTATTTTATTTATTTGGATTTAGTTTGCATCTTATATTATTTACTGACAAAAAAATTAATTTCATAGAAATGTAGGATGAAGCCCAGATTCAAGTACATTAGTTCTATCAAAAATATTGTATCAAAACCAAAGGATAAAGACTGACAAAATCATCTGTGTTGGTCTTTGTTCTTTACAAACTGACATTTTACTTTCAAATTAGAGCAGGAAAAATACCCTTCATGCCATATCACAACTAAAAAATGCTTGAAGCTTCATAAGACAACATTGCAGTTTTCAGTAAAGTGATTGGTAGATGAACATCTACCGAAGTTGTGCACATAAAATTCCTCTGCAAACTTTGCATTTAGTGACAACAACAACAACAAAAAAATAAAATTAAAAAAAAATCATTTATGAGCCAGCAGACCAAACATGTAAATAAATCACATATGCATAAAGTCAATATCAATATGCAAATATCCGGCCTAAAACACTGATTCTAAAGTGATGCCAAAAGCGGAAGTATCAAGATGAATCTAGGCTATAACATAATCAAGATCAAATTTTGTCAGTTAATCAGTTTTCTCTGTTCAGTCTCAGTAAGCAGAGGAGCAGTTCCACATGTTTGACCTTGCTTTTCTCCACTAAAACAAAGTCCTAACAAGATCAGTGTTCTTCCTGTATCAAGTCATGCAATAATTTCCATACAGTGTTCCTGCTTTATTAATCTGAGAGCTCACTTTTCCTTCAGAGAGGTGAATATGAAGCCAGCTGAGTGTCCTCTGTCCAGATATTCTCATGTCCAACCGTGATTAGCACTGTCTTGTCAAATTTAGCTCTGAGCCATTTGTGAACACCTTCTTTGTTTATAGTAGCACACTGGAATCTCCACAGACCTCTGTGTTTGCTCTTCTGTGTATCCTATTAACAGTGCACTACATTTCAAGATGTCATACTGCAGAAAGCCACAAAAGCACTTTTAATCAATCTAAACCAAATCAAGTGAATTACTTTCATTCTGGATAAATACTGCTTGGCATAATTCTGAGAAAACAAAATTGGGGTTTAGTTTTACTGCTGTAAATCCGGAGTGACTGTACAAGAATTTCTTGTATTTGAAATTCTTCAGTTGCATCCCATTCAAAATCCAGTTGTGGCTAGAGGATTGAACCCCATAAATGACCAGCTATGACCTGCTTGGAAGGTGGTACAAGGAAATTTTTAAAAATACCTGATCTTAGAAGAAATTTTCAAGAAACTGATAACTGAGGGAATGTCCAGATATTTTTATTATTACATAACAGAACAAATAAAACCATATAACATAATATTTCAGTTTTCATTCATGTATAGTATTTACAGTACAGTGTATTAGATCCTGACTTCCAGTCTTGCTTTACTAAAGGCAGTCTAGTTATATATGTACAACCAACAACAACCTTCAAAGAGGACTTGCAGTTTTCTTAAAAACCTGAAATTCAAAAAATCAGGAACTAAGACACAGAATGGGGATTATTGTTTTAGTTAGAAGAGTTAAGAATGCATGAGAGGACTGCCTGTATCAGACTTCATGGTGAATTCAGAACTGCATTCCAGTACCATATGCAAAGAACCAATCTGAAGTGTCCCAGCACTCGCATTTGACCAACTATTTGCTCAGTGGCTGTATGTAGCTCCTCTCTACAGAGATTTTAGCACGAGGAAACCATGAAACCGTGGCTAGGATAGTAACTTACCAATGCAAAGTTACTGTTGCTTCATGCACAAACTGTAGAAGAGACAGACAAAGCATCTTCCATCCCTGCTTTACCAATTTCTAGACTACATTTCAAGGTCAGTGGGAAGATAGCAAAATGTTAAGAATTGGGTTCTGGGTTTTTTATGGTGGTCAATGAGAACAAGTTATTAATGCAATGACAAACTTCTGTATTTCTCTCAAGAAACAGGACTGCATTACTGATCTATAAATCCAAGAAGACTCATATGGTGTGAAAATATGCAGGGGACCAACAGCTGTTACTCATTATTTTCTCCTTATCCTTTCAACACCTCCGTTTCAATTTGCTCCCTAATGGGTAAATCACACTTTCTCCCTAGGACATTTTCTCATGCCAGGCAGGTACTAAAAAGAACCCTGAGACAATTAAGAGTCATTGGCCAAAGACACCCTGTCTTTTGTTGCTTTTACTGTAGACATTGAAACTCATTTTTATGCTTTATCAAACAGATAAAGTTGATGTTGTTTTCTCCTAGTCCATTGTCACCATTAAGGTGATAGATGATATTTCTGCTTTTCTTCTTTAGAGAGTGAACCTTGCCCCCTTGTCCCTCTTATACAGCTTGTGTTACATTTCTCAAAAGAGAAATACAAAATATAAAATTATTGTTCTCACTTCATTTAGGCTAAAGAAGAATCTACCATCGGACAGCTTTTAAATGTTTGTTTTATGCTTTACCTCATCTGACAAAGCTTTGCAGTAGCTATATGAAAAAAAGAGGAAAAATAGAAACAATTTTGGTTATGATCACACTCTGTAATGCACAAGCTACTTTACACTATTCTCCATTTCTTAACTGTAAGATGAATATTTACTAGAGTTTGAGTCTTTCGTTCACTCTGATTTTAATTAATCTGACTCTAGGCCACAGTGAAAATGAGGCAGGGAAAAATGCAAACAGCTACAATCATCACATGTCCTACTAAACTGGACTTTTTACCCTAAAATGTGTTTTCCTTTAATAACTCTGAAAGTCATAATTATCAACTTTTCCAAGCAATCAAATGGCTGAAACCTCCAAAGGGACAGAATATGTCCACTGATAAAGCTGGAGTGTATCACAGCATGCACAAGCCTGAACACATGCATTCTTCCAACTATTTCTCTTTCAAAGTAAGTGTTTGCTTTTCTTCAGAAAGGCAATTCAGTCTACATCTGGTTTTGACTCAAAAATCTGAAAGATTAACCTGATTATATTTCCCACACAGCTACTAATATGTAATGTTTTTTTACAACTGGTACTGCTGATACTGTTTAGTGAAATGGGTTGTGCCGAAGATGCTGTGGGAGAAGGCACAAGTCACCTTTTATCTGCAGCTACTCTTGGGCAGTGTTGAGGAAGACAAACTCCTATGGCTACACTCAAAAGGCAAAATATTCTAAAGAGTGCCTCAGTCTTTGTGGTCCTCAGTAATGTGAGTGTTTAATGGGACAATAAATTACCTGGATTTTAAGCTCTCCTTCAGCATCTGGGGCAGCTCCATGCCACCAACCCTTCGAGCTTCCTCAGGCTCATATTGTTACTGTTTACCAGCTCTTACATAACTCTGTTTTTTCTGTCCCCCTCACATGCATCACTGATTGCGATCTCAGAAAGAAAAGGAGAAACAAAAATAATAAATTAAAAAATAGAACAAAAAATAAGCTCCCTTGGTACGAGGGATGATGGAAATGGCAGGAGCTTGGCATAAAACCTTGCACGTGCAGTGACAGCATCTGATGCTGGCAGCGGAATGAAGTGTTGGGACCACATGAAAAAGAATAAAGACAGGAACGTTTCCTCTGTAGAAGTACCATATATATGTATGTATATATGTATGTAAAGAGCCAGAACAACGTTGCCTTAGGGGGAACATGACCGGGATCGTACCGGGGGACGACGCGTTATTGAATAAGGACCCTTGCAAGGAGCATCCTGTTCTCCCCGCCACCCCGGGAGGAGCATCCTTTGTCCGTGCCCGCTGCCGCGGGGAGCGGCGGGCGCTGCCATTCCCCCGGGTAGCCGCGGAGCCCTCGCTGCCCGCTCCGGTGCCTTCGCTGTTCCCTCCAGGGCAGAAACACACACGGGCGGACAACAAAGGGCCGCGCTGCGGCGGCCGCAGCGCTCCGCCGGGACGCACAGCGGCACAGGCACAGGCACAGGCACGAACCCTCCGTTCCCACAGGGGCTGCCCCCTCCCGCCCCCCGGCAGCTGCCATGTGTCTGCTCAAGTGCGATTAACACCGACTCGCCAAATCCCCCCCGCCCCCGCTTCCCCTTCCCGGGCCATTTGGGGCATGCACACGCCCGCGCCCCGTGTTTACACGGCGGCGCCTTCGCGCGGGGCCTTCCCGTGGATGGCGCTGGCAGATGAGCCGGGGGAGGTGGGGGCTCCGCGCCGCGCAGCGCCCGCCGCCACCGGCTATAAAAGCCTCCGGGCCCGCGGCCGGCAGGGCCAGGCGAGCGGCCGCGGACCGGTGGAGGATGGAGGGCGGCGGGACGGGGTGCGGCTGTGGCTGCCCCCGCCCGCTCTCGGCGGCGCTGCCCCCGCAGGGGTACTCTCCCCTCTCCTCCTCGCGGTGCGGGGGCCGACCCGGCCCTGCTCTGACGGCACTGCCCTTGTCCTGCAGCCCGGCGCCCTTCTGGAGACCGTGGGTGCCCGCGCCGGGCGAGGCGGCGCGGCGGAGCGGCCCCGGCGCAGCGGCGGTGAGTGTGGCGGGCTCTGCCGCCGGCATCGCCGCAGGAACACGGGGGCGTCCCGGCGGGGCGGGGATGCCCGGGGTGGGCCCGGTGCCGTGCCATGCCGGCGGGCTGACCTCTGCTCTCTCCTCCGCAGCCTCGCAGTCCTGCCGGACTGGCGGAAGCCTCCCGAAAGCTGGCGCAGTACACGCACCCCGTTAGGTAAGGGCTGTTGGGGTCGCCGCCGTTCCCGCGGGGATGCTCCGCGCACCCAGGGCCCGCCGGCACTGCGCGGCCACAGAGGAGTCCTTTGCTCGGCAGCGTAGTGCCCTAGCACTCGCTCTCCCGCCCCTTTTGTTTCCACCCATATGTTTATGTAGATATTAAAGTGCCTTGGGAGTGATTGGCCATCTATGTGCTTTTGAACTGATGGGTCGTTGGGCAAATGATTGTCCAGCGTTTGTGGATTAACCATCTTTGAGGTGTTGTGCTTCTGTGGTGTGGGACTTAAGTACACTACACAGTTATCTGGGTGTTTTTTTGTGGTGGTAGAGATGGCTGAAGGATCGTGCAACACATCCCTGTGGCCCAGGATTAAAAAAGGAACGGTAGTGTAGTTCCTAGGCTACCTTGCTGTGCGAACATCCAGCGTCCTCTGAGAGCAAGGAAGCAGGTGGAGGCCTGGGAGAGAGTGGCAGGAGAGAAGGGTATGGACTCGTTAAGGCACCATTGCCGAGGAAAATACTTGTGTAACTACTGCTTTAATGAGGAAAGTAATTATAGTATCTGCACTGACAGTTCGGGGAAAAAAAATAATGAAAATAACCAGTTCAATCTGCAGGAGAGTCTGTATTAAAAAATACTGGTAGGTGTCACAACGTGCTTAATGTAATTGCACAGGTAGTTCTTCCAGAAAAGATGCAGCTTCCTCCCAAATCTAAGTTCTGATCCTTCAAATACTGATGCACAGACGAAGTGATTGCACAGGCTTAGTTCACTGTGACTGCTTCAGTGCTTAGGTATGACTGAATTCTGCTGCAGGGAATACTGGGAATGGAGACATGTTACAAAGCCGGTGTCAGTAACTTTGTGCTGCAGAGGAAGCAGCGTTTTGTTAAGCAGTAGCCTAGGAAGTATTTCCTGGGATTGCTAGAAAGCAGTCCAGTTCTTTATCTTTAAGCACTTCTGTTATAAACGATGTGTAGTCAGCATTTGATTAGTTGCAGTGTGCTAGTCTCTTGGCTCATGGGATTTCCACGGTCTATTTCCTCTAGCTATTTCCAAACTGTAAGTAAAGGAGGATGTTAGTTGAAACAGGAGTGATGGAGTATATTAATTGCAATATACTATTACTAGCTGATAGCCCTTGCCAACTACAGTATCAGCAATTTTTATTAAATTCTGGATACAACACAGACCACTTTAAAATCTAGATCCGTGGGACATCTTCAATGAAGAGTTTTTTGATTCTTCTTGGAAAGACAGGTGAAATATTGAGGTCTGATCACTCCTAGACCTTTATCTTTCCTTTACAATTAGGGTTTTGTTCCGCACCATTGTAAACAGCTAGCAAGGCTGGGGACCTTCAGTAAGAAAGCTATCAATTTAATCCAAATACATATTGGATCCTGTTTTACACCCATTATATTCCCTAGGAACACTTCCAGTTGGGGCAGTACTACTTGGATCAGATTGCCAGGTAATACTGTTAATAAGCTACTGGAATGGAAAGTTTCAGATGAAGCAGATCTTGGGCTTTAGAGTAGGTTTGCTGCAAAACTAGCACTTCAAGTGCATCCTTATTTCTTCAGATGCAGAATCCAAAGGATGTTTTGGGTTTTTTCCCTAATCAGATGTAGAAAGTGATTTAGTAATTGAGCATGTGAGGAAAAGCTCTATAGGATGCTTTTTGTAATAGAATTTCCCTTTGTTTTTTTGCCTGTCAACCTCCATGTAAAATAACAACAAGCAAATCTATTGTATACTTGTTTCAGACTATTTTGGCCCAAATCAAGATGCTATGATTACTTGTATCAGGAAGCTGAAGCACTTCTGAAAAACTTTCCAGTTCAAGCTACAATTTCCTTTTACGAAGACTCGGATAGTGAAGATGATGAAGATGAACTGGAACAAGATTCAAGAACAGAACCAGGTTGCTGATTGCAGGGCAGGACAATGCCACTTCTAAGACTTAATTTAAACTTAATATAAATATGTATTATAGTATTTTTAAATATAATTTATTTCTATGTAAGTTATTCTTAATAAAATTCAGACATCTTGTAATTTTATCTGAGCTTTTTTCCTTTGTTCTATTCCTGCCCTAATTTAGGCAGGGAAGGTATTAATTAGTATTTTTATCTGAGGTCCTACATTTTGTAGACCGTAACTTGGTCACCAATTTTAGGAGCAGAGAACAGATGCCTTGCTTTAAAGGGCTCTATGGTTATGTGACTTTCTCAAAGTCTGAGGGCACAAGGAAAGCTTTTCATTGTGATTTAGTAGGCTCCATATGGAAGCGTATCAAGGAATCATTGGATTAAGTATTCTAATGTGCCTGCTGTTACAATGGAGTTCCAAATATGGAAAAGAGAAACAATATAGCTACTTTCTAAATGGAGAGAAGAGTTCAGATGCTACTCTAGCTTTTGATTTTTAAGGAAGGTATTTAAGTCCCTCATACTCTCAGGTACATGCTCTGTATTGTATGTAAGTGATAGTTTCCCACTGCATTTGTTTGTGAAGTTGACATCAAGGAATGAGAAAAACGTCTAATGTGAGTTGTCCTTATTGTGAGTTTGGTTTTAATAACTGAAGCAAAGTTTGGTACCAATCATCATGAAGGCCAAAGGCCCTAAAAGAACACCAACATCAAAAATCCAAAACTTTAAAATAAACGTCAGTGCCTCTGTCAGGTAGAGCTTGTGTACGTACCCGGCTCTGCCCTTGCCTGAGTGCTGCGTGTGTCGCTGCAGGCTGGGCTGGCCCAGCTCAGTGTGCCCACGACATCCGCATCCCTGGAGTGGCCGCCCCGCCCTGCCTGCTCCCGAGGGACAGAACCTTCCCCACAGCCGGGCCCACCACCCAACCCTCCGGGCGGGGCAGCAGCAGCTGAGTCTGTCACAACAGCCTTTCAGCTCCAGCCCCTGCCGCTGGGACACTTGGACGTAGAGCCAACCTTAGCGCGGAGGGCAGCCAAGGCGGCGTACGCGGTACGCGCCGCCTGCCGCTCCACAGGGATGCGCAGTCCCGGGAGGAAGGCAAGCCCCGCGGGTACACGCCGCCTCCCGCTCCGCAGGGCTGTGCAGTGCCGGGCGGTGTCCCCGGGTCGCCCCCGCTCCGCAAGGCTGAGCAGTGACGAGCAGTCCCCCGCGGCTCCGCAGGGCTGTGCAGTCCCCACCGCTCTCCCCGGGCCTCTCCCGCTCCGCAGGGCTGTGCAGTCCCTGCCGCTGTCCCCGGGCCTCTCCCGCTCCGCAGGGCTGTGCAGTCCCCGCCGCTGTCCCCGGGCCTCTCCCGCTCCGCAGGGCTGTGCAGTCGCCGCCGCTTTCCCCGGGCCGCCGCGCTCCCTCCCTGCGCGGCCCCGCCCGGCGCGGCGGAGCCTGCGCGCTGTGCCGGGCCCCGCCCGCCCGCCGGGCCGCGGCCTGGGCCCGCAGGATGCTGAACGTGCCGCCGCCGGCCTTCCCCGGGCCCGGCTCGCAGCAGCGGGCGGCGGCGGGCGGCCGCAGCAAGGTAGGGGCACATCGCCCGCCCGCCGTCGCGTTGCAGGCGGTGGAGGCGCCGGCGTTATCCCCGCTGCGCGGCTGCCGGGCCCGGCCCGGCCCGGCCCGGCGGAGCTGCGGTGCCGCAGGTCGGTTCGCGGCCGCCGCCCCGCGCTCCCTTCGGGCGCTCTCGTACCCCAGCGACAGCCGAGCGGCCGCGGCAGCGCCCCGGGAGAGGGACCGGCTCGGCTGCGCCGCCGGGAAACGCTGGGGGCCTCTCGTTTGGCAAGGCGGTGGTGATAACCCTTCCTGTGCGGGGACGGAGACTTTCAGCTTGGAATTACTGCGTGCAGCTTGTGCTTTATGTCTCGTGTCTTCATCCTTGCAGGGGTTTGAGAACACTTGTTTGCGGGCCTGACTTGGGCAACAGACTTGTTCTTAGACTAAAGTAGCATTAAGCGGTGTGAGTCTATGTACGCTTTAGTTTTTTTGCTTCTGTTTTTCTTGTTTTTCTTGTGGTTTTCTAAGACCATAGTTCTTTAACCCTCTTTGGATGAAAGGGGTTCCTGGTCTGTGGTGGTGCTGAAAAGGAAGGTGTTAGACATCCTGAAGATCTTGCTTTGCTTTTCAGGGCAGGCCATGGCCCATAAGTCTCTGGTAAGCTACTGGACCTCAGTCCCAGCTTTCTCTGGTTGTGTTTTCCAGTTGTTGTAGGGCTTGTGGAAAGTCTTTATGTATGCTGTGAGAGTGAACTTTGCAACTTTGTCGTACCAGATCATGATTTTCAGATTTCCCTTCCTTACTGCTCATGAGTTTCCAGGCCATATCTCAAATGATGCTGATAAAAAATTTTTACTACCACGGGCAGACTTGGTATCTTCAGTTTGCTTTAGGAAGAGTCAGAATGTTTGTTGATGTTCAAGAATTTCTGTGTCTGGGTTGCCACCCAGAACAGTTGCTTAAGCCCCCTTACTGCTGAGTAGAGCTCCCAAATATCAATGAATAATGTAAGTTGGGTTATTTCTATTTTTGTCTGAGTCCTCCTAGAGAGCTTAGAGGAGTGTATTTAATGGCTTTTTTCTTCCTTTAGAGTTTAATGATGTTTGTACGTTTTTGTTATTTTTCAGGTACCTTTAAAACCAGGAAGGAGTCTTATGGATTGGATTCGACTAACTAAAAGTGGGAAGGATTTGAGTGGTCTGAAAGGGAGGCTCATTGAAGTGACAGAAGATGAGCTTGCTAAACACAACAAAAAGGAAGACTGCTGGATATGTATAAGAGGTTGGTTGCTGTGATGTTACTTCTGCATTTTTTTAACCTAGCTTCTCTTTTCTTGAAGAACTTAAAGAAGAAACAACGAAACCCAAACAACAATGACAAAAGCCATATGTAAAAACAAACTATGCACCAAAGTCAGTGTTTAGGCCAGGTGTAATCTTGACATAATTGGACACAACTCTGAGTTAAAGATTTTGTGTCACAAAGATATTCTTTGCTCTCAAGCCTTTCTTAAGAAATCTTCCAAGTGGTCATCTTTTAATCCTATTTTAAAACTGCATATGAAAGTAATAGAACACAAGATTGTAGGCGATGTATCAAATAACAAGAACTTAGCAAGAATAAGGTATGAAAATGCTGGCATGTAGTTAAACTCCTCAGTCTCAGACAGTTAGTTATCTTTCACAGTTGACTCGTTTTAGTGACTGCTTTAGAGCATCTAAAGACATATAAATATCAAAAATGTTACTTAAACCTGTAGAATGGTCTTTGGGAAATAATTGTGCAAGCCCACATACTGCTTCATAAAACTTAGCAATGCAAGTGCAGCTGCCACATAGAGCAATTGCAATATATCTTGCATAAGAAATATCTGTGGTAACTATGCCATTCTATTTATGTTATTATTTTAATTAATTATTAGCTCAAAAGTTGAAAGTGTTATGTGCTATAAGTTAGCAGTAGATAAAAGGTGGCCTGGAGTAATAGCTGTGGCTGGAAGAGTATTTTCAGGGCTGCAAATGAACTTCCTAAATGTCCTACAGAAAGGAGTAAAATGTTTGTTCTCTAGTTTAGTCATGTCGAGGCTAAAATACATTAATATGGCTTTAAATTTGTTAGGAAATAACAGCACAGTTAAGAGGATCAGCATAGCTAATGTGACATTTCTGTAGGAATCATAGAATTATAGAATCGATTGGGTTGGAAAAGACCTCTGAGATCATCCAGTCCAACCCTTGGTCCAACTCCAGTCCCTTTACCAG
>JAWWEV010000115.1:81488460-81506706 GCA_035583235.1 Hafferia zeledoni | reverse complement strand
CCAACTCAAATTTCCCCTGGCAGAGCTTGAGCCCGTGCCCCCTTGTCCTATTGCTGAGTGCCTGGGAGAAGAGACCAACCAGCACCTGGAAGAGTGGTTCTTTTAGTGGTCACTTTGATGTAATAAGGAACAGCATTGACATTTGGTGTAGTGTCCAATCTGAACTTCAGCAAAAGGAAGTTAAGATTTTTTCTTGGAAGGTGACTTCTTGTTGGGTGTTAGGAGGGATGAGAGTGAAAGGAAGGGTAAAATGTCATTCCGTACTGGTATTTAAACAAAGTAATAGGATTGTTTATGCTCTGTGCTGCTCTTGCACGTGCTGGCAAAGCTATAGGGGGAGGAGAGTTAAAGAAAGCTTGTTTAATATGGAGATCTGTTAATTTATATTTCTGAAAATGGGATATGTACTACTGCAGACAGAATTACTGCTTAACATGCTTCTGTGTTGTTCTTAATCTCGTATTTTCCCTTGAATGCATCTCTGAGGTTGGTTTTTACAAGAACTCTGTCAAGCTGCTTCTGTATCTTTCTTTAAATTTTTCTGTCTCTGCCTTTTCTTTCTTCTCAGAGGACTAATATAAAACCATCATAGCTGAGGATCACGGTAGATTGTCTGTAGACCTCATAGGTGGACAAGTAATAACATAATTGTTTAAAAGCAAAATGAGGTTTCTGCATTGGTAGTTAGACTCTGTAAGAAAGAGCAGAAATTCATGAGAGGAATGTGAAGTGAAACAAGAACAGGAGTTAACTTTGATCAAAACCCCAGTGTGATAATCATCAAAGAAAGCTGTCATATGCCCCAGATTTACATATAAAGAGGGATGACAGCGGACTTAAAAAAGAGCGTGAAGGGTATAGAAATGAGATTTCTTTTGCTTCTGCAAGCTTGATGGTAAATTTGATTAATATTCAGGAGGTCATAACTCCGTATGTACTTATGTTTTATTGTGTGCAGTAGTTGGTGCTGCACACAAGATGGCACAGTGAATACAGCCATCAGAAGAGAGGGTCAGTAAAATATGCAGAGATCATTCCTTTATTGACTGGAGTGGTTGTTCTTGCCAGCTGGGATTGTCCCATGTATGTAAACCCCCCTGGTCCAGTGCTGAATGCCTATCTCCTTCTGAAGTAATTAATGTACCCTTCTTAGTGTATTAAAAGCTTTTTCTGAAAGCACTGGCACAGTTCTACTTTTGATGGCTTCTTGTTTTGATAACACTAAGTATGTTTAACTATTTTCCTGGGTAGGCCTGCAATAATCATGTTAACAGCAATATGTCTGTAGTTAATCTGTTTATAGCTGAATTCTTCAGGCTCTAATTATCCTGGTTGCATAGCAACAGTAATTAGACTTCATCATGTCAGACCTGTGAAGAAACATTATTTTATCTCGCTGGAAGTGTTGAAAGAATGCTGAGCCGTTTTACTGGGACAGATTTGGTACCAGGGGTGTAAGCCTTTAATGAGCATAGGCACTGTTAAGTTTCGTACACTGCTGAATCTGAAGAATGGAAGTTTTATTGCTGATGGTGATGGTTTTTCCTTAGGGAAGACAGTTCATTGCTTTTGGCATTTTATTCCGTAGATGATGGGTAGAAGGGAAACAACTGTGACAACAATTCAGGCATAACTTAATTGGAAGGGAGAGTGAAGACGATTCTCTGCACTAACTGGCTTAATTTCATGTCTCTGTTTAAAACAGCCTCAGGTTCTTTTACCCCCTAACTAGGATACATCATGTTCAACTTCTCAGTTGAAGTCTTAACCCAGCAGGTAACTTCAGATGGTCACTGGGACAAGTGGTTGGTATGGCATTGTAGGATTGGCCTCTCCAGTGATTGGATGGATACCTCTTGTGCCCAACACAAATGTGTCGTTTATGTTTCTGGTTTTGTGAATTCATACCATTTGTTCTGAACGATGTCTACTGTTTGCCACTATGCTCTTCCATGTGTGCTAACCTTTCCACTGGTGTTGGAAGATAGGAAGGGTTGTAGAAATGCTGCTCATATGTTTTTATATTCCACTCTCTTCAGGATTTGTATATAATGTCACACCATACATGGAATATCATCCTGGCGGTGAGGATGAACTAATGAAAGCAGCAGGAACTGATGGTACAGATCTCTTTGACCAGGTGAGAACAACTGGCAGCAAATGACACTTGCTCACCATATTGTGAAAAATGAATGTTTTCTGATTATTTTTAGGGCATTCCAGTGGAAACAGTGATTTTTTGTTTTTTTTTCATGCTTCTTAGTATAACACTTAGAGTAACGCTTGTGGTGAAAGAGGGTTATAGATTAAACTTTGTAGCAAAAGACACTATTGAACATGTCACTGTATGTTGTTGGAATGATGCTTCAATTAGACCATTTTTTTAGCAGAAATATCCAGAAAGCTAACAAGAACTTGAGATACCACTTTCTTAATAAATTGCTACAATGGCTAATTGCTGTCATTTGGGAGACCTTTTTCACTCAGAGCTTTTGCTTTTTGAAAAATACTTGTAATACTCTTTGTGTATTGACTTGGCAACTGCATTATCTGAAAAATGCTGGAGCTGCTATCAACTGGTTGTAAAACAATCAAAAGATGACAGGTGGTCTCTTCTTTGTTTACTGTTTCTTTATTTTGAAAACACTGAGAAAATGAAGGGTCTGCAGCACGGGTTTACTTTCTGCAAGAAATTGCTTGCAGACTTGGTATTTTAAAAGCTGATTCACTGAGTTGGTATTTTTTAGAAACAGACATTCTTTGAGTCTCCTTGACTCACTAAGTTTATCTGAGAAAGAGAAAAGAGCAAAAAGGAAGCCTCCTCTGTTTCTGAAAGGAAATTGTTACCTTCTTACATGTTGTGCATCAGTTTGTCTACCTTTATTTGCAAAATGTTTTTAACAATGTAAATAAATATGTGATAATGTTTTAGCTGTATTCTTTCACAAATGAGGTGTTAGAATGGGCATAGTTCTTTGGTTTCAAAAAATTTGGAGTTTTTCTCCTAAAAGTTCATTCAGTATCAAGTTGTGGTGTGGAATTATGTAGCTGAGTTATTTATACGATGTCCTTGGAAACAGGAGTCTTGACATCAGGAATATTTGGGAAAGCTCTGCTACTTGTTGCTAATTTCAGATACATGCTTGCTGCAGCTTTTTTTTTTTTAGGTTGTTTTGTCGTGGGAATGGAAAGTAGTGTTCAGATCCTTAAAATATGCTGTTCCCTTTTATTTTTTCTGGCTGATGTCTTTCCTGTTCCCAGAGCCTTTTCTCTTTTTCCTCTCTGCTTTAGCATTCTGTGTCTGTTGGATACTCACCTTTTTAAGAGTTTGGTGTGTTGCTAGTGTTTCTCAAATTTTTGTAAAAATTAATTGTCATTCATAGTCCTTCATTTCTTTCTGTTATTTGTATATAAGGAAACTGTAACTTGTGGATGAGAATCTTTATCTTATCTCCTTAGCTTGTTCAGTTTGAAGTTAATTTATTTTTAAGTGTAGATACCATTCAAATTTGTCATGCAACACTTTGTTTCCTTTTTTCTTCTTGTGATGTTATCCTGGATGCCTTATCAGAATTGGCTTTTCTGCCATCCATTTCCTCTGCAAGTTCTCCAGTTCTGGTCTGTAAAGCTACTGCTTTTTCTTCATTTGACTTTCTAAAATAGGTAATTTCCAAATAATTCAGTGATAGCAAGACAGAAACAAACAGAAATACTCCAACTTGGTAAGAAGTGGTTTTGTGTCTAAACTACTATTCTTTATGTTTGTTTCCTTCATCCTTTTCCCTTTATTTGTCTAAACAAGACTAATAACCCTTGTGGTAAAGGCAAGGTCTTTATTATGTTTATTGCGTAGTTTACATCATCAAAATGATCTTCTGAAATATACTCTGTAGCTCAAGGTTATGATGTTCCGATACTGCAAAGCATAAATAAATAAATGAAACTATTGTGACTTTTTCATGGTCCCACTTTTTTCACTTAATGACATGCTCTCTGTAATAGAAGTAAAAATAAGTACTGAATGATGCAATAATGGGTGTCAATATGTTTTAAAAATAGTCTGCTAAATGAATTATATTAGTCACTGTACAAAAATGAACTTTTCTATTTCAGTGCATAGAACAACACAGATTTACAAATTTTCTGAAAAAGTATTTTGTTAACGTAGGTTCATCGGTGGGTCAATTACGAATCGATGCTGAAGGAATGTCTTGTTGGGAGAATGTCTGTCAAGCCTATTGCTACTCCAAAAGGTGAGTTTTTTAAGAATGAAATGTTTTCTATTATGCTTTATTCTAAATTTATCTAGAAATTATGAGAAATCCTAAATCATCATATTTATGAGGAGAGTCTCTATTCTCGCATACATTAATTTTTTTTCAATAGACAACTGAGGATGAAACTGTTTTGTGTATGAATACTTTTATAAGTAAAGTACCACTAAGTTTCTTCTTTTAGTCATTAGAAAACAGATGTGTGTGTGTATAGAAAGAAACCTTTTTCCACCCACCTCAAGATCTCTCTTTCTTCTTCTGCTCCCAGGGGACAAACTGTCATAGGCAGCTCTCATCTTGAAATAACAGTCAGTATTTTCAGTCTCATGATTTCAGCAGCAGACATATGTCTGGCAAGTTGCATATATATTGATGCATTGGAATACACTTTATGGACAGTTATCCTTTCCAGAACACTTTATTGGGTCCTTTAGTTTGAATTTACTTGGAGAAATTTTTGCTGATACAACAAACTTCTCTGAGCCAGGACAGGAAGAAATGTAGTATATTGTCTTAAAATGCCAGTGATTGTTTCCAGAGACTTTAATTTTTGGTATTTCTTCTGATTTGTAGGCTGCAGCCAAAAACTTCTTATATCTGGGAAGCAGACACTGTTATTCAAAACAAATACTCAATACTTAGCAAAACTGCAGTGAAAACATCAAAGAATTAATGGTTGCAAGCATTTTTCTCCAATTCTGTGACATCCTTTAGTTCACTAATTCATCTATCTTGTAGCTTTTCAGCTTCTGTCAAAGTGCACTGTATGGTTGCTTAGTGCTTAGGTCACATTGCCTTAACGGTTAGGTTGAGTTTGATCTGTGTATGAAGTGGAATAGTATTTAACACCTTCATGATGCTAAGTACCTAAGTAAACATATATTACTGCTACTTTGTCAGCTGAGTTAGAAATTTAAAAGTAAACCTGATTTTTTCTGATTTCATTAATCGAACTTTTCTGTAACTGGAATGTATTCTTGTGACTGCCAGTCAGTAAAGCATAAACACGTCTTTGCCCCTGTCGGCTATGACGCAGTCCATTTTCAGCTGTTCCCTTTTCATGCTTTGCCCTTTAATAGGACTTTTCTATCCAGTTTGCTGTAGCAAAATTTACAGAGTAAAGGTTGCCAAGTTTTGCATAAAACCAGTTCTGTTGCCTATGTCTCTTTTAGCCATTTGAAAAATGTAGTTTTGTTAATTGAGAATGGGACTGATTACAGAATCACAGAATCATTTAGGTTGGAAAAGACTTCCAAGATCAAGTCCAGACTTTGGCTGAGCACCACCTTGTCAGCTAGGCCACAGCTCTGAGTCATTTCTTGAACACCTCCAGGGATGGTGACTCCACCACCTACCTCCCTGGACAGTGCATTCCAATGTTTAATAACCCTTCCCGCGAAGAAATTGTTCCTCATGTCCAACCTGAACCTCCCCTGGCACAGCGTGAGGCTATGTCATCTTGTCCTTTTGCTGGTTGCATGGGAGAAGAGTCTGACTCCCACCTGGCTACAATCTCCTTTCAGTTGTAGAGAGTGATAATGTCACCTTTGAGCCTCCTTTTCTCCTGGCTAAACAACCCCAGCTCCCTCAGCTGACTTACTGTCTAAATCCTTCATCAGCTTCATTGCCCTTCCCTGGACTCTCTCCAGCACTGGACTTGCTGAAATTCTTCATTGTAAAATTCTCAAAGTGTATTTTATTCCTCCTCCTCTGCTGAATTGTTAAAAAATGTGGTTGATTAACTTCACTAATAGCCAGCAATAATTCTAGTCTTGCATCCTTCCAGAAGACCATATTCTGCCATGTTTGCACTTGAAAATAGAAAAATAAATTTTTAACTTAAGGTGCATGTTTTTGAATATAGGATTAAATTAAGTGTAGGAAGAAGGCAAGATCTCAAATTAATGATTGCATTGCTCTTTTTTGTGGCAGGGTGAATGTTTGGTAGTAGGGCAAATGCTGGCATTTGATGCTTGGTGCAGTGTCGATACAGAGCAAGGAAGGCAGATGTAGGTTTGTTGGGGCATTGCTGGAAGATTTGTGGTTACTTGGCTTAAGTTTTGTTTCCTGTGTTCATGTGGTTCTTTTGGAAGATGGCGCAATGATTTGCTCACAGAGCTGTTTAAGAAAGGTGAAGCTTGTCCTTAAACACTTAAGATTTTCTAAGAAGAAGAAGAGTTTTGTGAAAATACTGGTGATAGTTAACATTTTGCCAGCTTTTTTGGGGAAATGCTGCTCCATGCTGTGGTAGTGACTAACAGGAAATTCTGTGGTGTTACAGTGGATCTGTGCACTGAAACACAGAGTGTGTGTACATGCTGAGAAGGCCAGTGCAGTACCCAGGTATGTAAGAGGTGGTTTCAGAACTGCCCTCAGCAAACCTGTATGGCATTAAACTCTTTCTCCTCCCTTCGGGGTACTCAGCTGTGAACATTAGCACATTTTGTTGTCTGGTATTTTTTAATACTGCTGATGTTTTGCATAGACACATGTTGGTATATATCCCTATACTTCTTCAATAGTTACATGGCTGGGAGTCAGAATGCAACTTGTATTATTGTTAATTCAGTGAAATTAGACTAAGAGCTGTGGTATCATTCATCCAAGGAAGAGGGTTTGATACGCCTCATGTAGTCCTTAAAATTGCAATGCCAGTTTCAGTGCAGTGTGTTATGAGAGTAGAATTCTGAATATAAAAAATCACCTTTCATTAGAAACAAGTTTTTGTGAATGACTTGATATCCTGGCAGAAAGCTTGCAGTGGTGTATAGCAGAATATGCAGACAAATACTGCCTCAACCAAAAATTTGCAGAGAATTTTCTCTTTACCTTGTAATAGCACAACATGAAAGCCTCTGATGAAGGCAATTCTTGATCAGCTTGCAATATTGTTGCTTGGTACTTTGTTCTAGGAGTCTTCCTTAACTTCTCTCAGCTTTTTCCCTCTAACACTGGATGGTGTGATGCAGAGCACTGGGAAGGATTTGGAAGAACATCAGAAAAACATTCACATTTTGATTTTTTTAAAAGGGAGCAGGAAGAACAGATTTGTTTCTCCCCTTTCCCCAAACCTGGCTCCCATAAAAGAGAATATAAAATGGACCTTCATGTTGGGACACTCTGAGATGTGCAATGTAGAGAGGGCAGAGCGGGCCCTGGGTGTACCTACAGAGCTGGTTTCCCCACTAATTTGCTGTGAACAAAAGGATATGTGGCTGAGAGGTGCAGTGCCTTTCTGATGGGGTTGAACATCTTATATATGAATTGACACTGTGTAATTCACCTGTTTGGCATTTTCTTCCTGCTGGTGTTTTTTTGTTTTTTTTTTTTCGAATAAGTGCAGCATACTGTCACTTTAATGAAAAATTCAGATAATAACTTGACAAAATCATTTGACAGAAAAAGCTTATAGAAAGATTTTCTTTGTCCTCTGCTTCTGACAGGAATTGGGTTTAGCTTTCCGGTGGTTGGGATAGTCAGATTCACAGTCTGCTATGTGATGTCATGAGGCAAGTGTCATTGGAATTTTTAACAGATTTAGTAAACTTCTTAGCTGTGAAGTTTATAGTTGTACAAGATAATCTAACGTTTGTTTTGAAGTGCCAGAATTCTTGCATTTCCTATCTGCCCGTGCTGTGCAACGTAGGGCATTCTTAATGTACTGTTTTCTTAATTAGACATAAACTTTTGGAATGTTTATTTGGAAATCCTTACTTTGGCTCATTTCTTCAGTGTGGTGTGTGCGAGTACTGTGCTGTAACTTCTTAACTGTCGTGCTTGTTGCTTTTTCTTAATGCTTGTAGAGATTTCTTCTACTCTGTCTGAAGGAAAGAAACAGCTTAATGGTAAGTACTCACCTGGAGCGAGGTGGGGAGTGAATCTTAAACTTATTGAATATTATTGAATGAGCAGTGTTTATCCAGACTTCTCTCTCTTTGTGTTTGAATCAAATGCTGAGGCTCTAGTGATCTGTGGAAATTTCAAAGGGCAAAATCCTCATCAGGTATTGTGAAATGAGTGTTTGAAAGCATTGTAAGGCTGCAGTAGAGTAGTATAGATCAGGAAGGTATGAGATGGACAAGCAAGTTGTCTGTGAAGTGCTTGGAAGCTTTTCTGCAAAGTTCTTTTCTATCCTGTCTCCTGTGAGGTCTCCCATTTGTTTTGTTTTGTTTTTTTTTTTTCTTTTTTTTTCTTTCAAGATGCAAAATTGTGCATTTTATTTTGAGCTTCATGAGGCTTTTGTGAGTCCATTTCTTCAGTCTGTCTGTCCCTTTGAATAGTAGCCATAACCTTGTGTGTTCTGGCTGCTTTCCATGATTTGTTATTGCTCATGTACTTCCTGACTGTGGGACAGCGTGTAGCCTGTAGGTTGCTGAGGACAGTATGAAACAGTATCAGCATTCCCCCTGTTCCCTAGGGAATGCCAACAGTAACTAGTTCCCAGTTGGACTTTGCATGCTGATAACACCTTTTGTGACTGACAGTTCTACTAATTTTCTGTCCTGATTGTAATTCACCTGTCAAACCGAGCTCTTTACAATGTGGCTGTGAGGATAATGTGAGAACCTTTATCACTAGCTTTGCTGTGCCTTGGGATTGTGCAAAGCAGTTCCTAGAACAAGCTGAAGTTTGCTCTCTTGAGATGTGGAGTTGTAATTCTGCTGTTCATCTGATCACCTTAAACTCTTCCATTTCATGCCTGCCATCAGCCTTTGGCTTCATCACCAGATTTCCTCTATTTATGATCACCACAACCAGCAGAGCACTTTGCTTAATTGGCTCATTGATCACCTGAATTATTGTCTTTTTATTGCAGTATTTCAGAATAATTCATAAATAACTTTGTTAACCAAAACATTCTATTTTATTGTGGGTGTTCATATATTTGTGTTGACCTGCAAAAGCAAACAGGAGTGTGCATGACCATGAATTCCTGTTACCTGTGGGGGCCAACCTAAGCATATGATGTGTGTCCTCAAGAAAGGCTTAGCCTTTGAGAAGGCTTTTATCATTACATGATTGGTTTTCTTTTGCAATAATCTGACTGCTCTGCCATTTAACTTCCTTGGCAGCTGCAGATGGTGTGTACTTAGGAGTAATTAAGGATCAAAGAATAAGTAATTTGACAGAATTTTTAATTGCTTTGGGTTTATTCCCCCATCTGGATGACCAAATAGTTTCAACAGATTGGACTGAACCAGAATGGCTCACTTTGTTTTTATCTACTTGCCACATGGTGAATCCACTCAATTACTGTGTTTAAGCTTGTAGTCATACTACAAAACTTACTGGCAAATGGAAGATAATAATCTGGGTAACTGAGAATTCATGTGCTAATTATTTTATGCATAGTCATTTCAAGTTTGCAGTGTTTGCCTTTGAATGGTCTTGAAACCAGCACTTACCAGCTGTTCAGTCTGCAGTTTTTTTCCATGATTATTCTACTTAACTTCTTTGTGTTAAAATTGATGAAGGGTTGCAGTTGCTTTTATCTGTCTCTGTGCTCAGGTTTTTGCCAAATACATTCAATTTCTATTATGCCAGAGATTAGTACAGCTGCCATTTTGAAAGTCTGACCAACTGTTGCCTCCTAGCAAAGGCCTTTTCAGAGAGTTTCATGTAGTTTAATACTTAAAGTGAGTTAGCTGAATGCTGTGAAAATTCATAGCAAAGTGCAAAGTAGAAAGAGTAAGACTGATATCTTTGCTTAAGTGACTGACGTGAAACTTTACTTGTGAATTAGATTAGATCAGACATCTGAAACTGAATTTATTCATCTGAATTGTAGAATCAAATAGTTCTGTTAATGGAAATTCATTCAGATAACCTTTTTGTCTGTGCTGCACTGTCACAAAGTGTAAAAACACAAGCTAGAAAGAGATGAAACTGAGACCAAGCTAGATGTACCAGAGGGCTGCAAACCCAGCTTCTGTGGTTATGGAGCTTTTAATCTCTGAAGCAGAGCTGCATTTTCCAGTACCCTGCTCTCCAAGAGAAAGTGCTGAATAAAAACTAAATTTAAAAAGTGCATGTTTATTTCTGGCTGTCTGTGGAAATGAAACCACTAAATATTCTTCAGAGATACTTAGAACATTCAATTAAAATAAAACACCAAACTCCAAACATACCTGATGAGTATTGCTATTAATCAAGCATCCCAGCAACTATTTTAATGACTGTCTGTTCTTTGTAGGTGTGCTTCCTGAGAAGAATGTACTAGCTGCTTCTACTAAAGATCTAACTCCAAGGTAAGCCTTTGTCTTTCACTGGCTGTTGAACATTCTGTTTAATAATTCTGTGCAACTCTTAGTGAATTAAGGCAACTTTTTTGATGTTTCAGCTAAATGAGTATATGTCATTACCATCCTCTTAGAAGCAGGAAAGTTGAGTCTTATGTTTAAGCAACTTGCCAGAGGTCATGTAGATAGTTGATTATTCTTGTCCTGCTCTGTTGATTTCTAACCCTTACACCTCCTTGCATCATATACAGGTGTATGACTTACATTTGCAGGCTCTTCAGCTTTGCTTCTTGAGGAAACTTCTAGAAAGTGATTCCAGCCAGGCTGATTACTTTTTTTGACTTAACTTGTCCATAAATGTACGTATTGTCATGCCTTGAAAAAGTCCTTCATTTCGAGCTGGAATATCTTCAGATGTGATAGCTGTATTGCAGTTTCTACAATATGCAAAGCAAAGCAGACCCTAAAACCTCACTGTGATATGCCTGCTGTTGTCACTGAGTTATCATTTTCTGCATGATGCTGTGAGTCAACAAGGTTCAGTTTCTCACTTGGCATCAAAATCTCCTGTGAGTGTGATCTCTGGGCTAGTTACACGCAGTCAGAAAATGCTGTGACTTGCTAGCAACTGAAATGTGATTTATCTTCTGAAGTGATCCCCAAACCTTGCTGCCTTTCTTCTCATGTGTGTCCGGCATGTTCTGGTATGTGACTGGAAGATGCGCAGTCTGGAATGTGTTGGCTGTCAGGAGTGTTTGCTGGAGGGATCATCCTCCCTCTCTGTGTGCTATTCTGGGCCAGGAGTCTAAACAGTAGATGGAAGTTACTTCCTGGCAAGTGTAAGGCCATACAAATAATGAGCATTTGAAGGTTTTCCTTTTTTTTACCTTACTCTGGATTTATTACATGGTTTGGACAGCTTGGGAACATAGGAAAGAATGTAAAATCTAAATTTGGGGAGATGAAAGAAGATAGTTTTGTGGTTTGTGCATCACATCTTTAACTCTTGGAAGCAACTCTGCTTTTGTATGGAGTCAAAATTATAATCACCTCATTAGAAAGGTTCATATACTGCAAAGAGGATACATGTGCTTTTTAAGCAAAACTTACACCATAGGATTCATAATTAGAATTATTTCAGTAGTTTTTTCAAAATAACTGTCTTTCAATGTACCTCTTAAAAAATAGTAAGTAACATATTTGACTTATAAATTCATGAAAGAAGCTCTTGAAGACTTGAAGTTAAATATGTTTTGATATGCCTAAAGAAAGTATATATTTTTTCTTTATTGTATTTTTTGTTTTACAGTTATGACTGGTTCCAAACAGATAGTTTGATCACCATTGTTATATATACTAAGCAGAAGGTAAGTGTATATTATGAAAGGGAAAATTGCAAAATCTGGTTGTGATCTAGCTTGAATTCTGGGAGAACTACATAAAAATTGTTGATTGTTTTTTCCCCCTTGGCTGTGAAAGGATATGAATGCAGAGTTGGTGATAGTTGACTGTGAAGACAAACGATTAAGGGGAGAGATCATCATGGATGGCTACTCATATCTTTTAGAAGTTGGTAGGTATTGTAATTTTGCAGTTGAAAATACTGAATTTTCATTCTACTTTATTCAAACCCTCTCTTTAGAGCATATGCATTTTACCTTTACTAATTAATATTTTATTCCTCTTTCATGAGAGATTATTAAAGTACTATGATGGAAATGAAATATTATCAACTTACATCTTTCATTTGTATGTAATATATCTTTTACATGTGGACTAAAGTGCAGGAAGAAATTATAAAGTTGTGTAAAATTTTTCTTCAAGTGTGTTTTTTATCGTTGTCAAAATGACCTTATTCAAAAGGGCAAGTGCAATAATTTACATGAATGAAGATTGGCAGTTTTACATGAGCCATTGTTAAAAGTAATGGCAAAAATAGTGCCTTTAAGTATGAGGCCTGTGGAAGTCAAATTTCAAGCCCAGATAAAGATGCATAGGTTTCTACACTCGTTAGTGCACTCAGTATTGCCAGACTTATACTGTATGTATATATGGTGGCTGGATATAATTTTGTTACTGCTTGACACAGACTTTGTTTGTCTTTATTTCAGACTTGGATCATGCAGTTTCAGAAGAAGTGGCTGGTAATTTCTGTCTCTTGCTGCACTTCTGTATCTCTTCTAGGACAGCCCAGTCAGGAGTTCAGCTTCCATGATCCTTGTGGGTCCCTTCCAACTCATGATATTCTATGATTCTAATATCAGAGTGTGGAACTTCAATTTATTTTCCTGACTCATCACATACTTTACAGTTTTACTTACCACCAGGTCCTGATAGAGTCAATCAAAACCAACCATAACACTGAATAATTTTTTTTAAATTGTGGCATTTGGGCCTGTGAAAGTAATAGTTTGATAGTGCTCTAATCCCTCTGAATATGAATAAATGTTAAAATAGAAGTTAATTCTGTTGTGTATTTGTAAACTGGTTTTTGCCTAGACTGGGATTTTCTCGGATTTAATTATTCATGGAAATGGCTTTAAAACAAAAGTATTAAGTAGTGGTAGCTACCAATTTCCAGTACATGAGGACTGAGTTCATGAGCATTTTTCTTGGCCAGATGGACTGTGAAGCTGTCCTGGTTCCACAATCCATTTAGCAAATAAGGAATATTAATTATGCATATTAAGTTAGTGCTTGTTGTTTTAATTGCACTCCAAAACATTATAGAGAGATAGCTAGAAGTATATTTAATTTGATATTCTAATTTAATGGATTAACTACATGTGTCTTGAGAAATCTCTTCTAAATTCTTCTAAAATTGTTATAACTGCAGATGCGCTTTTTTTTTGTACAAAGTCTAACTAAAAGTAACAATGTGAAACCTTTTTCCTTTTAGTGAATATTGCTGAAAAAGTAGGAAAAGTAGAGATTATCTTGAAGAAAAAGGATAACATTCATTGGAAAATGCTGGGACAGCCCTGCGAGGGTCATAATACATTTATCAAACGCACAGACAGAGGTAAGTAATTTCATGGCCAAGTTACCAGCTGTTTTCTGACTTCTTGGAGCTTGGTAGTTATATTTGGTTTCTTTCAAGATTTCCTATTTCTGTAGTCATACCTTCAGTTTATTCATGACTGATGTCTGATCTTGCTTAAAGCTACTGAGGAATTCTTGAAAGGGTTCAGTTTGGAGGTATTTTTCTCCAATGCTTTGGTTTGTTGCTTTGTTGTTTCCTGCAGTGGAGTTGAAGGTCTTCCAGGCTTATGGAACCTAATAGTGTACAGTGAAGACTGCTTGACTGTTGTTCCACTTTATGGATACCTGTGTGCTTAATGTCCTTTCTGTCCACATGAAAACCTCAGTAGATCCTGAGGAGAGAGTGCACAGATTTGTATCAATCATTATAGAAGTAACTTATTACTAGAGGTATAGTAACATCTTTCAGCGCTGTGCTAACTTGATTTGTGGGCTTCAAGCCACGTGTATGTAGTAAAGCCAGCTCTGAATAAGCTGATGTGTGTCTTCAAGAAGCAGTAGATGTTATATGTGAGTTCACTTTGTGGTAACACAATAGTATAAACTTGATGCAGCCCCAAAATACATTACAATTATCAGTGTGGATTTGGGTTTTTTTTCACCTGAATTAAAAATTTCTGCACGGTTACATAACACAGTTAAAATATAAGCACGCTCCTGATGTTACTGCTGCTGCCCGGTTTCTCAAAAGCCCTGTTGGCTGTCTAATAATGTTCAAAAATGGACTGTTTGATATTAGTCTGCCTGATTATGTGTGAAAGCAAAGCTGCACGTTTTTAGGAGCTAATTAAATGTTGATCACTATGTTGTGCACCTCTTACTGCCTCTCAGTTATGTTGTGTAGGCCTTTAAAGTCGAGAGATTAGTGTGGTACAAAGAGGAAGACTGCATAAAAGCACATCTCTCCAGCAAACTTTAATTTATGTAGAATGTAATTTTCCTTATGAGAGTTTCAGAAACTGTTTAGTCATCCGCTTAAATATTAGATTTTTCAATATAATCTTCTGTATTTAAGGGGTTACAGCCTGATCTAAAATGTTGTCTGTTGTCCATTACTCATTTTCTCCCTCCTTATAACCTTTCATGGTTATGGAAAACAAAACAAGAAGATAGTATGAAAGAAGAAGAGGTATAGAATAAAGTGGCTTTATAGATCCTTTGCAAATGAGGAAGGTATAAAATATATTTATATCTTATAAACAGACACTCTTCTGCTTAGAATTTTTCTCCCTTACTCTAAATTGCAGAGTTTTCATTTTTGCTTCTGTAAAAGCAAAATAATATTATGGGTGAAGAAACTCATACTATGTGCAATGTAAGCACAGAAATAGTCCTTAATAACTAAAAAAAAAAAAGATTTTAAAAAAAGCTTTTTATCTGGTATTTCTATGTAGCAGTATATATAGGGTAGCACAGATGTGTTGCATTAAATACTCTGAGTTTTTTCACTTGGATTTATGTATCTTCTTCTCCTTGCTCTCAGCATTACCTTTTATTTCTGATGGATATGAGTCTTGTTTAAAGACAGTATAACTGACAGTTTCCACTTCTGAAAACCTGGGAACAGAACAAAAAGAAGTTACACTATCTTGTTATACATGCTTTTTTATTTATTCAGGTTGATTTTATTCAGGTTTTGTATATTCACAGTTTTTTTGGAATTTACACTTTCTAATAGAAGTGTTCATTTTACCCGCAGTGTTTGCACACTTCCAGTTTGGTAGCAAGGTTGTTCCAAGGCTGTGAATAGGAAGTGCTTGTGGGAGCACTGATACTTAGTTCCTCAGGTTTTTCTTGTCTTTGGGTTTTTCTGTAGTATTTCCATGTGTATTGACCATTTCAAATATTTTCTTTATATTCAAAGCACAGGAAGAAGGGCTGAAAAACAGTCAGGATTGACACTTGGAAACTGGATTTTATGTTGTTTTTACTTGTTCATATGACGGCATTCATGAATGAGTTTGTAAAGGAGGGGGGTGTGACCTCATGCCCCTATACTTTAAAGGTGTTTTACCTTTATTTTTACAACAGTTAAGTCTAAATTCTACAAAAAAGCAATTAAGCTCTTCTTCAGGGACAATGACATAATGCAGAGGTGGTACTGGAAGCCTATGATAACTTTATGATATGAAGAAACAATTAGCATAAGCCTCTGCTTTTTTCCCCTTAAGCTGAGAATGTCCTGCTCCCAGATAAATTGCCTATGTACTCTCAAATTTCTTCTGAGTTTATACTAATCCTTTGATCAGTGTATCTGAAAGGAAAGAACCAAATTGTTGAATTTCCTCAAAGGTGAGGGGGATTGTTAAAGAAAAATAATGCTATTTCAGTGAACCACACCATATCTTAGGATATAACAGGAGACTCAGAAGAATATTCAATACTGCTTCTACTCCTTGAAAAGGATTAAGTGCGTCATTTTCTGGAGGAATAATTATTTATACCCCACAGTACTGTATAGAAAACACAATTCAATATAATTAAATGGTCAGTATGGAAAACCTGGTGCCATTACTCTTCTCTAGCTATTATGAAACTGGTCATTAAAAGCATAAACAAAAACTAATGGTTATAGTGCTGGCATCCTATGAAATTTGAAAGCAGTATTTAAAAAAGTAAGAGACTTTCTCATGAAAAAACCAAACAAAACCAACCAACCAAAAATCTGAAACACAAACCTAAAACCAAACCCCCAAGAAACCAAAATAGCACACAGCAAAGAGAGAGAGTGCAGGTTTTCTCACAAGTATTAAGACATGATTTTCTTTAGATGCCTTTTCTGGAAAATGATATACAAAAGCCTACTCATGAGGGGGCTGCATACAAAAGCAGTAGCCCTGTGCAAGTGGAAAACGGCGTTCGTATGGGTGATGTGAGATGTGTGTGTGTTTTTTTTATCCCATGGAGAATAAACTCTACAGCTTCCTTCTGAAAATGATTCTGAACTTTTATTCAGATCCCTGTTTTGGAACATGACCTAATTACTAACTTCTGCTCTCTCAAAGAGCATGCAACTATTGGCAGATGCTCAGAGTGTTCAGTATAGAAACAAGGTGCTGTTGCCTCTGCGGGCTGAAATGGGATGTAATTTCTTTGTTTCATGGAGTGGTTTTAGTCCACATTAAGTGCAAGATCATAGACATTTTTGTTGGAAGTACCATAAGAAAACAAAATGCTGATGCCGCACTTGATGTGTATCAGCTGGACTTAACTTTCTGCATAACCAGGGGAAGTTTAGCAGGTGTTGATTCAGTGGAAACCTTATTTTGAGAAGGTAAGAGAATGGCTGGCCTTTTTGAATACTATGAACTAGCTCATGAAATCTAGTAATTAACTGAAGCATTTGGATTACTGACAAATTCATGGTCAGCAGTAAGGGTTCATGGTTGTCTTAACTCCAAGACTGGGCTGCTGCCAGCAGTGATGGGCAGCCACTTTCCTTCAGTCGTGTGGTCTAATCTCTATTATGTTGGCACTAATAGTACTTGAGGCTCTGTAATCAAATCACCTGAACAAAATAAGGATTAACATTCAGCTGGCTGGTGGACACTGTTGGGTGGTACATGCTTGGGTGGAAATCCTCCTTCTGAGATGGAGCGGTAGTGGAAGGATTTGGTTTCTCTACTTTGAAACGCTGTATCCTAAGCAAACAGACTAGTGTTTCTGCTGTAGCATTCCTAGCATTATGATTAGCAAGTAGAGAAGTAAGAATTGTCTTTGAAGTTTTATCATTGAAGAAAAACAAAAAAAATTAATTAAAGGAAAAATTCTTAAACTCCTTTTTATGACAAGAAAGCACAGTTGGCAAAATGCTGATACTCTCCAAAAGGTATCATCTTCTGTGCAACACTTTTGTTAGTAAAATTAAATTTGTATGCCTATGAATCAGTGTGCTGTAGTTCTTGATTCCAGCAGAGGAGGAAGTTCAGTTTAGAGGGTGATAGCCTGTGATAAATATTGGGGTTTTGTGGCAAGGCTTTGGTAGCAGAGGGTGCAGGGATGCTCCTCTGAGATTAGGAGTTGCAATGCTGACACTTGGTGTCTGCAGAAAGCTTGATCAAAGCCAACCTCCTCACTAATTACTTTCTCCACTTTGAAAAATAGGGTTTGCTGCTGGACACTCCCATGGTGCTCTAAAATTGAGAGTGCATAATACATATATATATACACATAATATGCATTATATATGTATAAAATACATATATGCATAAACCTTTTGTTTATGTATGGTAGCAAATCATGTGTCTTTGGCATCTGGCAGTTAACTTGGCTTCATGGGTTGACAAAAACAACTGCTTGGCTTCAGCTTGCCACTAGGTGCTGGTGTACTGTTGTTTAAAGGCTTTTCTGCCTTGCTATTTATTTTTGATTGTGGCTCCAGATTTTACTGCAACCACTGTGTTCTGGTTTTGGCTGGGGTGGAGTTAGAGTTAAACTACAACACACTGATAATGAACGAATTTTAGTTAATTCAGCAAAGACTACTGTCTTGGGTTAAGCTGGCAAAACGCCAACTGCCCAAAGACAGAGTTAGTCCCCGTCTGAGAAAAGGGGGAAAGGGAAAAAAAAACCTCTAAAACCCAGGTTTATGCTGAAAACTAACTATATGTATTCATACAGAAAAGAGGAAATTAAAACTACAATATAACACACACTTACACAAGTTATGTATAACAAGAAATATCTTCCCA